>VDMD01000033.1:0-350933 GCA_007026445.1 Schizophyllum amplum | reverse complement strand
TTCTCAGGCGAATCGGGGCCTTTTAAAAGCGCCCCACGTTGGGTTTGGCGAGCGAGGGGGCGCGGGAAGCGCCCCTCGTCAGGTGCGTCCGCTACGCACAGCCCGTGAGTTTAGAGCTAACAAAACCAAAGTCAGTGACTCAAGAGCGCGCGAGCGTACGCAAGAGACGTGCGCGGGGGCAGGCGCGCAGAGACGGCGACGGGCACACCGAGGGCGAGGCGGCGCTCGCCGTACTCCCGCGGCTCCTGCCCTCGCCGTACTCCCGCGTCTGCGCGACGCTGGGACGAGCGTCCGCGCATACGCAGCGTTCGGGGACGCTGTGCGATAGGGGAGGGGGCGAGCAGGCGCGGCGAGCGGGAGCAGCGCCAGCGAGGTCGCGTCGCCAACGCCCTACGCCGTTGTCGACGACGTCCACGCACGTCTAGGTGTCGACGTGCGCGTCGTTCCTTATTGTTGGCGCCGGCGCTTCCCTGCGCTCCCTCGCCCTCGTGCTCACCCTCAGCCTCGCGTCCTCGCCCTTGCCCTCGCGCGCCCTCGCCCTCGCGCCCTCGCCCTCGCGCCCACGCCCTCGCCTACGCCTCTCCCCCACGCCTCGCCTCCACGCCTCGCCTCCTTTCCGCGCGCATCCTCTCCCACACGGCACACACCCTCGCCATATCGCCCGCGAGTCCCGCAAACACCGTTGATCGCCGATCCGCAAGTGCAAGCATGCCGACAGCCACGCATCCCAGCGCCCCCGTACCTGTGTTCCGTCATTGCGGGAGATGCGCGGGGTCCTACCCACCACCAAACAGCGTGCAGTGCGAGCGCGAGCAGGCTGCTCTGCGTAGTTCCCCCCACCTGCTCCTGCTCGCCCTCTCACGCAGAGGGTATCTTTAGCATATATTGTACCAGCTATCTACCTAGACAATTGACATATATATATATATATTGCTTATACAGCCGCTACAAAGCAGCGCGCACCAGACACCGCGTGCAACGGCGAGCGCGGCCCCGCCAGCAATGCCGACAGGGCGTCGACGCGCGTCACCGGCATTTGCCGAACACGTGGCGCTCGCGTCAAATTTCGCCGCGATCAATTCCGCTGCTCTTTCCTTCTACCACCCACCATCTGCCCTCCACCACCACGGGTCGCGGTCGCCGGCGATGTCGGCGTGGCTCGACCACGTCGTTGTCGCCGTTGACGCGCCCCGTCCTCTCCTCCTCTTCCTCGCCGCGCCGCCGCCGCGTTTGTGCTCAACAGCACCCGTCACCCGTGATCGGGGAGACTCGGAGCAGCGTCACCACCACCTCCCTCCTCCGACCTCACCACGCGCTGCGCCTTCTCGCGCACCCTCACCACCCTCTCCTCCGACGTCACCGCGCACCCAACGCCCTACCACACTCCCGCGCCGCGCCGGCCAAACCGGCGCGTCATTCACCCAATACCATACCCGTGCCGCCGTGCCGCCTCCCAGCCACGTCACCCACCCTCTGCGCTGTGCGTGCGCTGCGGGTCCCGTGGCGCTGCTAGTGCAGGGCAGTGCACGAGACCGGCGAGCGCGGGAACGGGTGCGGGTAGTGAGGTAGTAGGTGGGGTCAGGAGAGTGCGGGAGCGGCGGTGAGCACGGGGGTGGTGCGGGAGTGAGCGCGGGGGTGGGGTGGCGCGGGAGCGAGTGCGGGGGTGACGCGGGAGCGAGCGCGGTGGGAGCGGTGCGGGAGCAAGCGCGGTGGCGAGCGGTGCGGGAGCAAGCGCGGTGGCGAGCGGCGCGGGTGCGAGCGCGGTGGCGAGCGGCGCGGGTGCGAGCGCGGTGGCGAGCGGCGCGCTGGGTGGGGCACGGACCGCCGGTGCGCGCGCGGGAGCGGCAGCGAGCTCGAGCTGGGTGGAACGGCGAGCCGGGTGGGGTGCGGACCGCGAGCGTGGGCGGGCAGGTGAGCTGGTGTGGGCGTGAGCGAGCTGCGAGCTGGACCGGGCGTGGGTTGTGAGCTCGGGCGGCACGTGCGGAGGCGAGCGGACGAGTGGCGAGCAGGCGCGAGCCGACCAGCCAGTGACCCAGCGGGAACGGCCGAGAGCCAGCTGCCCAGGGGAACTGTCGGCGGATGTAGCTACGAGTCGTACCTACGAGATCCTGTAACTAGTGTACAATGATTATAGTAAAACATTGGAAGTCTGAGCCCTATGTTACAGGGCTCGTACTTAAATTGATAGGGACTGACCTCCGCATACGAGCTTCTATTGGATGGAAATAAAGTTTTCGTCCGTCAACTACAGAACATAATGGTGGGCATTTGTCTATCAAACTGGCTTGGACTGACGTTTGTAGTTGCGATTCGCAAAGCACGCTGCCATGTCGAATTCGTGTCGCAACGGCCACAAAAACATGCCGGTCGCTGTGCGCGGCATATTCTACTTCTTCGCAGATCTGATTTCGTTCACAATTCCGGGGAAGAAGTGGACGTCGACAACGCCTGTTGAAAGGCCTGAGGTGGGCCGCGTAGTGCTACACGCGCGCTTGTGCTAAGCAATCTAGGATACTCATAATCCTTGGTACGCTGAGCCTGGTATGCCTTCTTTGTTGGTCGATGGTCTTGGGAATGACCGGGATGGAAGCGACGGAGATAAGGCTGTCGCGTTGGCACATGAATTAGTAGGGCAATTGTTCGTTATTCGCGTGCCAACTAACAGGTAAACAGGACGAGCTGGTGTTCGCGCCGCACCTCACATCGGAAGATCTCTTGCGCGTCTTGCGCCTGAATTCTCTGTATGGCGCTCTGTACTCCCCGCCTGACTTCGGCCGCCTGTCAAGCAATGACCGGAAGGCGCATCGAGAGGCTCGGAATGTCTGGAAAAAATCATCTGGTATTTGTTGGGAGGACGAGGCTCGGCGGCACAGGGTGGGCCGGCCTTGGCGGTTATGGACATAGTCAGTGTTGATGCCAGAAATTCGGGACATGCGCATTGACTTATGTCGCAGGCATTCTGGCGTGACGCTGGTTCGGCCAGTCTTAGGAGGCTGGCTCTCACCGACGACACGACCAGGTTCGCAGACGGGGAGGATGAAAGCATGTCGGCGGACAAACAGGAAGAACAGGAGGTCGAACATTTCCTGAAGCTAGAGCTAGCGTTGGAAGTGATGAACGACAACGACGACTGATGGATCGTCAACGAGGTCTCATACGCACTCGATTGGGCTATTTAGTATCCGACATCTGCTCCCGCTTCCCTTTGACAGGCATAGGCACACGGCGCGTGACAAAGACATATATGAAATAATGGCGTTGCGCTGAATGATTTTCGCCTGAACAATCCGCCTTGCTTTCCGCCAACATGGATACTCTCAACGGAAAAGTTCGCGGCCAGCTAAGTGGCAGCCCGTCTGGCGCATTGTTCGCTTTATCAGCGGAGGTCTGGGCGCTGATAACAGTCTTGTCGTGCTTGCCGGACGTCTTCTCGTTGGGTTTGACCTGCAAGCATCTGGCAGACGCGACGAGGGGCGAGCGTTTGAGGGAGATCTGCGTGTCCGATCGCGCGTGGGACAGTATGGTCGAATGGCAAAACTTGGAGAATTTAATACGTGCTAAAGAGAACGGTACAAGTACGCCTCTTCGTTCCGCTGACACTAAGAGGCCCTCATATGCTCTGCAGGTCGCGAGCTTCCTCGTGCGACAGTGTCGTCGCACGCGCTGGCTTTATGTGCATGGCTCGGCAAGCTCCCCGTCGTGAGGCAGTTGGACGGCAAAGAGTCTATCGATATACAATCGTCGGCGAGGCCTGGAAGCAGCGCTAGTGAGTTCAAGGAAACGGAAAAGAAGCGTGACAGGTTCATCTGTTATTAGGCAGTTTGCGCCGGAGCCTAGGCCAGAACACGCGTTCGTTGCGGTTTTCTGACCACATGTCGGCAAAAACCGACAAGCTCATGGCCTTCCTCAGCACCGGGGGCATGTCAGACATCCGCTCCCTCACTTTTGCCCTCGCTGGTGATGACGCTTGGCGGGCGATGGCGAGATCTTGGGGAGCCTGGGATGGCGACGTGTTGCTGAGATCTGTGCATACGGTGCACCTGGAGACTACTGGTCCGTGGGGAATGCACTTTTTGCTATCTCGGACAGTTCCTGGAGATGGGAGGACACTGGGTGCTCGTTTGTCGAGTCTAACCTTGACCGACATGTCTGCAGGATACAACGCATGGTCAGCGGAGCCCGGATGGGCTGTTGGTGAGGTCGAGCCCTCCCTTCGGAGGACACCGAAGGTTGACATCGAGCAAAAAATCGCTTTGTCTTGCCGCAGTCTCACGATCAGAATGAGTGGGGGGATACGCGAGCGCTTGCGCAACTTCTACTTCTTTCGTCTTACGCGCTTATCCATTCGGGTATTCAGCTGGATGGGAGGTCGTGATTGGGATGTTCTTCGCCGTCTACTCCGTGATAGCAGCGCGTCTCTGAGTGTCTTCAACATAGAAGGGGGACAAACGGAAGGTAGTTGTGTTATTGATCTGGTCAAACTTGAAGCTGATACGTGTGCAGGGGACCCTCAAGGCCCTATATTTTCTGAGGTCGTCATGCCGGCACTTCGGACGATTGATGTCGGGTGGAATCATATCAGCCTGCTGCAAGGCAGCTTGGAGGTGACGCTGCCTGGCCTGGTCTCGGTATATGTGGGGGGATACAATCAGGAAGAAGCCCAGCAGGATGAGTACGACACAGCGAGCGTTATCCTTGGTCATGCGCATTGGAAGGAGGTCTTAATCCGAGAAGATGCGATCTGGCGAGAAATTCGTGCGTGCTGATCTCTCCTCGCCTACGCTTGCTCACTCGTGCTGCAGCCGCGCGTGCCAGTCGCAACATCCGTCGTCAATACTTGACCGAGAATCTGCCTGTCACCACTCCGCTGCGGTTCATATAGAGGACGAGTTAGATTGGTACAATAGCTCACTAAATGTACGCGATCGGTGGTATTTGAATTGTCAGCAATTTCGTGTGATCATCCATGGAGTAGGCTTCCGCTAGGAATGGTGGTCAGCCGTAAGGGGAGCGTGTACTGCAGAGTCGAACGCGTCATCGGTAAATAGGCGATTCAAGGCGAGACAGGGTATTTAGTGCGCTGGTGGGGATAGAGCACTGCCCACGACACCTGGGAGCCCGCCGAAGACTTTCAGACCCACGACTGCATACACGATTCGCATATGGCGAAGTCCGAAGATGGTTTTCTGGCCGATGTCTTGGCGATGGCGTATGGTGTGTACTCCTGGACGCTATGTAAAATACTGTCTCGCCTGTTGGCAATATGGTGTACAATTCGCGCTTCTATATACGGACTTCTTATATGTAAACGGCACTTTTGCTTTTTTATTCCAAGTCGGAGCTAACCCTAACCCTAACACGTGGTGGGACTGATTTTGATTGAACCACGTGGGCATTCTGCCCCATTTCCTAACTCACCATATGACACACGCAGTGGTGGCCCTCTTGAAACTAGTTCGAGGTGAGCGCAACTTGTACTATTGTAGCCGGCGGCTGTTGGCTGGATCCCTTGTGCAAGCCATGTCGAGAGACGGCCTGAGCTTCAGAGCAATGAAAGTCACTCCGAAATTGTTCTATGAACGACAGCATGCATTGTCACGTTTGAGGGTTTCTTTGTCTGCGCGAGCCTGCAGGTCCCAACAGTTCCACGCGACCCGCGAAGTGGGATGATGATGAACTCGGCAACCATCTGCCGCGCCGTGCCCGCAGTATATAAGCACCCGCGAAGACGGGCGCCGTTTCCTCTTCCCAGTCCACGGTTCCCACCACCACACACGTTCTTTTCTCGACGTTCCCCTCGTCCAACGCAGCCGTCCTCAATACCCCTTTCCACACCTGATCCCCCCCTTCGTCAATAGTCACGACAACGATGTTCGCCGGCGCCCTTGCCCTTCTCTCCGCTGTTGCGCTCGCCAGCGCGGCCGGTCTTAAGTCGTCCGCGACAGCCGACGTCGGGAACGAGGATGGCAACTGGACGCTCCAGGACAGCGAGTACGGCTACTCCCTCGCTGGCTCCCAGCCCATCGACCTCTCCATCTCCGCCATTGTGGAGGACGGCGAGCTGAAGATGCTCTGCCCGTACAACCTCACCGCAGTCCTCATTCCCTCGGACGATGTGTACTACACTGTCGAGTTCGTTAACTCGACGGACGGCCTGCCCGAGGGCACCATCACCGGCGGGTGGAACACGACGGACGACCGCTTCGGCATCCCGCTTTACGGCGAGACGTACACGAAGGTCATCAACGAGGTGCGTCCGAAACAGCGATGTGGCGTTGAAATCAAAGCTGATGATGTGTTCAAGATTGGCCCTGGTCGCTTCGACCTCGTCATCGCCGATGGCCGCAACGAGCTTTCCTGGTTCAACCAGTCCGACACGGCGAGGGGCTTCACTGAGTGGTTCATCGTCCTCGACAGCGCGCAGGACGTCGAGTGCTAAACGTGCGTCTCCAACTACGATCTTCATCGCCCCGTTAACGAGTTTCGCGGTAGGCCTATCCTCCACTTGTATGATATAGTGGCCAGGACTGAGTATTATTTATCTGTTATAGGTTGTGATTGCGTTGGACATGGCTTTTGTGGCTACCAGTGGACTTACCCATCTACGTTGTTGGTTATTGTAATCCCAGCCTGTCTTTTCCGGACTATTGCCACGGAGGTCGGATGATATCGCATCGCGGTGCCCACGAGCGCTCGGCGAGGTATAAAAGCTATCAGAAGATCTGTTGTGGTTGATACAGCATGCTCTGGGCGCCCTCGAACTCAGCTCAAACCGCCACTGCGATGCTTGCGAGTTGCGGCCGGCGGTGCAGGCGATTGCTAGGCCCTACAAGCGCAAGGCTCCTGCACAGTGATACGAAGGGCGTACAAGTTCCCGGAGGGGCTGCACAAAGCAGAGCACAAAAGAGGGCAGAATCTGCAGTGAGCAACATCGTAGAACGATGGCGGCGAGACAAAAGACGAGTACAATGGACTTTGCCAAATGGAGTAAAAACGCGTTGGGCGCCTCTCGCGTCGAAGAAAAAAGCGGCCGGATGGTTCGATATCATTGCCCCCCACTTCATTGCCCCCCACTCCGTCGCCGCCGCGCCTTTACATAAAAGCGCCACCCCCCTTCCTCCGTCTCCCATCAGCATCCAGCCATCGTCCACCATGTCGAAGGAGGCCGTCCGCGCGAAATTCAACGATGTCTACACGCTCATACGCGACGAGCTCATCGAGCACATCAAGTCGCAGGGCATGCCCCCCGACGCGGTGGAGTGGTTCACGAGGAACCTGGACTACAACACGCCTGGGGGCAAGCTCAACCGCGGGCTCAGCGTCGTCGACACCGCGAAGATCCTCCTGGGCGACAAGTTCACCGAGGAGCACTACAAGCAGGCTGCCATCCTCGGATGGTGCGTCGAGCTCCTCCAGGCATTCTTCCTGGTCTCGGACGACATCATGGACACGTCTATCACGCGCCGAGGCCAGCCGTGCTGGTATCGCACACCAAACGTCGGCATGATCGCGATTAACGACGCGTTCATGCTCGAGGCTGCGATCTATCACCTCCTCAAGGTGCGTCGCTTGTTCACGTATCGGGATGGTTTGCTAACTCTTCCTAGGTGCACTTCAAGTCGCAGCCGTACTATGTCGAGCTCCTCGAGCTCTTCCACGACACGACGTACCAGACCGAGATGGGCCAGCTCATCGACCTCATCACCGCACCCGAGGACCACGTCGACCTCAACCGCTTCTCCCTGACGAAGTGCGTGATACGCATCCTCCCGCTCGACCGGGGCTGACCCCCCTCCGCAGGCACAAGCTCATCGTCCAGTACAAGACGTCGTACTACTCCTTCTACCTCCCCGTCGCGCTCGCGCTGCACATGTGCGGCGTCTCCTCCCCGAAAGCCTTCCAGACCGCGCTCGACATCCTGCTCCCCCTCGGCGAGTACTTTCAGATCCAGGACGATTACCTCGACTACCACGCGCCGCCGGAGGTGCTTGGCAAGATCGGCACGGACATCCTCGACAACAAGTGCTCTTGGTGCATCAACAAGGCGCTCGAGATCGTGACCCCCGAGCAGCGCGCCGTGCTCGACGCGAACTACGGCCGGAAGGACGCAGAGTGCGAGCGCCGTGTCAAGGCGGTGTACGAGCAGATCGGACTGCCGAAGATTTACGAGCAGTACGAGGCGGAGGTGACGGGCAAGATCAGGAAGCTGATTGATGGCCTCGACGAGAACACGCAGGGCAAGAAGGCGGTCTACATCAGCTTCTTGTCGAAGATCGAAGGACGCACGAAGTAATTGGGATCTAGCCTTACGATGATAATCTACGCACCTATTTAGAATGACTTGGTCTATACTAGAGCTTGAACCGCAAATTACGGAAGGGGCTGATGCCTGGATGACTGCCTATACGGCTGCCCTTGCCTTCATCGGAGTCGGGGCTTTGTGCGATATCCGGGGATAAGATCCACGTGCTAACCACGTGCTTGACCATCCAGTCTGTCAATGTTGATTCTGCTGTTGATGTCCTTCTTCCTTCTTGACCACCATGTGGCCCTCGGTCGTGCTCAGACGATAAAGCAGCGCAAGGCTCATAATATGGTCGTACCTCAAGTGACCTCTAGATTCCACCCGCTCAAGGCGTTTTCCTTGCACCGAACATCGGTTCCGCTCTCACACTTTATTTCGTAGCTTGCGCAGCTTCATCGCAGGTTCATTGACTGAAAAGTGACCTGCCGCTCAGCGCTCATTTCAGCTCTTCATGGGTCGTTCTCACGTCGTATGTAAGCATGTGTGGATATCGTCTGCGTTGGACGCAATCAGGGAGGACCCCTGACAATACGCCCAGAGGCCTGCGCAAGGCGCGGATAAAATTTGGCAGTCCAAAAATCGATGCCACCGCAGTTTGCGGATAAAAACGGTCAGATTTTGGCCAGAGGCCTGCGCAAAACGCGGATAGAAATGGGCAGGAACGGCCAAAAATATTCGATTTACCAAAGAATTTCGGGAGAATTAACCAAGAATTAACCATATTGGGGAGTTCGGCAAACGCCGCCATCAACCGGCCCTCCGGGCCGGCCAGAATTTGATTATGCCTGCGCAAAACGCGGATAAAACAGGCCAAGAATCGCCAAAATCGGCGCGGATAAAACAGGTCAAAGTCGCCGATTTTTTGCGCAGGCCTCTGGGCGTATTGTCAGGGGTCCTAATCAGGGCCACTCACTGGATGCCCCTTTCCCTAGAACACCATATTTCTGTATCACTCCGAATACGCAATGGACCCGCAGAGGATGTATCAGCCGGAGCGCTCGAGTGCGAGCCCAACATCTGCGTTAGAATAGGATGCGCTTGCGGTAACGCCATGGATTCGGAATACAATGGATCACGTGTGATTGGACAATAATCGCGACTCGATCACTCACGAAATCGACTCCGAATTCCCCTCTTCATAATTGGCCGCCATGGACTCCGCTCCCTCACTTTCCCCCTCTTGCGTCCTCCGACCATGGGCTTCCCAAAACCTCAAGGCGGCGCATCCCTGATGCTCACATTCAAGCTCTCGGACAGGACTGTCGTCATCATCGGCGGGGGCACCGTAGCCGCTTCGCGCGCATTCGCTGCCCTTGAGGCGGACTCTTCGGTCACGGTGGTGGTGAAGGGAGGGAAGGAGGCAGCTTGCGAGGAGCTCAGGTGGCGTGCAGATGAACAGCAGATCGCACTTCTTGACTGGGACAAGCTCCCCGCCAGCTCGACCAGCGAGAACGACGTGAAGGCTCTCGATGCGTATATGGCTTCCCTCCCCTCCGTCTCCTTCGTCTGCATCACGGATACCGTGCTCGGTTACTCGCAGCGATCGAAGGCCTCCGCGGAACAGATCTACAACGTCTGCCGAGCCCGCAACATCCCCGTCAACACCACGGACATCCCCCAGCTCTGCGATTTCTCCTTCGCCGCCACACATCGCTTCGTGCATCACGAGTCCGGCCAGCGCACTCCCATACAGATTGGCGTTACCACGAACGGGCAGGGATGCCGTCTCGCCGGCCGCGTCAGGCGCGACGTCGTCGCCAGCCTCCCCAAGGAGATCGGCGCCGCTGTGGAGAAGGTCGGATATATGCGTAGCACCGTCAAGCACGAGCTGCCCGAAGAGGACGAGCACGCATGCGAGGACAGCAGCACGACGACCCCCAATCGTCCGGTGCCCCAGCGCACGCCGTCCGACCCAGAGACGCCCGTTGAGCAGGCGCGCCGCCGCATGAAGTGGGTCGCGCAGGTCAGCGAGTACTGGCCCATTCACAAGCTCGCCGCGATGACCGCGCAAGACATGGCCGCTGTTCTCACTGGTGACTCCCTCGCGGTGCCCCAGACGCCGCCCCGCGAGCCATCTCTTCACGACCTCAGCGAGCCCGATCGCAAGGGGCGCATCCTCCTTGTCGGATCCGGCCCGGGGCACCCGTCGCTCCTGACCGTCGCCACGCGCGACGCCCTCACCACCCACGCCGATCTCGTACTGTCGGACAAGCTCGTTCCCGCCGCTGTCCTCGACCTCATACCGTCTACTGTGGAGGTCCGCATCGCGCGCAAGTTCCCCGGCAACAACGATGGCGCGCAGAATGAGATGATGGAGGCCGCCGTCGAAGCCGCGCGCGCCGGGCGCACGGTTGTGCGTCTCAAGCAGGGCGACCCCGTCGTATACGGCCGCGCCGGGGAAGAGGTGCTCTACTTCCGTTCGCACGGCTTCGAGCCCGTCGTTATCCCTGGCGTGTCTTCTGCGCTTGCGGGGCCGACGTTCGCGGGCGTCCCCGTCACGCAGCGCGGTGTCGCCGAGTCCCTCATGGTCTGCACTGGCGTTGGGAGGAAGGGGAAGGACGTACAGCTGCCCGGATACGACCGCGCGCGTACGACGGTCATCCTCATGGGCGTTGCGCGCCTGCCACAGGTCGTCGCGGCGCTCACGGACCCCTCGGACACTGCGCGACGCGCAGGGCCGGCGTACCCGCCACACATGCCGATCGCCATCGTCGAGCGCGCATCGATGCCCGACCAGCGAGTCGTGTACTCGACGCTGAAGGACATCGTGCTGGCGATGGAGAGCTCGGGCGAACAAAGACCGCCAGGCATGATCGTTCTCGGGTGGGCAGTGTTGGCGCTTTGGGAACAGGGCGATGTAGAGGTGCTTGAGGAGGGTGGTCAAGACAAGGACGAGGAACGTGTCAGGCGCTGGCTCGGCGCGGATGCGGCGTGGAGGGTGTGCGAGGGCGTGGACAGGCAATGGGCGGAGTTGTAATGTGCGTTGTGGATTTAGACGTCTTGCTCTTATGTATGCTCCCCACTGTGTCTGATGTTGTTGTACTACATATTTGGGATCCAAATTATAGACTGGTCCTCCGTATCCGTACTTACTGCGTGCTCTCCGCAGGTACATGGACAGAGCTATTGACAGTAAAAGAGCCAAACACCGTCAAACACACCGGCATCTCGGACCGACTCTCGTCTCAACATTGTCACGATCAGGCTTTCTTTCTGCCTCCCACCATCATCGACTGCTCGAAGCTATCTTTTGAGATGCTTATAACGAGATCACTTCCTTCATAGTGTTCGACGAGCATCCACTTCGGCGCACCACCGCCATCAGCGGGCCTTTGCGCTGCTAAATGTCGGCCTTTCGTCGAATCGCTCGCTGTAAACTTAGCAGTTCCCCGACCGGCGCGTGTTGCAGATGGTTATAAACCTCGTATCCTTGGCACTGCGGCGCATTCTCTACGGTAACGCCATGAATATGGATTATTGCGCACGGACCCCTCGATGGACTCACAGCTGGAACATTTGTGGCCACAGTGTTGCGTAGGCCAGAAGCACGCATAGCCTTGCGATCACCCCCTTCACAATCCCGTTGTACTTTTCTAAACTTGTCAGTCGAGTGCTCTTCTCTCTCGCGCTCACGGCAAGTTTCTATCCATGGAACAGCCGACGTCGGTGAGTAGTGATCGCTCGGAAAATCAACGCGAGAACTCAACATGGTCCAGCAGCGTGTCCGCAACCACCTTCGTATGGCATCTGCGCGCTGAGTGCGCGTCAGAGCTTCAAAATCTGGCTACTTATCTCCTTGAGATCCGAACGTCCATTGAGTCACGGCGTAGCTTTTGCCTTGTCTTCTCCGAAGCACAAGCGTTCTCTCTTTGATGCATATGCAGGCGCTCAGCGTATAGTAAGTACGGCGTCTGGTCTGTCTATCCGCTGAAAAGCCCAGGTCATAGGACGCGGCTTGGGGACTAGCTTCTATATCCTGATGTTGTTTCTCCTCTACGTCCGTTCCGGACGTTGTCGTCGTCACGCAATACCGCGAAGAAGCTCCGGGAGAGACTGGGCTAGCAATCATTTTGTACCATGGCTCTCCTTATAAAGATGGTGAGATTCCAGATTGTGCACCTCAATCACCTCTTTAGGCCCGACTCGCGATGTTCGGCGTGTGTGGATTTTCGCTTGGCGGCGCTTTTGCTGCGGTGCTCCTCTGTCTTCCGCTCGCACAAGCCCAGGACTTCGACGTGCTACGTGAAGCGCTCACACAGGCGGGTGTCGAGACCATCTACCCATGGGACAAGACGTATGCGAATGCTAGCATGGCATGTGAGTAGCACATCGTTCTTTTCCCCAGTCTCATCTGACGATTCCCTCAGTTAACATGCGTTACTCCCTGTCGCCCGTCGCCGTCACATACCCGTCTACCCCAGAGCAAGTCGGCGCGGTGCTTACGGCTGGTGCCGCGCAGGCGCTGGATGTAACTGCGAGAAGTGGCGGGGTACGGTTGACTCTGTCCTATGCTTCATGACAATTATGCTGATGCTCCACGTCAGCATAGCTACGTTGCCGGCGGGCTTGGAGGGAAGAATGGTACTCTTGTCGTTGATATGAGCAACTTCAAGACAATAGCTGTCGATGAAACAGCCAACACGGTGGAGGTCGGTGCGGGCAATCGGTTAGGAGACGTTGCGCGCATCCTGAACGACTATGGGCGTGCGCTTCCCCACGGACGCTGCACATATGTTGGGTGGGAGCCTCATGTTCGTGCCCACCGCCCGTATTGATGAGTATATCCTCCTTTTTCCAGAGTTGGCGGGCATGCCAGTGAGTGGCTTCTTACAACGCAGTCATCCGTGCTTACTGTGTACCAGCTGGGGGCGGATGGGGGCAACACTCTCGGATGTGGGGTCTATTGATCGATCACACTGTCTCCGAGACTGTCGTTCTGGCAAATGGGACCGTCGTAACGGCTTCCGAGCACGAGAACCCTGATCTCTTTTGGGTGAGCTTCTCTATGGATGCTCGCCACGCGCGCCACTGAATATTCGACAGGCCCTTCGAGGTTCAGGCGCATCATTCGGCATTGTCACGTCCTTCGTCTTCGCTACTGAGCCTGTCCCTCCCTTGGGCGGCACCACCTTCCAGTACATCTGGGACATGCCCGCCACTGAGGCGTCCGCTGCACTCGCCTTGTTCCAGTCTTTCGTTCAGGACGATATTCCCAGCACTCTAGGCGGCGAGATCGTGCTTAAGCGCGGCTCGGCGTTGGGTAATGTGAGCTTCCAGTACTTTGGTGTCCACTGGGACGACCCGGAAACGTTTGAGGCAACCGTGGCACCATATATGAAGCTATTCCGCGCACCGGACAATACTTCGGTGACGCAGGGCGATTGGATAACGGTACTTAAGGCTTGGGTTTACGGGGACATGGACACGGCCAACGGGGTTCATCCGCATGATAACTTCTACGCGAAATCAGTTATGGTCCCGGAGTCGACGGGGATGAGCGACGCCTCGATGGATGCGTTCATGGAATACCTTGCGACCGACGGGTACGATACGGAACTGGCGAGTCCTTTCATTCTAGGTGTCGGCGCGTCGCTCATGATATACAGGGCTGGTTCGTGGAGATTGAGATGTACGGCGGCGCAAACTCAGCCGTCAATCTCGTGCCGGTCGAGACAGCGTCGTTCGCACATCGCGACAAGCTGTTCAATCTGCAGTTGTATGCTTACGAACCGGTCACGGAGTCGCTGTATCCGGACGATGGATTTAGCTTCGTTGACGGTAAGTGATCCTGAATGACCTCTCTTCTTCACCCATTGACACCGTACCACATAGGTATGGCGAACAGTGTCATTCAGAACGAGCCTGCGGATTGGCCATACGGCGCATACATCAACTATCCGGACGACCGGCTTCAGAGCTGTAAGGACTATCACTTTTCGCTGCGAGACTGAGCTCACTCTCGTTCAGGGCAAAGTCGTATATACGGCGACCATTACCAGAGGTTGACAGAGCTGAAGAGCTTGTACGATCCTGAAAATATCTTCAACTTCCCGCACTCGGTGGAAAGATCATGAATGAGTTACAGGACATCTGTTTGATGACGCCGTACGGAGACAATGTATATGTAGTGAGTCGTCGTGAACTATGTATACCCCCGCGGGTGCGAGCTGCATTCACAGCCATTAATTCCTGATTCTGCCAAGAACTCAGCGATTCAACTGCCTCCACGGTTATTGCGGCATTTGCCGTTGGGTGCCCATGATTTGTTCACATCAGGGGCTGTTCTGCCGCCTCTGAGATGTTCGCCATTCCCCGCGCCTTCGCCCAGCCTTCGCCTATCACGATACAGCGTCCGCCGAACTCCTACAAGTACCCCCTTTTCCCCTTTCTGGCAGGCGACGCGACCAGCGTATGTGCATTGGCGCAAGCATCTTCCAGCCCTTCTCGACCGCTACGTGCATGATGGACCGCGCCACCGCAGTGCCCTCTGTTATAGCCGACGGAATCCGCGATCTATTCTACCCCGCTGCCGCGATCGAGCAGGGCGTGCCAGGCCACCTGATTTGCCGCTTATACTTTGGCAAGGTCAGACTCATTCGCCCTTCGAAGTTTTTCAACTCGGGAAATTTCCCGCTGGACGTTCATCGTTACACGGCGCTTCTACAGCGCTGTGAAGCGGGCGTACTTGCATCTGTACAAGAAGTTGCCGCTGGCCTGGGCGAGATGCTAGGGAAGATACATTGGGTGAGCACTGGGCGGGTACGACGGGCGTGACGTCGAGTTCGTTATGGGCGGGTCAAGCGACATGCCCTCTGTGCGCTATCATGTCATCGACTTCACCCAGGCAAGTAAACCCCTGGTAAACCCCCGCTGTTCTGCAATGTCGCTCATCATTACGCCTGTAGATGCGCCCCTTCCTTGCGGACGAGGGTGACATCAATGCGCTCGTCAGCTCATTTTTCGACAATGACCCTATTATACCCAAGGAGTCGAGCAGGAATATTGGTACACAGGGGCGGTTTGTAGCACTATTTCAAGTTGTACGAATGCTTCAAAACTCAGGCTGTTACAAATCTCGAGTAGACTCGGTCTTCTAAATTATTTTTCGTTTGAATCATCCACAGTGCGCACTGGTCCCTTGAACCATCTCCTCGCGGAGAGAACCCATGACAGGGATGCAAATATGAACACAGCCATGATAAGGACGACGGAGTAGTCTGGGAAACGCGTAAGCAATCGGTTCGGAAACACAGCGAGCATAGGGGGAAAACAAAGGTGCGTGGCGAAGAAGAAGAACACGAACGTACTCATTTCTTCTGCAGTTACTGTCGATGCGGTCGGGAACATGAGCAGCACGACGATGAACGCCACCCATGCCACTGCAATAGTTCCCACTGGTGTTGCCCACCGCCCTAAGCTGAATGGCCCGGGGACAAACACTGCGTGCCCCGAGGTGATGCGCATCAGGATGGGGGTTGCATAACTTGTGTATAGACCGATGACCGCCGCTCTGCGTCATACGCGTAAAGTGAGCACGGCGGGACATATCTTGACACTATCCACGTACCCCGCCATGGAAGACAGTGCTGCCTCCGAGAAGCCAAATAGGCCGATGATCCCAGACAGGATGACGGACAGCCAAACGGCGTTGACCGGCGTGCGCGTCGACTTGTTGATCTGCCGCCACCATTTCGAGCCCGGGAGTGCATCATCTCTACGAGCGACGTGAGTAAATGTCTTGAGAGGTATGGTGCATTCGCCTCCCACCTTGAGAACGCAAACACGGTCCGCGATGCGTCGACTACCTGCGCCGCTCCCGTAACGTACTGGAAGATGGAAGACACCGTCAGCAAATGCTTCAATCTCAGGTGGGGCGACCAACCTGCACAACAATTATGAACGACCAGATGGCCAGCATGCCCCGCTTTCCTAGCACATCAAGAAATACCTGCCCCATCGGCAACGGGAGCTCGCTCTCGAGGAGTGCAGGAATGGAAGTCACGGAGAACGAAGTTGCGATGAGCAGGAGCCAACCGAGCGCGGCAGTACCACCGACACCGACTAGAATGGCAATCGGTGCCGCGCGCGCGGCGCCAGCAACCTCCTCCGAGATGTGCGCCGCGGAGTCATCTATAAGGGTGGAAGGCGCGCGAATTAGCTGAGGCGACGACAATGCTGTTGAATAAATGCTTACAGCCAGTGAGCGTCCACATGGGCGCAGTGAATGAGAGCAAGAAGGCCCAACCGTCTTGCAAAAAATTTAGTAAGGCCGGAGATATATGTTCGCTATTCTGAACACACTGTTGGCCCACCCCGCTGCGATGACTTGTTTAGCTTGACGTGCATGGCGAATTGGAGGCGCGACTTACTGTTGTTCTCGAAGAGCGTGAACGCGTCGCGCGTTGAGACCTTGCTGTCCCCAGCACCGACGAGGAGCGCCACAATTGCGGCGACCGTGGTACCAACTGCGACACAACGCCACTTAGAAACACTCCTTGACGACAGAAAGGCCACTCACTATTGATGACCACATAGGCCAGGTTGAGTCGTGCAAGGACGGACGTCGCCGCCGAGCATACGAAGCCCTATATGGGATGTCGTTAACAAAGAAAATATGCCAGCACAGAGAGACGGACGTGTGAGATCAATATCGCCCATAGGATGCCATAGGTGGCTGCGGACGAGAGATTTGTCTCGCCATCGGAGTTGACTGAGATCGCCGTCACAATCATCTGCGCGCAGGTGAAGTCGATGGAACAAATGAGCGCGACCTGTCCCGTGATATTGGCCCAGCCTATTGATATCAGTTAGACGAAGGTGACTTGAGTGAATGGAAGTGACGTACCCGTGACCCAACTCGCCAGCGCGGCGTGGCGGGCGGGCGCCAATTTTGCGGAGAAGTAATAGAGTCCGGCACTCGTGCTAAGGGCAACCTATGTGAGCGGCTACTTCATCTAAGATGGCGTTGATGGGCTCACGGCATGGAGGAGGTCAACTCGGCGAGGCACATAGCGATTGGGATAACGAAGAGACAAGGGATGAGCCAGCCGAAGACCCAGCCAACATGGCCACCTGCATGGTGTCAGTATGTCACGTCGACCAATCGTAAACATGTAGGAGCTACGCACCGCTAACGAGGCCAAAGGATAGGGTGGACGAGACGGAAGCCACGACACCCATGATGGAGAACGCAAACGCCACGGTCTCGATGAGCTGAGCGAGGGTCTGTTAGGCTGTGAACAACATGAAGGATCATAATGCTCACGGAGAACTCGCGCTTGAACTCGCTTCTGTAGCCAAGCTCTGCAAGACGAGCGTCATCCGCATGCTTGAGCGAGCTGAGATTCTCTGCGTTGGTTGGTGCTGCGACGGGTGTGGTGGTCGCAGTGACGCTGACGTCCGACTTCTTCTCGTCTTCCATCCTGGAGTGTGAGCAGGAGGGCCGCAATGAGTGCGATGACTGTCGAGAACGAGAAGGAAACGGGGCCGCTCTTCGCGAACCTCTGTAGTTTGCCACGCTCTATCAACGAGTCCTATAGCTTATCTTTGAGGCCGCGGCAGGCTGATGCTGACGCCGTCGAACGCTTCGGACGCTCCCATGTAGGTATGGCAGAGCTTGGAAGAGCTTTGGAGCTTTGAGTAGCGATAAGGAAGTGGCCGCGGGAGACTGACCGATAAGCATTAGGCATGGCGACGCGGAGACAAAGCATGCGGCGGTGACGCCGAACAGGCAAAACATTGTCATTGTGCCCGAAACAGCGCACGCCCGGACCAGCGTGCAGCAAAAAGATAAGCATGCTGCATATATTGAGAATATCGAGAATATCGGACTAGTATGTGGCTTCACAGCCCGTGTGTGATGAGGAAACCGTAAAACTCCAGGCAATCTCCTCCGGCCTCCAGCGTCTCTTTGAAGGCGTCCCAGCTCTGAAAGAGCGTCGGCAGCTGCACGATATCCACAATGGCGAGCCAGTCCACGGCAGAGAGCGTGCAGAGACCGCTCTGCACATAGCAGTCCGAGTGCGTCTCGAAGGCCTTGTCCTCGAGTTGATCGCAAGTCACATTTGAGGCGCCGACTGCCTCAGGGACTAGTTTGTGCTGCAGACAATACATCGTGTCGAGCATCCATGTCTGGCCCTTCTCGCTGAGTTTCTCCCGCTCGTCGCCAAACTTGGTGCAATACTTTAGGCCGTAGCCGAGAGGATATCCATCTGGGCCACAGTGAAACCGGGCTTCAAGGCATTGGGAGTAGAAGGAGCAGTTGTCGCGAGGAGGATCGGCGCAGATGTCCGTTGCCCGAGCTGCGAAGGGCACTCTCACAAATGGAATGAGAGCCAGGCCCAAAACAAGGATGAACCTGCAAAACTTGTGAGACTAGCGTTATCCTCCTCAAAGAGGCCATCATACCCGCATCTTGAAAGCATAGGAAGCCAGCTCATGGTGGTGCTTCGTGGGTTCAGCTCGGCAACCAGTGCCGGAGATGGCGGTTGCAAGTCACGCAAGTAATTTACACGTTGCGGTCACGCCGTAAGTAAGTAACCATGGCGCCAATCACGTGCCAAATCTGACGCGTGCCTCCAGGGACGTTGTAGGGCCAGAACAAGTTCAACATCGACCTTCAGTACTCGCTATTTAAGCCTTTCGAACCGTTCAACTTGGTGGTTAAACTGTGTATGTGCTCATGCAAGGCCGTACAGCCTGGTGGAGACTGAAGTCCTCAATATAACACGTTTCCTGGAGTAACATCCATCATTGACACATGGGTCGAGGCGTCGACTGGCCTCGCCACAGGTCGAGGCATTGCACGCCAAGGTCCCGAGCGCTCCATTCGCGAGGTCTGACCAGGGTTGCGCCCGTCTGGCGTCTTCCTCAAATACGCTCGGCGGCTGCAGCATCACCTCATTCCTTCCCTCCCTCCCTCACGCTCTTTACCCGCACCACTCGTTCTAGACGCACATAATGCGATCTCTCGACTTGCTCGTCGCCGCATCCGCTGCGGTCACCTCTGTATCTGCTACCTCTCCCTTCCACCACCGCCGATCTCGCGAGGTCACCAAGCGCGCTGGCACGAATGTCATCGACGCGTCCCAGCTAAACGACTCGTATGACTTCGTCATCGCGGGTGGCGGTCTGGCAGGTGAGCGCCCTCGGTCCTCGTAGCCGAATCTCTGGTTGACAATGCTTTAGGCCTTGCCGTCGCCGGTCGGCTCGCCGAGGACCCGAGCGTCACTGTCCTTGTCCTTGAAGCTGGCATGTCTGGCGATGATGTGGCAGACAACATCAGTATGCCATGACCTCGTCCACGTTCCACCACCCTGACATCTCTTCTCAGACATTCCCGGTTATACATACTGGCACTCCCTCTGGGGGTCCGACTACGACTGGAGCTTCGCCACAACCGCACAAGATGGCCTCGACAACAAACCTCGCACATGGCCCCGTGGCAAGGTAAGGCTTTTCGGAGCTGAACTCGATTTGAAAACTGACCCGCCCTCCCAAGGTTTTCGGCGGTAGTAGTGCCACCAATGGCATGTACTTTGTAAGTGGCATTTCCTATCTACCGCCTGCCAGATCTGACGATGGTTCAGACCCGCCCGAACAAGGAGGAGATCGACGCCTGGTCGACTCTTCTCGGCGACGACTCGTACGCGGATTATTGGACGTGGGATAGCTTCTATGCCGCGTCGAAGAAGAGCGAGACTTTCCATGCGCCCACGGACGAGGCCGAAGCAGTTGCGCACATTACGTACGACGCGTCCCTTCACGGTACGGATGGTCCCATCCACACCACTTACCCAGCAGTGTACGTTCTCCTCCTTTCCTCGGTCTGCTCCTACTAATTTACCTCCAGATCGTTCGGGTTCAATGGCAACTGGACAGATACCTGCGTCGCCGCAGGCATCCCGCCGACGACGGACGCTCTCGGCGGTGACAACCTCGGTGCGGGTATAACGACATCCTCCATCAACCCCGAGACGTGGACTCGTTCCTACTCTCGCTCTGGCTACATCGACGCCGTGGGCTCACTCGCCAACCTCCACCTCCTACCGCAGGCGCACGTCACGAAGATCAACTTCAACGGCTCGACCACGGAGGGCCTGACTGCCTCCGGTGTCACTTTCCAGGCTTCGGCCGACTCAGCGCCTGCCACCGTCACTGCGAACAAGGAGGTCATCCTCACCGGAGGTGTCGTCGGTAGCCCCCACATTCTGCTACTCAGTGGTGTCGGCCCGAAGGATGTGCTCGACAGCGTTGGTATCGAAGTCCAGCACGAGCTCCCAGGTGTCGGTCTCCATTTGCAGGATCACGTTGTAAGCCGTATGTCTCTTCTATGTGCTGACTATTCTAACCATTGCCAAACAGTCCACCGCTGTGCAATGGACGACTAGCATCGAGACGGCCGGCACGGTCAACGCCTCGGGCAGCGAGTACGCTGTAAGTGTCTGTCTTCAAGTCAATATCAATATTTCTGATACCATGACATACAGAAATCCACCGAGTTCTTGTCGTACATCAACTCCGCCAACGCCTATGTCAACCTGACACTCATCGCCGGCGAAGCCGCCACGCAGAACCTCACCGCAACTGCCGCTACTTACCTCGACACGTACATGGACTTCGTTCCGTCGTCGGACGAGACCGTGAAGGTCGGCTACAAGGCTATCCACGACCTCACCGTCGACTTCATGGCCGGCTGGGTCAGCCAGCTTGAGATCCTACTTTCCGTTACCACCGATGGCGCTCTCATCATCCAGGCCGGCCTCCAGCACCCGCTCAGCACGGGCCACCTGTACCTCAGCAGCAGCGACCCCTTCACGCAGCCGGCCATCGATCCCGGCTACCTCAACCACTGGGCTGGTGAGTCCATTCCATTCCTTTGGCAGACGCGACAGCTGATCACATTCAAGACATGTTTATTCTTCGTGAGGGCGTCAAGCTCGCGCGCGCCATCGGCAACACCGAGCCCCTCTCTCAGTTCCTCTCGGAGGAGCAGTACCCTGGCTCCGCGGTCCAGACGGACGAGGACTGGGAGAACTACCTCCGCACCTCGGCGAGCACCGAGTTCCACCCCGTCGGCAGCTGTGGCATGATGCCCCTTGCCAACGGCGGTGTCGTCGATGGCTCGCTCAAGGTCTACGGCCTGGCCAACGTCCGCGTTGCCGACTCGTCCGTCATCCCCTTCGAGCTGTCGTCCCACATCGGCAGCCCGACATACGCGGTCGCGGAGCTCGCCGCGCAGATCATCGCCAAGGACCACAGCACCACGCAAGCAAACGCCACCGACGCGTCCTCGTCCTCGTCATCCGCCTCGCAAAACAACGCGACCACCGGTGATGATACGAAGAACGGTGCTCGCAGCCTCTCCCTCCCGCTCTCCGTCGCGGGCCTCGCCAGCGCGATGTTCGCCTGTCGCCTCTTCCTGTAAATGATACTGGGCACCACGGACTTCACTATGCCACGGTTACTTATGCCCCGTTCTGTTTATTAGCTGCTTTGCTTGGGTAGGACCGCGACTGCATGTGTACTACGGAGTAGCACAGTCCGGCCGTTGCGCTCTTTACTCTTATGATCCGTCTACCGCGCTGTAGTTCTGGCCTGAACACTCGCTAATCCTCAGCGCACATTGTCGCTGCTACCCTCCCTCAGTTACACTGTTTGGACTTGGAATGGAACCACTACTGTATCAATACTGCTTCGGTCACGTAGAATATATACCTGGAGAACATGCATATTCCCTCAAAGATTGAAGAGGTCTGGTGTTATTGAATTTGCTCGCAGGGGATACGCGACCATCTTGCGATGACTGGAATTCATAGCTCCTCCTGGCAAGTAGTTGAGCAGTCACCGAACTTTTGCCAGGAAGGGTGACAGATTGCGACGAAGGAAATCAATTGCTCAGAGGGGTGTGCCAGTGACTGTTAGGCCGTGCACATATCAGGGAATCACGGAGTGAGCTACCAGAGATGAGGCGAGATGGTGGTCCCAGGTTAAGGTAGAGATGCGGCCAGGATGCGGCTCCGACAGTCTAGACTTTCCAACTTCCCACGGCCTCCTCGGCCGCAGCACGTGCATGTCACGCATCATTCATTACAACTCGTTTACGACACCTACCCTCCGACTCGTTGCTTTCCAAGGACATTGCGCTGTGGTATACTAGTGACTACAGTACCGTAGGCATGTCATTGTGCGATGTAGGTAGGTTGCGTGGGCGCGTAATGATGTGCGATGTAGTAGCTGCGACGTGCGTAGTCCGTGCGTATAGGGAGGGATACCTTCCACGCATAAGCGGATGCGTGTTGCATCTGCTTCTGCGTGGTGGTCGCCCTCCAAAACTTGTAAGATAGATAGTAGTTGCCTTCCCAAGAGCTCCAAGAGAATGTGTGACTAGCCAGATAGAAAGACCAGTGGCCAGTAAGCCAGAAGGCCCGTAAAGCCCCGAAGAAAGTTGCCTCTCGTTGACCAGGTGTCCCGCTTCAGCCATGTGTACCATGTGCCCCACTATGACCTGCGTATCCGATGCGAGTTGGCCTCTGACGCGCCGCGTGCTTAGAGCACGAAGACGAACGCGAGGGCAGACGCGCCCAGCGCAGTGGCTGCCTGCCAGACACGGCTCTCGAGGGCGAGCGCGCCGTTGCTCGGGGTCGCGGACTGCGCATCGGAGGTGCCTGTGGCCTCGCCGGAGGACGCCACGTTGTTGAGCGCCGTGTTGGTGGCCGCATCTTGCGACGCCGAGCTGGTGAGAGTGACCATGCTGGACGAGCCGCCAGTCGTGGCAGAACCACCCGCCGTAGCCGAAGCACTGTCGGTGGCGGACGCTGAGCCCGAGGCGGCGCCAGACGAGGCGGCGCTGCCGTCACACGTGGGGGCGGCGACTGAGGACGCGGTGTCCACAAGCGCACCGGTGCCCCAGGGGATCGCGGAGCCATCATCCTGAGTCGCGTTCTCCGGGTCGGTGGTCTCGCCAGAGGCGGAGGTAATGGTGAAGCGCGTGGTCCAAGTCTTATCCGGGGCGTCGCAGGACGAGAACTGGTAGAAGTAGATGGTGGAGTACGGCGCAACCTCCGGGCAAGTCCAGGAGAAGGTGCCCTTCTGGGTGCCGTCGAGATCCGTGGCGACAGCTAGAGGACGCGCGTCAGATGGATCGCTGCAGAGCTATAAAGCAACGCTGAACTCAACTGGTGATGTGGTTCATCGCCTGGTTGCTGCCGCTCATCAGCTCGACGGTCATGGACTTCCACGCGGTGGTCGAATCAGTGTCCGCGTCCCAGTTGAACGTGCATTCCTTGCCCGCGGTGAAAGAGCTGCCGGGGCCGGGGTCGGTCGGGGTAGCGTCTGCGCGCACCAGGGCGGCAGTCGCGGTCAGAGCCAGCGCAGCGGCGATGTATGATTGAACCATAGCGACGGTGAAAGACGGGCTATGAAGAAACGGTAAGCGCGGGCGCGGTCAAGCAAAGAAATGCGAGGTACGTGATGGTATGATAGGCTGGGTTTTTGGGGAGAGGATGGGCGGCCTGGAGAGGGAGCGACTGGGATTAAAAACGAAGGGAAGCTCGGGAGCAGGAGGCAAGGAGGAAACCGTCGCCGCCGGACACGACAGCCCGCAACTTGATCGAAGGGACCATCAACATGTGACACGGCATCGCCGCCCCCGGTGGGCAATGCTATGTTGAACTTTTGTTCGCAGAGTGTCTCTGCTTTTGCTCACGTACTGGCAGTAATACAGCAGGTCCTAAGTTGATCCAAATATCTACAAGTCTATCGAAAGACTGTCAATGGCAAGACTGCTATACCCCGGTTGAAGGAAGCGCCTTTCCGACTCCTCGTGCCAAAATTCGTGTTCTTCCACTGCCCGTGGCAGTCCGCAAACATATGTACTATCAATGTCATGACGGGCGTACTCCGAAGCTTCTTCCTTACATCGACCTTCTAAGCGAGGCGAGCATTTGGGGAGCAGTATGTCCCATGCTGGGTGGCCGCCTCAGCCAAACGTCGACTTGTCCGAGCCGCTTGCCGAGAGGTATGAAGCGTGAATTACAGAGTCATGTACGACGTGCGGTACAGACCAGGATGTCTAATAAGCAATTCCTTTCAAGCTGCCAGCGCTCGCCGCCTCGACATCGGCTTCGACCGCTTGCGCTTCTTCCCGTGCTCGAACGCGTTCGCGCTCTTCAGGTCGCGCCCCAGCGGGTCCTCCTTTTTCACCTGGTAGATGCGGACGATCCAGTTCTCCGACGTGAACGCCTCGTCTGCGAGCAACGTCAGCGTTCTGCGGAGGTCTACATACAAAGGGGGGATACAACGCACCCAGAACGTCGAGTGTCGGCCCGACCTTTGGCATCGTCTGCCCGCGGACGCGATCCACGGCCTTGTGCTGCCCAAAGAGCTCCGCGAACCTGTCGACCCGATTATCAGTATACGCGCATACCCGACAGCACACACTCCCCCACGTACCGATAGTACGTCATCTTATACATCAGGCTCTCCTTCATCGCCGCGCTCGCGCGATCGTCCACCCTGTACTCGCCCGCGTTGAAGTAGTTGGGCTCCTGGATCTCCTCGGGCCACACGCCCTGCGCGATGCGCACCATCCACAGGAACTTGTTGATGTCGTCGCCCGAGTAGCCAATGAGCCCGCCGAAGATGACGAGCACGTAGTCCACGTCGTGCTTGCGGAGGATCGGGTACGCGACCTCCTCTGAGCTCGACATGGCCTTGCCCACGGTGGCGATGTGTGCTGAAGCACGTGATTAGTGCCACAGACCCAAATACAGACAAACAGTAGCAGTGTTCACTCACTGTTGTTCCAGGTGTTGTTGTCGACGAGCGTCGCCCGGTCCGCCATGCCCGCGATCTGGTACCCGTAGTCCCACCAGCTCATCACGACGGCGTCCTCGGGCGTGTTCTGGCGCAGCCAGTAATATGCCTCCCGGAAATCATCGATGATGTGCTTGCTCCCGTCCTGGTTCTGCGTCGACAGCACGACGGACGGCGACGAGTACGCGTTTGACGTCACCCACGTGCAGTGCTGCACGAACAGCAGAAGCATCAGTAGCGTGTTGGCGAGCACCGGTGCGCGCGCAGGTAACCCAACGACAAGGCCGGAGGTCGAGCTGCTGGCCTTCTTGGTGACGTTGACGATGCTGATGAGGACGCCGGTGGGCTCGGTAGACGCGGCGGCGGCCTTCTTCGCCTTCTGCTTGCTGACAGTGCCGTTGGCAGCGGGCGTGGCCTTCGCGGGGGAGGTAGGGTTCTCGAGGGCCGGCGGCGCGTCATCTTCCGCGGGAGCGTCTGCTTGCGCCATGTCGATGTATGTATCGATGAGCGACGAGAACGCGACGGCGGCCGACACGCAGACGACGGGGGTGAGCGTGAGCATCAGGCGAACCATGACACCCGCGAAGTAGCTCGCCACGGCGGCGTAGATAATGACGAAGACATGCTCGTCCCTCAGCGTGCGGAAGCACATAAAGACACCCGCGGGGAAGAGGAAGATGAGCATCTGCTGGTCCATGAAGAAGGACGGCCAGGCGGTCGGCTGGTGCTCGGAGACGGACGCGATGATGGGGATGTACTTCTTCGCGTAGCCGGTGTCCCAGAGGGAGTAGAAGCGGCCCGTCCACGGGGCGATCCAGCCTTTGTAGGTGAGGAAGACGAAGGCGCCGGTGCCGAGGAGACCCATTCCGACGACCGAGAAGAACAGGATGTCCTTGAACTGCTTCGACGACACGTGCGAGCGGACAAGCTGGGCGAACGCGACGAGTTGCAATAGACCGAATACGCCGAGCGCAGCCATGTGCTCGCTAGTACGCACGGGCTGGAAGCCAACGAAGGGCACCTGCATACTCGCAAGCGTGCCAATGGCGTACCACGACGAGTAGCCGACGTAGAGGCGGCTGCTGTAGCGGCCCATGAGAATGAGCGTGAGGGCGTGGAGGGGGATCATGTTCGTGATGAACGCGTAGCCACCCCACGCGGCGACCATGTAGAAGTAGAAGACAGCGGCGAGCGTGCCGAAGAGCGCGCTACCCTGCTTGAGCGCTTTGATCCAGCAGTAGAAGGTGAACATGAGGAGGAAGATGGCGATGGCTTCGTTGTCGTACGAGCCGGCAACTGAGCGCGAGATGTAGCCGGGGACGATGCCAATGAAGGCAGCGGCGAGGAGACCGGCGCTTTCATCCTTCAACTCTTTCGTAAACCTGGGAGAGGTTAGCGGGGCAGCGACTGTAACGTGTGCACGCACATGTAGGTCGCCCATGCGGTGAGCGCGCTGAAGCCGGGGGCCAGCAGGACACAAATGTTGCGGATGTCGACGGGGAGATTGATAGCACGCAGGAAGTTGTAGATGACACCGCTGGTGGCCATTAGGCCGGGGTACACCGTGCCGCCGACGACACGACCGAGGGGATACCATGCCGTAGGGTCGAACCAGTTCCAGAATTCCTGCAGCAGAGTCAGTGGGGTGATTCATGCCAGGGGAACGCCACGCACATAGAATCCTTTGAACGCGAGCACCCTGCTCGCGCGACTGCGGACGGTTAGCATCCCGTCACCTCGACGCGAGCCTACTCACTAGTTGAACCACGGGTCACTGTATCGCCTGTCAGTAGCCGTATATCCCTTACTGAGTCCAGCACTCACAATTCATGGATGATACTCTCAAAGTTAATGACGGCGAACAAGCGCGACGCTATGGCTGCGCCTGAGATGAGGGCGAGAGCGACGATGCGCAGCAGCGACGCTGTGTTGTTCACCGTCGTCTGCGAAAGGTCTGTAGGGAGCGGAAGTGCGAGTTTCGTCATCTCATCGAACTCGCGCCGGACGAGAGCAGGACACTGGACAATAACGGCGACACGAAGGTACAATGGCAAGGACGTGGAGGCTGCACGTGCCGGGCCGATACGCCGAGGACCGTGGGAGATTGCAATGTTCGTCTGGACGAGTGTTCAAAATTCACTGCCTGTTCGGAGCCTTTGCCTTGTCTCTCGTCTTAGACCGTGCAGTGCACTTGATGGCTCTCTGATCTGGAGAAATTAATGGAGAGCGGTGATTGAGGCGTGCGTCAGCAGGATAGGAGAGGGAATTCGGTCGCGACTCGCGTCGAGGATAAGAGAGAAAATTTGGTCGAGGGAATGTGCTTGCGAGGCTATGTGATACACGGAGCGCAACTACCCAGCAACAGGGAGGGACGTCGAGAATCACTGGCATGTCGTCACTCAGCGTAAAGTCATGTATTCCAGTTGACCGCCGGTGCGTCCCAACAGCAACAGATGAACATGCATTTACTGCAGACACAGGTCACGCACTACCGTCTCTAATCTCATTCCCTCCACCATCGCAATCACATATTCTCCATGAGTGACCGTCGACATCTGTCTTGAGCGGCATAGCTCGGCAAATGCGCTCGACGACTCTGGCGGATCATCAGTGTCTTGCATTGCCACCGCCTGCAGGTTGGGAAGAATGCGTGGTGCATCTTCTTTCCACACCAGTCCTGCAAGAAAAGCTTCTATTGCTGGACAGCGGTGGACTCGCATCTGCTCCAGACCCTCCATTAGGGACATACAGCGTAGAAGCATCGTTATGTCCGTCTCGGAGCAGGCCCTGCAGTTGTAGAGCAGTTGCAGCACGCGGATATTCAGAGGTTCGCGCTCTAGGAAGTCGAGGAAGACCGATGGGAAGATCGCCGGGCCAGTATCAACAAGCAGCATGAGCAGCTTGGGAGTGGAGATGCGTGGAAACAGCTCGAGCCCAGCGCCAAACACGGCCAGCCACAGGAGTGCGGGGAATTGAATTCTTTCGTCTGCGGCGCTTTGGGTTGATTCGGACGCGGCCGGGCCTGCACCACCCAAGCCACATGTGAGAGTCTTCAATGTCTTGCGGTATTGCTGAATAGTCGGTAAGACGGACGTGAGCGAATACGAGGTCAGTAGATCGATAAGAACGAGATGGAGTACCACGAGTACAGGAGACATAGGCAGGCTGAGCTTAGCAGCCATTTCTTTACTCTGGCCTTTGAAAGCCAACACTCGCAGCCTCGGAGTATATTGCAGGAATCTGAGCAGCCCGGGATGTTCCGCGTCGAGCGCATCCCTCACGTGTACTTGTGCGCGCTCGAGAAGCGGAGTGGCAACGGGAGTCATGGCGCGGGATTCGGCGGAGGATATCTGAAGATTGATGTGCTGCCATCGAGACGCATGCTCGCTGAGCAAGGGCAGCAGTCCTGGCTGACCAGCGGTATTGCAGAGTATGTAGAGAGGGCAGCTCCTTGACAGGGGCAGGTATCGGCGAAGACATTTCTCTGCGTCAACCGTGTCAGACTGCGCATGCACGTTTATGGAGCTCCATAGCCGGGGCGTTCCGAGGACGACATGGCGCCATGTAGTACACACGCGAGCAATGATGCGATCGAGTTCAATGAGTTCGAGCATAGAGGAGGGACGCTTTTGGAGATGAAGGAATATCTCTGCTAGGAGCTCTGGCGGGAGACGTTGCTCGGGCGCGGTGATTGATCGATTGACTGCGATTTGAGAGGCGACCGGGTCACATGCGGCACGTAGGGCGTCGTCGTCCGCGTCCACTGAAGAAGCCTTGGCCTGAGGACTGATATCCTCCTCCTCGACCTGAACCGACGTCTTCAGGGTAACGGAGCCACTGTCGCGCTGCATGCCACTGAGGTTGGCAAGATACTCGGTCTTTGTAAGAAGATCTGTCGCCTGAGTTGGAGACATTGATTACGAGGAGGCCGCGGAGCGCGTGGAAGAGATTCAGCAGGACGAAACCTACCTGTGATTTATGGATGGTGGGAGCGGGAGGAAACAAGAACTTAGAAGTGGCATGCATGCGCGGCCATTGATCGTGTGGCCCGAACATCGGCGATCGAGTCAGCTGCCTTTCACGTGATGCAAAATGTTGCATTCTGTCGGGATCGAGTTCAACCAACTTCAAAGCTTCAAATTCAAAGCTGAACTCTCCGGTAAATTAGTCGAGAATCACATTCGTCGATTGCTTGTAGATGGGCTCGTGGGGACGTGCTACCTATCATGTGTATGTATTATACTATATACCTCTTCCCCCCTATCGCCATGTTTCAACTGATCACTCGATGCTCTCGCGACCTTGACTTAAACTTCAACTTCGTCTTCTTACCTGATATATGCTACCAGTCCCATTGATCTGCCAATGCATGCGATGAAGGCGAAGGGAATTGGTCGCACAGGTGACGCAGACCGCACCGGCAGGAAAGTCGGTCGCGAAGAAAGGGAATAATTACTTGCGATGCTAGTATGTGAGCACAACTGCACAGAAGCAGGAAAGGACGTTAAGGAACACTCAGGTCATGTCGATGTCACACATCGTCAAATTAAGTATCCCAGCTGACTGCCGTCCCGACATAATAAACAAGCCTTTACTACAGACGCAGGTCACGCATAACCGTCTCTAATCTCATTCCCTCCACCGTACCAATCACATACGGTCCACGGGAGGCCGTCGACATCCGCCGTGAGCGGCATAGCTCTTCGAAGACGCTCGGCGACTGCGGAGCATCTTTGTCTTGCAACATTGCCACCATCTTTAGATTGGGAAGAATGACCGGTGCATCTTCTTTCCATGCGAGGCCTGTAAGAAAAGCTTCAAATGCTGGACAGCGGCGGATTCGCATCTGTTCCAAACCCTTCATGCGGGTCATACAGCGTAGAAGCATTGCGGTGTCCGCCTCGACTGCAGAGGAGACTCGGCCGTCGAAGAGCAGATCCAACATGCAGATGTTCAGAGACGCGCGTTCTAGGAAGTCGAGGAAGACCGATGGGAAGGTCGCCGGGCGAGTGTCGACACATAGCATGTACAGACTGGGGGTGGAGATTCGAGGAAGCACGCTAAGCCCCTTGCGAACTACGCAAAGAGATCTAAGTGCGGGCAACGTGATTGTTCTGCCCACTGACGATGCGTCTACAGCATCACCAGCCAGGCTGAGTCGGAGCTCCTTCAATGTCTTGCTATATTGCTGGATGGATGTCAAGATGGACGCCAGCGAATACGGCTTGTGAAAAGCGAGATCAAGTGTCACGAGTACACGAGACGCGGGCACGGTGAGCTTGGCAGCCGCCTCTATGCCGCAGCCTCTGACGACCAAGTCTCGCAGCTTGGGAGTATGTCGCAGAAATCCGAGAAGCCCAGAATGTTCCGCGTCGAGCATATCGCTCACGATCACTCGTGCGCATTGGAGAAGCGGAGTGGCAACGGGAGTCATAGCGCGAGAATCGGCGCAGCACGTCCGGAGACTGAGGGTGTGCCATCGAGACGCATGCTCACTGAGCAAGGGCAGAAGTCCTGGCTGGCCAGCGGTATCGCAGAGTATGTATAGAGGGCAGCTCTTTGACCGGGGAAGGTATCGACGAAGGTATTCCTCTGCGTTGATCGTCTTGGGCTGCACAACGATGAAAGCCCATAGCCTGGGCGTGCCGAGGGCGACCTGGCGCCAGGTAATACACACTCGAGCGATGCTGCGATCGAGTGTGCTGAGTTCGCTCGTACTGTAGGGGTAGTTGTGGAGATTGAGGAATATTTCTGCCAGGAGCTCTGGCGGGAGACGGTGCAAGGGGGCGGTGACTGATCGATTGACTGCAATTTGAGACGCAATTCGGTCACATGCGGTGCGGGGAGCGTCGTCGTCCGCGTCTAACGAAGATACCTTGACCTGAACACTGCTATCCTCCTCCTCGAGCTGAGCTGACTTCTTCAGGGCGGTGGAGCCATTGTCGCTTTGCATGCCACTGAGGTTGGCAAGATACTCGGTCTTTGGAAGAGGATCTGTCGCTTGAGTTGGAGACATTATTTGCGAGGTGGCTGCAGAGCGCGTGGAATGAGTTCAGCAGCTGGTAAGGACGAAATCGACCTGTAATTTATGGATGATGGGAGTGGGAGGTGACCAGACTCAGAGTCACAGTGGCATGCTGGACCCTGGTGGCATGATCGGCCCGAACATCGGCGGTCGAGTCAGCTGCCTTTGTGACTCAGAATGTTGACTTTTGCCGGGATCGAGTCCAAACAACTCCAAAGCTTCAATTTCAAAGCTGAACTCAGTCCAGACTCACATTCGTAGACTGCTTGTGAATGGGCTCCTGGGGACGTGCGTATCTGTGAGTATGTTACTCTTTCCCCTATTAGTAATTACACTGTACAGTACTTACCATGCTCTCGCAACCTTTTCCTGAAACTTCTTCGTCTTTTACCTTGGGCAATGACATTCCTTACCACGACATAGCACGTATATCACTGAATCTATCGCCATGAAATGGAGGTGTATTTGCAGTGGGTCTCCTCGTGAGTGTACGTGCTATGTGCTACTGTTGGAGTTTAACGCCCGTACCACGTTTTATCGGCCGGTTAGCTCAGTTGGTTAGAGCGTGGTGCTAATAACGCCAAGGTCGCGGGTTCGACCCCCGTACGGGCCACTATATAGTGTTGTTGACTTCTTTTTTTTGGTTCAGCAAGGCTACATACAGTTTGAATCATGTCTTGGGGAAGCGAGACGGCGAAGGCCTCTCACGCGCACGTTTCCGCCGCAATTCTTGTCGCGCACTACATGTGACCAGCGATTTCTCCTCTTTTCCAAGACCTTCAAGAGAGGCCACGACTGGATATATACAACGAGTGGATAGGCGCCTAGTAGGCGTGGAAGGGCGTGCGAGGACAGAGCCTTGAGGCGGACCGTGCCAGGGCAGAAGTTAGTGCGAGCAGTGGTAGGCAGATGAGCGGCATGAGTAACGTATTTTTGGGTCTGCCCGTATGCAGAGAATGCGGACGGGGTGTGTTAAGGGTTAGTGAGATATACGACGTACAAGCGGGGCGTGCGAGCAGTGCATATGGCGTCGAGTCAGTAGGTGGTTGACGTTACGTAGTAGCAGGGAAGGTGCGAAGTGGTGGAATCGCCGCCAGGCAGCGCACACGGTGTCAATGTCGCTGCATGGCACCCCCACAGATCATGGGATCTCCCTAGACGATGCTCTGACTGCTGCTCCCCTCGCTGCCTTCCTCTTTGGTGCCGCGTTCTCCGAAGGTAGGCGAGCCGGTACCCTTATAGGATATCTAGGCCAGCGATCAGTCAGTCATCGACGACAAACAAAAACAGGCAGGGACGAAGGGTTATGTACCAATACTACTCACCGGCGTCAGATCCTCGGGTTGCGCGAACGTCAGGTTGGTCTCCACATCCGTGTCAATCTCCTTCGTCGTGTCAATCTTGATCGAGATATTGGTCGTCGTCGGGCGGTGCTATACGATGATCAGTAAACCATCCTGACACCTCAAGCCTCCGACCACTCACCCTCGACCCCATCGACATCATCCCCTTGGCAAAGATCGACACGTTGTTGTCCTCCGAGCTGAACGCTCCATCCGCAGAGCCGCGGATCATCTTGCGCGCGTTGAGCGTCGCGAGGAGCGAGTTCGAGTAGAGTCGGCCCATGCAGAAGAAGAAGGCGATGTACCAGAACGTGTTACCGGCAACGGTGATCTAGGACTGCGGGTCAGCGACGTAGATGTGAGGGGGAGGCGCGAAAAGGAGAAGCACGTGGAAGGGAAAGTGAGGGAGTAACGTACGGAGATGAGCGAGCCGACAGCGCACAAGCTCGTGAGCACACCCGTGTTCACGGCGAAGATGATCTGTGGGAGTCGTCAGAACCCTATATGGGGCCCTATGAGCTCCTCCGGCTGACCAGCTTGTTGATGATTGTATCTGACCTGTGTAGTCGGTTAGCCTCCACTTAGAACAGCAGGGGAATGAGGCCCACCGATGGAACCCCGTCCGCGACCGATGCAGAAGCGTACAGAGGATGACTGCGATCAATACGTCCCCTGCGGCGGCGAGCGCGTTGACCGAGATCGAGAGCGGCTGTCGAATCAATTGGCATTGTTCGCGTGCAATGTGGAGAGATCATCATACGCTAAGCTCGGCCAACTCGACAAAGGTTTTTAGGTGAAGGCTATATGAGTGATCGTTGTTAGCGGATGCGCTTAACATTACAGGGACCTTGCGAGGAGCAAGCGACTTACGAGAGGGAGGCGAACGCTGGGTACATTCTCTGAGTATGCCGTGTAAGAATGAAGGGAGTGAAGCTCACCGAGACAGCACCCTGAGAAGAAAAAACGGAAATGTGAGGACACGATGATGGCAGCATGGGTCGGGCTCACCGAACTCGGCGAGAATGAATGTGCACTAGAAAGATATGAAAGGGAGGCCATAAAGGAGACGCAGATAGTACTCACAACGGCGGATGTCAACCAGACGTTCCTGTTGCTCACTGGGAGGTGTTCAGTCGACGTATTAGACAGACATCCGGGCGATCTTACATCGCCATATCCTCATTGCCAGGAAACTGTAGACAAATCAGGGTTGGCAGGAAAGTACCTGAATACAACGCACCTTTGCACCAAAAGGCCGGTGAACGCATTGAAGTAGACTTCCACCAACAGGCTCCTGCAGAATCGCGTTTACCACCATGTTACGACAAAGGTGACAGCATATATGCGCACCATACTAGCTCGCCGATGGTCACTGCATTTCCGTAGTTCGCAATCACATAGTAGTAGACTGCGAGCTCCATCAATTCCGGATCGTCCAGGACCAAAAGATCGTAACGTACCGGTGTACGAAATGAGGCCCTGGTGCACTGTGTCAAAGAGCAGCACTGCCGACACCTGGTCGATCTTAGCAGGGGATCGACGCGGTTAGGAGGTCCGGCATACGAGGATGATGGTGTGCCAGGGATCCCGCTGGTGGGTGAAGTAGTACCACGCCTGGATGAGGGACACTGTGATGGCTGAGCTTTTGTCCCTGCACTAGCGGAGAGATGCTTGCCTCCATGAAGGCTGGGCTCGCTGCGTCAATATCGAATAGTCTACCGCAGAGAAAATACGCACATCCCAGATGCGATGACCCCGACGTAGGCGGCGCCCATGCTGTGAGAAATAGTTTCCGTATGTTGCGAAACGCTGGGCAAGGTCCACGTACGTGTCACGGAGGGAGAGTTGCACGGCCGACATGATGCGCGGGCAGCGACGGTGGGAGGCAAAGGAGCGAGCGGGAGCAGGAAAGAAGGATGGTGGCTCACCAACCGCAAACCGCTCGCACCGTCATAAATAACGACACTTTGCCTTTGGCGGGTAGCTTCCCTGGCGACGCGTAGCCTGTCCGCGGTGAGGTAAACCTACCTTCCCGGTGGAACATCTCGCCCGTTTCGCGTCCGATCTTCCAGCAGTAGCGGTGGTACGGGGGCGGTAGAAGGGACGTTTACGAGAGGATTTGCAGCGGTATATCCAGGGCAACGCAGTAAAGGCGCTCTTTAAGCACAAGTTGTTCCAAAATGAAGGCACGATGAAATCCAGACAGACAAAACGGCTGCCCCTTGAGAACATTGCATGCGAAAGGTTAACAAGTCTTCAGTCCAGCAGTCACCCCAGATGCTCGTTCAGCTTGACTATTGCACGTCGTTGGCCCCTCGCGCGGAGTAGACAATTGCATTCATAATCCGCGCGCACTGACTTGCGGGTCATCGTGGCACGTCGGTACGGTTCAAAGCGACTTCGAAATGTCAAAGAAATAGGGCGAGCAGACGATCTACAATGTGTTCCGCGCATAGAGAGCGGAGAGATGCGTCAATTATTCGCCTTGCGTGATGGCAGAAAGAAAGGAAGTTCGGCAACCGGTTCGGATTCCGGAGATCACGCTGCATAAGTACACGTGTTTCGGCTATTCCCGCTCCTTGTTTTCAACGGTCATCGTACGCGAGAGGCAGGGCCGTTCAACTGCGGAACATTGAAGCTCAGTCATCATATACATGTGGGTCTCTTCTACCAGAGCGCAGGGCGATGGCACCCAAATGGCACCTTCAAAGCATGTCTGCTCCATCGGCGCCACCCATGTTTCTGGACTCGGGCGCTCGCTCGATACCCGCTCCGCTTGTATAGCGATCTCATACGTCCCGCGTACGGCCGGCTGTGCTCTTACGTGCCCGGTATGTTGCTCGGAGCTCCATTCACTCCTCTGCCGTTTAGTGTTTGCCTTGATAACTCATCCGAATACTAATTCACTATTCATCGCAGCGTCCACCGTCTGGACTTGCGCTTGTGTCTGTTTCCCGATTTTTCGAGTCGGTCGCGGACCAGGTCTCTGCTTGATGTCCAGTGTCCTCCAGTGTCACTGTCCATCCAAATGGCAAACTCACAGACGCGTCCTGCCATCATTGCCAGCCGGTCCGTGTGTCCGCTATCGCGTCAATTGACAATACCTTATGGGGGATGTCCTGTCTCAGAACAGTCTCAGGAACGCGTCCCGACTTCAACTTGAACAGCGCGCTCGCTAACCGTCCTTGACTTTCGCCATCGTCTTCTTCAGAACGCACTTGTATATGCATGCAGGCGCGATCAGCATAATGTCCCACTATGAGCGCCCCTCCAGAGGCCTCCCACTAACGATCGTCACACATGGACCAATGCAGTCGAACTACCGTCCATCGCCGGAGCCATGATCCATCGTCAGGTCCTCATACGCGGAGGCGGCGATGTGCCTATTCACCTGAGCGCTCTAATAAATACCCACGACAACGACTGAGGCCGGCTCTCAACGATACCACCCACCATGGCCCCCGGTGCGTCGGACGTGCCCCTCAGCACCTCCATCGGCCCCAGTGCCTCCGTCAGCCCCAGCGCCTCCTTCAGCAGCTCGCTCCGCGTCCCCCTCAGCCCCCTCGACATCAACGGGCCCGACATCAGCGGCATCACCACCGGCTACGTCCTTCAACCGGGCCTCGACGAAGACGCCCTCCGCGCCGCCCTTGCGCGCGTGGTCGACAAGTGGCGCCTGCTCGCCGGGCGGGTCGTGTGGGACGATGCAGCACAGAACTACTACATCGACGTCCCGCTGGGGCCGCTGCCTGGCGAGTCCGCGAACCCGCCTCCATACAAGTTTACCGTCTCGCGGCGCGCGGAAGCGCTTGCGCAAAGCACGCCTGTGGCACACGTAGGGGACGCGTCCGTGGCGATCCTGCATTGCCCGCCGATCGCGCACTTCCGGGATCCGGGGACTGTGCACGCTCTGTCGGATGTTGCGGTATACGTGCCGGCGGACGGCGCCGCTGACGAGCCGGTGAATAGTGCAGCACACGCGCCAGCGCCGGCGCGCGCCTGGCAACCGCTCGTCTCCGTACACATCACGCACTTCACGGACTATTCCTGCGTCGGGGTGAGTGTGGCGCACGGGCTGTTTGACGCGGTGGGCCTGGGGCAGGTGCTGGCGGCGATCGACGCGGAGCTGAATGGGCGGGTGTGGGCGGTGCCGCCGATGTACGGGATAGGGGCAACAAAAGGGGAGGTGGTGGACCCGATGGGGGAGGCAGTGGACTCGACGGGGCAGCCGGAACTGCCGACGTATGGGTCAGGTAATCCGGTGGCGGAGGCGTTGCGAGCGTTGGAGGAAGATCCGGCAATGCTAGAGGAAGAACCTGTAAGCTTGATGTATCTCAAGCGGGTGCTGGTGCCCAAGGAGCCGGATGGTCTGCAGCAATTCATGCAGCGCGTGGAGTATGAGTGGACGACGCAGGCGGTTGAACATCGCGCGGTGTATCTGGGGAAGAAGGTAGTGAAGGATCTCGTCGCGCGCGTGAATGCCGAGCTAGCGAGAGAGTCTGGAGGCAAGGAGCACGCGTCCTCAGGTGACGTGCTTCTTGCGTGGTTTCTGAAGGTGCGCAGTGCGTGCCTAGCAGCAGATTGCGTCGCACTGACTCAGAAGGACGCAGGCCGCCCACGGCGATGAAGTCAGCCAAAACGAACTGCTTGTGGTTCCCTACACCTCCATGCGAGGGGTCCTGTCAACAGTCAGCGGCACGGACCTCTCCAACTACACGCACAACTGCAAGTACCTCTTCGCCTTACCACCACTCACCATCGACGCTCTTCGAGCCGCACCGTTATCCCTCGTGGCCGTCATGAGCCGGCGGGCGCTGCTCGCCGCCCGCCAACCTCCGGCCGTGCAAGCCCTGTTGCAATGGCGAGAGCGCACCGGAACCCTCCTGAACCGCCAGCAGGGCACGGACTCGTGGCTGGTGTCAAACCAGTGCATTGGCCGATTTTCGAAGATCGACTTTGGGGTTGAGATGGTCTCGTTCTGGAGCTGGACTCCTTCGCGGCTGCAGATGGACCACATCATCACGGTGAATGAGTTCAAGGGCGGGTATGTGGTGCAGGCGCCTATGCGGAGGTCACGGTGGTCAGCGATGGAGAGGGCTTTGGATGCCATGCGGAAGCTGTGATATCATCAGAGCCTGTTGCCAGATTGTAAGGTCCATGCAGGCTGCGATTTGTATACCGTCGCTCACCTCAGAACTGTCGCTGACCCCCATCCGAAACGAAGTTCTTGCACCGCCGAACACGCAGGCCGACTGTCACGCAGGCTCTATAAAATTTATGAGTAGGTAGTAGACCGCTGAACATATGCCCTGGAATATTTTGAAGGCAGGAGGGCGTGAAATGCGATCGCTCTGCGGGGTAGAATGTCTGCCCGGCAAAACTCGTACCCCCTAGCGAAGCGGAGGACGGACACATTTCAACGGAACCGTCTCCACAGTTCAAATACACGCTGTGTTGATAGGCATGGCCTACATAATTTAAGCATGGGGATGCTCGTTCTGGGATGTGAGATGTCACAGAAAGCTTGGCAAGGGGCACGTATAGGCAGCGCGTAGCCGGATTCCGGGGCTTACCGCTCTTGTCCACGTTTCTCCCTAAGCAGGATGAGTTGGGCTTTTAAACTTTGTATAGTAATGTTTGGACGTATGCTCTATATTGCCTATCATAGGCGAGCTCATACTGTACCCGCCCAGGTGCCAGCGGCAGCGCGCCCTCTCGCGAGGTTCGTACTACGTGTGGGCCCATTCTGAGGCTAGAACATATCATTGTCAGCTGCGCCAGATACTCACACCGACCTCTCCGGGCGAGTGTCAGGCGTAGCGGTATCCTCGTACGGCCCGAATGCTGGCAGGCGAGTACCGCACAATTACTTAGTCAGGCGCCGCGTGACCGGCCACTCGAAGCTAGCGCGCAACAACATGCTGTACAGGCAGATGATAGCTCGTAAACTCAGCCAACTACTGACAAGTGGTCTATGCATTGGTTCCATGAACCCACCCAATGCTGGGCTCGCGGTCAGCGTCCACCTGAAGCATGTGCCCATAGCGAAAGGCGCCCGCATGGTAGGCGGAATCGATCCAACAACATCGACGCATGTCGTCGCGCAGCATACAAGCCTCTTCATCGTTCGCCGGCAGCGTCACCGTACCAGAACAATCCCGATAGACGTTCAGGTACGTCCCGGTGTACTTGTTGATTTGACGCGAGTGTCGGTCAAGGACGTAAGGGTCACGATCGTTGCGCCAGGCGTCGCGCAACGATTTGAGCCTTTGGTGCGCGTCTGCCATGGATATACGATCCTCCGGCAGGCAAAGCATGGCTTGCAGAATGGGCAAGAACTCACGAGTAAATCCCGTCAAGTCCTGTCGATCTAATGAGCAAGAGAAGGAGAGCACCCGCAGAGACTCACGTAGAACTGCACCAACATGAACATGCCCATTTGCCATACATCAGCGACGAAGGGGTCAAAGGGTTGCCCAGAGTTAACTTCGGGGGCCCTGGTTCGACGAATGGAAGTGGGTCGAGGAGGTGCAAATGCATCGCGCGAACCGTCCAAAAACTCGCTTTCACCGAAGTCAACGAACCCGTACTTGACAGGTAAGTGCTCTGCAATGGGACGGTATCCCGGGATAGCATAGCCGAAGAAATTGAACATAACATTGTCTGGAGAGATGTTCTGCGAAAGAGTCAGTCTTGCGTAGCTCGTTATACGGAGTGCATACGAGATGTGCGATGCGGTTCTCGTGAAGGAATGCAAGGCCCTGAGGACAAACTATCAGCGACAAGCGCACGTAGTGCCATACGCGCAACGACTCACTTCGGTCAGCTGCACGCAGCACTCTATCGCGGTGCTGGGTGTCTTGATATCGCTCTCGACATATTTGGTCCACCGAGGAAAGACTGCAAACGTGTACTGCTCGTGCTCAACGAGCTCCACGACGGGGACAGTGCGATTACGGGGATCGAGTTGTACATCGTCGCGCGCAAGGTACGCGAGAATGCGAAGGTGGCGAAGTCCCGCTGCGTCACGACCGTCGTAAACCGCCTTGATAATGAACTCATGGCCAGACCTGGAGTCAGAAGGGTCAGCGACAAGAGGCCGCGACGGACAGAAGCCTTACTTGTTCGTCGCTGCCCAAAAGACGCTGCGAGGCTAGCAAGGAAGAATGAGCAAGGTCATGACAAGGAAGAAGACACTTCTCACATTGAATGCTTCAACGTAGCGGCGGGACTCAAACGTGCAATATCCATTGCCCATAATCGCAGCGCTCTCAACGAACGTGCTGTCGACGTATCCGGATGGATATACTTGTGGAAAGAACTTCTCGGTTGCATGATTTTTGCGGGGTACGTAGAGCTCGTAGCCTCGGTTCAAAAAGACACCACTGAGATGTTGCCAGACAAGATAGACAGCACTAACTCCTCGCGGGTTCATCGTCCAAAGCGTTTTCCATTGCGCGAGAGTCTCCGGTAGGAATGGCTGGATCTTCGTCATGACCGCATAACAGGACTCCGGACTCGAGAACACCCACCTCATCTTTCTCCGCACGATAGCGCAGCTCTACTTCCTGGTCCATATTATGCCTCGAAGAAAGACCGGAGATTGTGTGAAGGGAGTCGAAGCGAAATATCTGCACACGGACGCATGGTTACGGCGTGGGCGTGGCTGGTTCCGTTGATGTCCAGGATGAGCCAAATCGTGACGTGACAATTCCATGATATCGGGCCGCGGCGCCGCCGCCGCGCGCGGACAGGCAACAGACAGGCGCGGCGGACAGGGCGCGAACCCCAGGCGGTTCCCGGTTATTTCGCTTCGACTCCCTTCACACAATCTCCGGTCTTTCTTCGAGGCATACTTGATATGGACCAGGAAGTGGGGCTGCGCTGTCGTGCGGAGAAAGATGAGGTGGGTGTTCTCGAGTCCGGAGTCCTGTTATGCGGTCATGACGAAGATCCAGCCATTCCTACCGGAGACTCTCGCGCAATGGAAAACGCTTTGGACGATGACCCCGCGAGGAGTCAGTGCTGTCTACCTTGTCTGGCAACATCTCAGTGGTGTCTTTTTGAACCGAGGCTACGAGCTCTACGTACCCCGCAAAAATCATGACACCGATATGTTCTTCTCACAAGTATATCCTCCTGGATGCGTCGACAGCACATTTCCTGGAAACGGAGTGAATCTGGAAGATACCCATAGCACGTTCGGATTGCGACGCTACGTCGAACCGTATTGTGTGCGTGATGTTCAAGTTGCTTGCGCCTGTTCACCTCACCTCCCCCCGCCAGCCACCTCCGTTTGATTGGCCGGCAACGACCGAGTAAGGCTACTGTCCGTCGCTGTCACGTTCTGTCGCTGACTATTTTCACCTCTTCGAGGTCTGGCCACGAGACTATGATCAAGGTGGTTTCCGACGGTCGTGACGCAGCGGGACTCTGCGAACTTCGCATTCTGAAGCACCTTGCGCGCGATGATAAACGACGGGATCCCCGTAATCGCACTCTCCCCGTCATAGAGTTCGTTGAGCACGAGCAGTACACGTTCGCAGTATTTCCCCGGTGGACATACTATATTGAGAGCGATATCAAGACACCCAGGACTGCCATCGAGTGCTGTACGCAGGTGACCGAAGTGAGTTATCTTCTGTAAAGCAGTACTGCGAGCGTTCGTCGATGACGCTTTGCTTCAGGGCCTCGCATTTCTTCACGAGAACCGCATCGCACATCTGGTACGCACTGTTCTAAACGAACTGCTCGCGAAACTGATATTTCCGTAGGATGTCTACCAGTCCAGGTTCCAATTCAATTTCTTTGGCTTTGTTCCCGATGGATTCCATCCCGTAGCGGAGCACCTACCCGTCAAGTACGGGTTGGTTGAGTTTGGCGCAAGTGTGTTCATGGACGGGTCCCTCGATGCCTTAGTGCCTCCTCGGCCCGACTTGATGATCCTTGCTCGAAAACCGGCTCCCGAATTCAGCTCTGGACAACCATTTGATCCCTTCGCGGCGGATGTCTGGCAGATGGGCATGTTCATGCTAGAGCACTTCTACGTGAGTCTCTCCCTGGGCTCACCTGTCTTTTTCTCACTCATCAGATCATAGGACTTGACCGGATTTACCCCGCAATTCTTGCCCATTTTGCAGGCTATGACATGCCTACCGGACGCTCGTATATCTATGGCGGAGGCACACCGTAGGCTCAGATCCCTGCGCGATGCCTGGCGCGACGACCCTGACCCTTACGTCCTGGACCGATACTCACGTCCCGTCAATAAGTACACCGGGACGTACCTGAACATCTACCGGGAGCGTCTCGGCAAGGTGACGGTGCCGGCGGACGACGAAGAGACATGTGCGCTACGCGATTCCATGCGTCGATGCCAGCTAGTGCATAAATTGGACTCGGCGAGTATCTTTCGCTACGGTCACATGCTCCAGGTGGATCCCGACGGCGATTTCAGCATCGGGTGGGTCCATGGGAACAATGTGCATACCGCTCGTCAATAGTCGCAACCACATTGTTTGTCAATAGAACGCGTTATTGTGCGCTTACTACGAGTGGCAGTCACCATTGTGTGCCATACCCTGCATGGGTCGCAAGCCTTCACCCGCACACCAGGCGCAGGATCGATATCAGAGCGCTGAGCACAGCATACACGAGAATGGGGTATGGCTATCGCGATCCGAGAAGGGGCGACGCGTTCTTGACAAAGAACAAAGCCCGATCTGTATGCGCGTATTTATCAGCGGCCTGCTCATTATGGGAGAAACGCGAGCGGCATTGTTCTCAAAACTTCTTAGCGTTGTCCCCGACGACGGCGAACGTCCCGCTTGTCTCCTCACGCGTTGCCGCCGTTCCCCTCGTTCCCCGGAACCGTCGAGAGTTTTCTACTTTGCGCGATCGCGTCATCATCTCCTGCGCCGCCCTAACACGAGTGCGTCTTGTGCACTGCTAGTCCGTTAATCCCTTAGTGAAGCCACTCTTGAATAGGAACCAGGTGCGTCTGGCTTTGAAAGTGCTATATCGCATCGCTGAGACGCAGCAGCCCGCGCCTAGCCACCAGAACACCATGGCCAACAAGAAGAACAAGGCCAAGAAGAGGGCCGCCGCCGCCGCGAATGGCAACGGGTCGGCAAACGGAGATGGGTAAGCGCAGACTTCGTTGCTGTAATAGGGTGGCGCTAACCCATGTCGCAGAGCCGCCGAATCGGGCCCCAGCACGCCTCCGCCTCAGTCTCCCTCATCCTCCACCGCAGAGATGCCGACCGAAGACAAGCTGGCGCAAGCCGAGAAAACCAAGGAGCAGGGGAACAATGCCTTCAAGGCAAAGCGGTATCAGGAGGCCATCGACCTCTACACCCAAGCGATCGGTGTGTCGCAACGCCCCCTCCTCCAACTTATGTTACTCACGCCTCCTTGCAGACTTGAACCCCGCGGAACCGGCCTACCTGACCAATCGCGCGGCGTCGTATATCGCGCTCAAGCGCTTCCGCCCTGCGCTTTCCGATTGCCAGGCTGCGATGAACATTCAGCGCCCCCCGCCCGTGAAGACGCTCCTGCGGCTAGCACGTTGCCAGGCCGCACTCGGAAACACCGGCCCCGCCATGTCGACAATCCGCACTGCGTTGTCCGATGAGCCAACCAACGCGCAAGCCCTGCAGTTGCAGAGTAAGATCGAGGAGCTTGAAGGCCATCTAGAGAAGTTCGAGCGCGCACGCAAGCAGAGCGACTGGGGGATGGCGCGCTTGGCGCTGGATAAGTGCCTGCAATGCATCGAGGCGGACCCGCAGGAGGTGCCGATAGAGTGGCGGCTGTGGCGCGTGGAGCTGGAGTTGGCGAGGGCAAACTGGGACGCGGCGAATGCGGCAGCGAAGTGCGTGTGGGGTGTCCGACGTACCAGATCACATACTAATAAAACTCAGCGATGCGCTCCGACAGCATCCCTCGTCACCCGATGCCCTCACTGCACGTGGTCTGGTGCTCTTCTTGTGTGGCAAGCTCCCGCAAGCTGTACAGCACGTATCGCAGGCTCTGCGATTAGATCCTGGACACACGAACGCGCAGAAATTGCGAAAGCGCGTCAAGGAAGTGGAAAAGCTTAAGGAGGAAGGCAACACCCTCTTCAAGGCCGGCAAATTTGAGGAGGCGATCGAGAAATACGGCGAGGCTATTGACGTGCGTTGATTGCTCACGATGCGCATGTCGCCGGCTGAAACTCATCTCCAGGCGATCGGCGAAGTAGAAACGGAAGGGAAGGGTGGTCAAATACGTTCTACTTTACTGTCTAACAGAGCGACAACACTCGTCAAGGTTGGTGACTGCGCAGACACCGTCCTCATTGCGCACCATGTTTATCCCCCACGCCGCAGCTATTGAGACATCAAGAAGCGCTCGAAGACACTGACAGCGCGCTGCGCCTCGTGCCCACGTCTTACAAGGCTTTGCGAACGCGCGCACGCATCAACCTCGTGCTCGAGAACTACGACTCTGCCGTGCAGGACTTCAAGTCCGCCATTCACGAGGCGAGCACGGAGGGCTCAACAACGGAGGCCGAAATTCGTACTTTGAAGAGTGAGTTGAAGCAGGCAGAGATCGATCTCAAGCGCAGCAAGACCAAGGATTACTACAAGATCCTCGGCGTGCCGCGCGACTGCTCGAGCGTCGAGATCAAGAAAGCCTACCGCAAGCAGAGTTTGCTGCATCATCCAGACAAGGTGCGTATCATCTGTTAGCGCCCGCTCGCCTCTCCCGTCTAACGCCAAACCTTCTTCACGTAGGGTGGCGACGAAGAGAAGTTCAAGCTCGTCGTCGAGGCGCACGCCGTCCTTTCAGACCCGGACAAAAGGGACCGCTACGACATGGGCGACGACGAGGAAGGCGTGGGCGGGTCCGAGTTCGGCGGCATGAACGACGTCAACCTCGCCGACCTCTTCGCGCAGTTCCACGGCGCGCGTGGCGGGAGCTTCGGCGGCGGGTTCGGTGGTGGAGGCGGGTTCGGCGGTGCAGGATTCGGCGGCCAGGGCTTTGGGGGCGGGAGCAGGCAGAGCTACTCGCAAGGGTACTCTTTCTGAGCGCGCGCGACGCTCGCTGTACTATCTGGCTTCGCTGTACTGTCTGACATCAGCTTGTCGACGGAGCCAGACCCTCTTGCTTTGTACCAGACATGGTGTCTCGGGCTCGGTCCATGTTCTATGTCACGTACCGATGTCCGAGTGCTGTCTGTGCCGTTGCTACTCATAGTTTATCCACCCTCGACGCTGTCTGTACTCTGCTACATCCTTTACTTAATGTATTCTGCTGCCAAATCTCACTTTCAATCTCACCGTCTTGTTCATCGCAGCTACTCGCATTTATCACTCGCAAACAGGGGGCGCTCGCTTTGGGCCGGCGCCTTTGGCATTGTTTGGACGTCGAGATGGTTGCGTGACCCCGCCGCCCTCGGGTGTCACAGTGTCACTCAATACAGCTCTTTGTTCTCAGTCATCATAGACTTCCTGCCATCCGAAATCATGGTGCACATCTTCAAAGAATACGATGCTACTCGTTCGAGCGCTAGCTTTCCGGCGCCCGTGCTCATGGGCCAGGTGTGCGCTTTGTGGCGCGCCATCGCGCTCGACGATGCGACGCTGTGGACCAATATCACCGTCGATATTAAGCGGGCCGCACTCGGACACGACCCTGTCGACCGTGCGAAGCGGTGGTTCTCGCGCTCGAAAGCCTGCCTTGTCGATGTGCGTATCGACTCGGAGCCCTACAGCTCGGAGTTGGAACTCGGGCGGCCGGCACCGGTCCTCGCCAAGGCTATGGCGGAGGTTCGTGAACATGCCCATCGAACCCGAACGCTTCACTTTTGCTGCTCAGATGATATCTCAGCATATCTCGTCATCGGTCAGCTCGCAGGCATCACGTTGCTAGAGCTTGTCAGCCTGCGCATCGATGCGAGGCTCTGTTGCCTCCGTGACGGCGGCGCCATGACCTTCTACCTGAAAACCAACGACATTAAGATCCCTAGTAGAGCACCTCTTGCGTGGCCCTGCTTCTCCGCCCCTCGTCTTCAGCGCTTTGTCAACAGCGGTGTCGTTGTGCCAGTGACCGGCGTCATGGAGAAGGTCACCTATCTAGATGTGGCGATGGAATCTCTCACAAACTGTTCGACTACGTTCGCTGCCATGGTTCAGCGCTGCCCGGATGTACAGACGCTTGTGCTACGGCACAGCGGGGTTTGCATCAGCCCAATACAGATATCATCTGCGCGGCGTCAGTCAAGCATCTATCCATCAGTTATTCGACAACCGGATCGCCGTCTGTCCTGCGTTTCGCGTCGTTTCCCGGGCTGGAGAGTCTGGAATTTGCGCGTGACCTCCCTGATAGGGGACCACGAGGGTATGTATTCCGCGCGCCTATGTCGCTAAGCGATCTCCTACCTCCTGCAGAGCAAATGCCTCATCTGCGAAAACTTTGTCTATCCGACTTCCTTGTCGGTCACCCTCTCGATGCGAAGTCCAGAGCGTATCTTTGTACATTGGTCAGCATTGAGCACCTACACCTCACAAATACGCCCGGCGACAAATTACTTCCTGTGCCCGGTCACAATAGGCATGGAGCAAAGCGCTCGGACAGACAGTCAGTCTATGGTGGTCCATCAACAGAAACCGTCGTCAGCGAGGAGAGTGGGCGCATCACAGCAAGCACTATGAGACCGAAGCCTCTCATGTTCCCGCGGCTGCGCACTATATCCATCGGCCAGACGTTCAAGCCCTCCGATGTGACCTGGCTTTACAGATTTGTGGTTTCCCGCGAATCTTCCATCGAAACCGTGCGTTTGTCGCCCTCCGCCATGTGTATCCTGGAGGGACGCTGGGGAGAACTGAAGGGTGCGGCTGAGTGGTTGCGCTCCCGCTTCAAGGTTGAATTGGAGGATACCGCTGGTATCTATCAGGCTAATAGGAAAGCACCTGTCTAGTGAGTTGACTCTCCTGCCGAAGAAGCACTATGTTCATCCTCGTCACTTTCAAGTCTAGACTAAGCAAGTAGCTGCGCGCACGCGTACCGGCAGTGGTATGTATCCGATACCCATCCATCTTATATCACGAATGTGCCGATTCTATTACCGCAGCGATAGAAGCCACCCATCGTCCTCCCGCCTGTTCTGTGCATTCAGACCTCCCCAGAGTAGGACAGCGGACCCGCCGCGTATGCCGCCTGCGCTCGCGAACCACCCTCGTTCACCCATCTTCTCCGTATCGTCCGTTTCCACCTGCCTCCATCCCGCTTCCTCACCCAGCGCGTATGCCCATACGTCTCCCCAGAATCTTCCCGCGCCCGCGTGCCCTTGAGCACTGGGAGCACGCTCACCGCCAAATACCACCAGGTACTCCCTTCCGCCCGCTGCCGTCATGAGCTGCATTCCCGCCACACAGCGCGGGCCAGGTCCCTGCCCGTCGGGGACGGGAACACTGCTCCACTCCCGCGGTGCTCGCATGTCGAGGAAATCGAGCTGCCCGCCGAGCTCGCGATTCCCGTCGAAGCCACCGAATCGCCAGAGCTTGCCTTGCGCGAAGGCGACCGCAGGACCGCCTCGGGGTGGTGCTGGCCCGTCTGGGAGTTGCTTCCACGTCCGCGATGCAACATCAAATGCCCAGGTGTCGTTGAATCGCACGTTCTCTTTGCGGCCAGCGTGCACGAGCACCGTTCCTGCGGCTGCGAGTCCGTCCGATGTCCCCGTAAAGGAGATGTTCGTGGCCACAGAGGTATGATACGAGCGAGCGGACGGGATGGGCGAAGCGGGGACGGGGTCGAGGTGCGTCCACTTCCGGTTCGCCGTGTTGAAAATCCAAAGGCGGCCACGCTCTTCCAGAGGAGCCATAGCGGGGCTATCACATCCACCAAAAACGTAGATGAGGGCGCCTATGGCTGCGCCAGTGTGGCCAACGCGCGGCGGTGGGACGGGACCACCTCCGCCGGCTTCCGGGACTATATGGTCATAATCAGCGTGGAAGGTGGCAGCGAGCAGCTCCGAAGCCCCGGGAAGGGTGTACGCATGCATCGCGTTATCGACGGGCCTGCGCGCCTGCTGCTCGCCGCCGAAGACATAAGCGTAGTCGTTCACAATGGCGAGAGAGTGTGAGGAAAGGGCACGGGGGATAGACGTGTGCACCCGCGTCCAGGACGCGCGCAAAGGTGGCAACGCGTCGCACATCGTGTCGTCGTGTTCAGCTGTGCAGCGAACGGGACGTATTCAGCGAGCCGATGTTGAGCGATGGCGCCTACAGTAGGAGGTACCGTTGCGTTGATGGCGGTTATAAGTAACCTCGAAAAAGTGTTGCTGGTGTGTAATTACATCACGACGTTCACGCTTCGACCAAGAATGTCTCATAGCGGGGAGCGTCGGATGGGGCCCACAATGGAGGTGACGCACCTTTTCAGATCTGGCAGTGGTAAAGACCGATCTGTGAAAGGGTTAGTTGAAGGGGCAGCACTCAAGTCAAAGGGCACTACCGATGAGGACCGTGAAAGCTGAGCTGAGATCAGTACACATGTTGAAGACTGTTTGTCAAGTTTGAATTCAAAGTCAGCGCTCAGGGGAAAAGTCCGGCCAATTCTTACCTCGCTCGCGACAGCGCTGCGATAGCCGTTCTTGCTTACCTGACCTCAGTATAAGGCATGGATGATGGCACGAGCATGAGCACATCAACCAAGTCGTAGATACTCTCGTCAGAATTCGCGGCTGATACAGTGGCGCAGGTATGTGCCTTCCCAAGAAAGGGCGAGGGACGAGGCGAGTATTGGGTAGACGACGCATCAGAGCGGCATCGGACCGTTGAATGGACATACACGCTTCCCATGGTCTTCCCGAGTGACGGATCACGTATCATGAGAGGCGTTCCAGAAAGAAGCCCGCCGCTTGCGGAAGCGGACCTCGACCATGCCGCCTACCCTGCAGTACACCAGTACAATTTGTATCCTTCTATACGTACACTTGGTTCTTCCGACCGCGCGATGCCCTCACCTTCCCGTCGACCAGCCGTTGACCTCCGCGACTGCGCAGCCAAGGTAAGTACCGTCGTCACCCTCACGCCTCAACGAACGCCCGGAACAGCACCAGCTGGTCCGACGCCTTCACCGACAGCTCGAGGCCGCTGCCGACGAAGAAGACGTCCCCGACGCTAACCTGCAGCTCACCGCTGCCCCAGGACACAGCAGCCGCGCCCTCCGTCACAATCGCGATGCTTGGGCCATTCACGACGCGGTGCGTGTCCGCCTCTCCTGCCCCAAGCGCCGTCATGACGACAGAGAATTCAGGAATTGGGGGGTCGTACAGGCGCGACGGCGACGAGAAGGCGGTTGGTTGTACGGCGTGCTTCGTCCCCGGACCCGGCACATATGTTAGGCCATCCACGAGATTGGGAATATCCCGTAACTTGGGCGTCAGCCCCGCGCGGATAACGTTGTCCGAGTTTGCCATGCACTCCATGATGTCTGTTTCCGCCTGTTAGCCACCCTTCTCGTCCAATTTTTGCAGAAGATAGGTACGCACCGCCGTAGACGTAGGCGTGCGGCTCACCCGCGCCCAGGAAGATGGCCTCGCCCTTTTCCAGCGTGAGGTAGTTGAGCAGGAAGGCGCACCATATGCCGATGTCGCCAGGGAAGTCCTCATCCAGCTTCAGCACAAGCTCAACGACATCCCGTAGCTCGCCGGCTTTGAGGTCCCCTGCCTTGTACCTAGCGACGAGCGCCGTGAGCTGTGGGCCGTATGTCGATTCCGGGAGAGTCATGATGGTGGCGAAGAGGTCTTTCAGGTACGATTTCGCTCGCTCGGGATTGTTAATAGAGACCATGAAGGAGGTCATCAATTTAGGCGGGACAAGGGCAGTGAACTCGGGGGTCGTCAACAGGTGGTGTACGATCTTCTCCAGGGGGAGGAATCCGCACATCGCCTTAAATGGCGTCAAGGCAAGCGCCATTTCAGGCTTGTGGTTTGGGTCTGAGCAAGTCGGGTAAGTACCATCATACGCGCAGCGATACGCAATAATGTCGCTCACTCGCCTTTATAGATGTCCGGCTTTTCCTTGTGCAGGATGCCCGCCTTCTGCTTGTCAGGATGCGTCTGAATACTGAGAGCCTTCTGAATGGAAAGGACTTTGAATAGGAAGGGCAGGTTCCCCTCCTTCGTCCCATCTCCCTCGAACTTCGCTGTCACCTGCTCCCCCATGAGCTCGGGGTGCGCGGCAAGGTGCTTCGCCAGTGTCGTGCTCGCATCGGACTGAAGCACAGACGACGACTTGGGGTGCGTCCCCATCCACAACTACACCTTCCACTGTAAACATATCCTCCAATCATGATGAATCAATTGCATACCTCCGCATACGGGGTCTCCGCGTTCAGCGTGAAGCCGGGGACCTTGGAGGCGGCAGCGAGCTGGGCGACCTTGGAGGCTTCGCCTACCTTGCCCCAGTCGTAGTCCTGTATGGTGGGTATGATCTTGAATACGGCGTCGACGGCGGACATGGTGGTAAGAGGCAAAGGACTTGGAGCGCTCTCGGGATGTTCTAGGCGGCGCACCGCGAGCACGTCGGGGGTACGTCGGGGGTATCGATCGCGTTCACTGCGGGCCGACGATCCGGTAATGCCCCGGCGATTGCCGAGTGGCATCCAACGTTCGACCGGCGTACTACTAGTAGACCCATTTTGTCGCACTTCACCTGTTCGCGGAGATGAGCCAAGTGTTTTAGTCGGGCACTATCCAAGCGTACATTACATCTGGGTGAGTACATGGTGTTCAATTACACAAAGTGTCCATTCAACCCTCCTTCGCGACCTCCTTCACGGCCTGTGTGATAATCTCACAACCCTTCGCCATGTCCGCCTCGCTGACGTTGAGAGCCGGAATGATACGGAGCACCTCGTAAATGCTCGTTGTCAAGATGAGCATCCCCTTCTCGATGCACTTCTTGCCCACGCGCGCAGCGAAGTTCGACGGGCATCCCTCGACGCCCTCAGTCGCGAGATCGATGTCAATATCCTGCGGTGGCCGCGCGAACTCGATGGCGGCCATCAAGCCCTGCCCGCGCACGTCGAGGAGGTATTTGCCGACTTCGGGGTCAGAGCGCAGGGACTCGAGGGCTGCGAACAGCTGCTTTGAGCTGGGTAGATGGTTAGCCCCGCACATGACTGGCGTCGTATGCAAATCCCTCACCGAACGTCGACGTTCTCGAGAATCTTTTCTTCCTTGACCGCATCACAGACGGCAATAGCCGCAGCGCAGGACACTGCATTACCAGCATACGTGCCACCCTGATGCGACGTTAAGTACGGGATATGATTCGACTACGGACCGCACTCACCATACATCCCGGCTTCAGCTTGTCGGTCAGCTCCTTGCGGCTCACAATTCCACTAAGCGGGAAGCCATTCGCTAGGCCCTGCGCGTCATCCATCGTCAGAAAGATATGCAACACTTCACACATCCACGGCGAACCTTGGCAAAGGTCATAATATCGGGGCGGACGCCGCTGTGCTCGATGCACCACCACTTGCCTGTGCGGGCGAAGCCGCTCTGCACCTCGTCGACAATAAGCAGGATGCCGTGCTTGTCGCAGAGCTCGCGCAGGGCCTTGAGGTAGGATGTCGGAGCGGGCACGTAGCCACCCTCGCCTGCTCAAGGTCATGAGCGACACCCACACGGAAGCAGACGATTGCTAACCTAGCAGGGGCTCGATGATGATCGCCGCGACGCTGTCTGGCCGAATCTGCTGCTTGAACAGAAGCTGCAGTTGATGCAGAGCCGCGCGCGTGTGCTCTTCAGGGGTTGAGTCCGGCGACAGGCCGAGTTGGTGGAAGTAGGGATAAGGCGCTGTGTACACCATGGGCTGCGAGGTCGTCAGAATACGACAGGCGCTATACACATGACGCCAGGCCCACCATCAACGGCCCAGTACCCTCCGAGTAGATCGTCTTGCTCTTCGTGACCGCCATCGCGCCGTACGTCCGTCCGTGATACGCGCCTGTGTGCGGTCAGTCGTACGCGCATCCCGTCCCGATGGCTCGCCTAGCACGCACCCTGCATGCAGATAAAGCCCTTCCGCCCCGTCATCAGCCGCGCCATCTTGAGTGCGCCCTCGACCGCCTCCGAGCCTGAGTTCCAGAAAAAGAACGAGTCGAGGGAGGGGTCCGGCATCGTGGGCAGCAGCCGCTCGATGAGCTCGAGGTAGGGCCGGTGGAAGGAAATGCTGTTCTGCGAGTGCACGATTTTCATGCACTGCTCCGCCGCGGCCTTGCTGACCTTGGGGTGACAATGACCTACACATAGCTTAGGTCAGAATGGGGGAGAATGTTGTACGCAGGACGCACCGAGGTTCGTCACGCCGATTCCGCAGGTGAAGTCGAGCATCTTGCGCCCATCTTCGTAGGTGACATACGAGCCCTCGCCCTTCTCCATGATCCCGGGGACCAGACGCCCTACCCCCTTATTGACATGGTGCGTGCCAAAGTCGTGCAGGGCACCGTAAGTCGACGCAGAACGCGTGCTGCGACGATCGGCGTGAGATGGTGTGCGCAACGGGTACCGGGGGGATACGCGTACCTCTGGCGTGCGACGCTGCTCAGCGCGGTTTTCGTCGTCGAGCGCAGCATGGTGGGGAACGGAGAGAAGGAGCGATACGCCGCAGGCCAGTCATAGACAAGTCAATGTCATAGACGCGTATAACGTATTCTTGGTACGGTAAACGCCGAAGGCGAACGGTTATCTTATCTGGGCGCCCACAAGTCGAGGTTGAACGTTGAACTTCTGAGGAGCATGTATAGTACCGCGGATAGCTTAAGAACTCTGTTACTACACAACTTCTTTTCCTCCAGCCTTGTATATGACACCCGCCTTCATAACGAAGTCTACCGAGTCCTTCGAGACCGCCCGCTCGAACTCATCCGCAGGTCCATCGACAACACCGCGCAGACCTACTATGTCAGCAGCCCAGCCTGCTCGAATGACGCCGAACGGAATCTCGTTTGGCCCCAAGGTACCCTGCTTGACACCCATCACGACCTCGTCCACTAGTTGCTTCCCGGTCTTCGCCTCGGGATCTGCGCTTCGTAAGACTCATGTCCATTCACAATAGACGAAACCGCCTCACCAACTCGCCCGCCTATGATGCATCTGTACCCGCCGAACGTGCACCAGCTAAGAACCTTCTCCCATGGCGCGCCCAGCCGTCGCATGAGCTGCATCTCCAGCGCATTGTCCCCGTGCGGAAACGGTCCGGTGTCCCCTCCGCAAGCCAAATTATCGTCGAGACCCTCCCGCACCGCGGCCTGGAACGCGCGGGACAGCATGCGCCACTTCTCCTTCGCCATCGCGTCCGCGCCAGGCTCGGGATGGAAGATAGACAGCGTCGGCACCCAGGTCGTTGTGGACCCTCGTATAGCGCGGAGGAGGGTGAGATCCTCGGTTTGCTCGGCGGAAGGCGATGGGTAGGCCGGTGTGCTCAGTACACTCTGGAACGGTGAGGGCGTGGGCGTGCAGATGCCCTGTCCGTGCTCGACGCTGTCGATGCCAAGCGGGAGCAATGTCTCGATGGATGCAAAGTTGGACGCGTGCGCGGCGACGCGGACGCCGTACGCATGGGCGGTGTCGATCATAGCTGCCATCTCGTCGCGATTGAAGAGAGGGATGTTAATGGTTGGGCGCCCGATAAACGCAGGCACTTGACGGCCCAAGGGACGATAGTCCGCGTAGATCTGGTGCAGGGTGAGCGAGGTTCACGACAGGCGTGGCACGAAAGCACACCTTGATCCAGTCCGCACCCGCGCCTATTTGCCTGCGGACCGCCTCGACGCATGCCTCACGCCCGCTCGCCGCCTCTGCTCCGGCGACGCCCTCGACGCCCTCTCGGTTCAGAATGATCTTGCTCTTTGGCCCATACGCGCCCGTCGACACAATCGCGCGGTTCGCCGTGAAGTAGCGCGGGCCGGGGATGATGCCTTCAGAGATGCACTTGCGCAGCGAGATGTCCGCGTCGCCCGCGCCCTCGGTGCCCAGGTCGCGCACGGCTGTATAACCGGAGAGCAGCGTCTTCTTCGCAGCGACCGTCGCACGGATCGTGCGCTCGATCACGTTCTCCTGCGTGTTTTGGTCCGTCCAGGATACTTCGTTGTAAGCGTGCAGGAACACTGTGCCATTGACTTTCAGTGGGGGAATTGGCAGGTTGGCAGAGAACGCACTGTGCACATGAACGTCGACGAAGCCCGGTAGGATCGTGAGATGTCGTACGTCCATCGTAGTGATCCCTCGCGCATGGTCCCGGGCGACGAGCTCATCGAATTGCGCGGGATCATACGTCTGGACGTCAACGATGATGCCGTATTCTTCGGATACGGAGATGACCTGGTCGCGCACGAGCTTGCGCGCGAGGGAGTCGAAGAGGGCCGAAGTATACAAGTTGGTGACCTTCATATTCATGTGTCTGTTTCCAGTGTGTCACTTGATGACGCTGCTGGAGGCGCGGAAGATGGTGGTAGAGAAACAAGTGACGCGGTGGGCCATGCTCGCGATGGCGAGGGACAAGTTTAGCAACTTGCTATCGTCTATTCAAATGGTGACTAGTGACTGTTCGTAGACTGCGATCCGCCTGCTGTCGACTGTGCATCTTGTGTGTGATGCTACTGAGTGTATGGCTTTGCGGGACTGTCCGTTCACCGTCAAGGAGTAAGAAGGATGGAAGCTGAGAGGAAGAGGTCCTGGCCCCGGCGGCGGACTTTGCGCTTCGGTCATGTGTCAGCACGTGAGCACCATGTTCAAGTTTTCAACTCAATCTTTGGTGAAACAAGATACATGCAACCAAGCGACCATGTTCCCTCCCTTCTCCAGCAGGCCTATAGAGTGACCCTCTCAGCAGCAGTTTACGTTGTACTACTTGATACCACCCGGGTACGTCTGAGTACACCATCGCCGTCACCTGATTGAATACACAAGCTGTCATTGTCAATGCCTCTACGCAGAGGTAGGCTTCACGCGTGAGGATAATCTACATACTCTACGATCCATCTCGTCGAGAGCTATCATACCGACTCTGGCTTCTTGCGGGTTCACCTCGTATTGACGTCCTTGCTCGGTCACAACTTCCAGTCCAGCCGGGCTGAAGGCCTCGCAGAGCCCACGAAAAATTACACGCAGCATGCTTCAGTTCGCCCCGCAAGTGAGCGTCTGGAGGGACGTCCGTATGCCTCAACATCTGGTTTACCTATGCAAACATTGAAGATGCTCAGCTATATGGATATCTCACGACATCCTAGGGCTACCTCTAAGTCCAGAAATCAGAAAGGCACGCTGACGCAGGACGGAGCAGAACTCACAAGGATTATATAGAATTGGGCGTGAACGACTGTCGAGACTGATAGATGCCCGTCGTGTCCTCCGGCTCTACCTTGACTCGCGATCGCAGCCACCGATCCATGTCTCTGGGGAGCATGTTTTCCAGCTCGCGGTCCCTCAGTCCGACGACTAGGAGTCGAGCGGTCTCGATATGATCTCCCCTCTTCCGCAAGCTGCCCTCCAGATGCCGCATGGCGGATGGGGACAGTCGCACAGTGCTGATTGAGGATTCGCGGGAGACGACGAAGTTGCAAAGCCATGCTACGTCGGCGGCCCTGAACGTGTTGAGGGAAACGGTATGCAGGTTAGGAAATATGGATGGATCAGTGAATGAAGTATCATTGTTCACTGTATATCATATCAACTGAAAGCTTGCATGCTGGTGAAGTATACGTACTATCGAAACGCTTATGTCTGCCTCGCGAGGATCTAGCGGTCGATTCCATCTCCGAGAGGAATGTGATAGACCGCCTGCGCGACACTGCCGCCGCCGTCGTAACAGGCAATATGAACGCGCCGGCCGTGTCTGTGAGATGCAGATGCTCGACGGTGTTCAGCTCGCGGAAATACGCTGTGGTGGCCGCGCTGACAGGCCCAAGGCCGGCGAAATGCGTCAAGCAGAGCTTACGCAGACGCGGCATCGCGCTCGGGGCAGGAAGGAGGTCGACGAGCTGCTGCAGAGGATCATCGCTATCGGTGGGTTGATGCTGCAGTCGGTGCGGAGGAAGTTCGTACGCAAACTCCAGACACACCAGGGCAGGGAGCGAGGCGTAGCGCAGAGCAGATACACTTGCGGCGTGCATATAGCTGATGGATAAGTGCCGAATGTTGGGCGCGTGAACTATGTCCGATGTGACGGAATGGGGGGCTGTCCATGGGACCACGCATCGCTGCAATACAAGTGTCTGCAATTTGGGGCATTTTCGCACCATGTAGGAAAACGTGGTCGGCAGGGGCGCCAATGACTGCCTGCCGAGGTCCAGGTGCGTGAGCTCTTCCAGAGTTGGACCGACTGGCACACAAGTGCTGCTGAGGGTGAGGTGCCGTAAAGACGGGGCGGTGATACAGGGCCATACAAGCTGATCTGAGCTGAGAAAATCGAAAGGGAGGTTGCTTGCGACTGGTGTGGGAGGTGCAGGTGGCCAGAATGTCGCGACGACGTCGGACAGCTGCCGTACTTTGTCGACCGTGACACGCAGGCTGATCAGGGCCGGCGCCATGGTCCCCTTGAGTTGGCCAACAAGCGCGTACGCGCAATTGACGTCAGGGCAGAGGAAATGGAGAGAGCGGATACGCGAGGCATTAGCGCGGACGACATTCAGCGTCTTTACGAAGGTCAGAGCTGCATCCGGTCGATGTCGCAGTTCAGTCCTCAGCGAGGGCTTCGCGTCGATGACAACATCCACGAGACTCGACTTGGACCGCGCGAAACCGGTTTCCGTGCTCTTGATCAGCTTGCTGGTGTAGCGGTCCTTTTGGAATGTGATGGAGATGTTCGTCCACAGAGTGGCCTCAGCGAGAGCGATGGCGCGCCAGAAAGCGCAGGTGTGGGACATGAGGACAGGCCCTGGCAAGCTGCGTATTCTCAAGGGGATGAGGTCAACCTCTTTGAAGATACGCACGAGGAGCTCTGGCGGAAGGTTGTCCATGGTTCAGGACAAAGGGTTGCATGCATGGGGTAACGTCGGTGATGTGACTTCTGAACCAAACGTCACGCCCCAGTGGCCTCGCCGTTGAGAGCGGTGGTGGGCTCTAGGCGAGACAAGCGTGTTAGCATCTTCTGTTCGACGAAGAGGAGGCCGATGCAAGCTCGACTTTATGTAGCCCAGATACTACTGCTAGTACCACGCTCGATAGCAAGAGCGTAGAGTTTTGCCCAGGCAAAACCCGGGACGCGCGCGCCCCGCATCAAAGCCAAACAGAGCCATCGAGCAAGTCGAGCAGATCGGAGTCTGTCGCGATCGTCTGTCATGTGCATACCGCATACCAGCCTCAGTAACTGTCATGAGCATGAAATGAAGTTTTGCCCGGGCATTGCCTGGGCAAAATCGGACCGCGCGGGAGGGCAAGCGATCGCGAGTGTCGCGAGGGTTCGTCCAAGCTTTGTGATAGAAGGAAGATTGACATCGGATTCTCGTCCTCACGGTGACATCCCGGCGCATAGTGCATTGACATACGTACCAGCCTCGAAGCAAGAGCATAAGTTTTGCCCAGGCATTGCCTGGGCAAAAACGGGTCCGCGAGGGCCAGAACTAAATTCAGCCTTCGAGCAAGTCGAGCAGATCGCGAGTCTGTCGCGGGTGTCTAAGTAGATGACATGTACTCGCTGCATACCAGCCTTTATATAGAGCTTTATGCATTATGAATTGAGCATGAAAGAAAGTTTTGCCCCGGCATTGCCTGGGCAAAACTCAGGCCACACCCTGGCCATACCAGCGAGCAAGTCGTGAATGTCGCGAGTGTTTCTTTCAACCTTCGTGACAGGACGAAGATTGACGTCGGACTCTCGTCGTCCAAGATGACATTCAGGCGCCATATGCGACATAACATAGATGGCGGCATGGCTGCGGACTGTTCACTAGAAGAGAACCTGCTATGCGAACGTGAGCCACGTCAAAAGTATACGGCTGTGGAGGAGAAAAAGCAAACTAGCCGCACGCAACCTACAACCCGGTCCACTTCGTTGAGCGTGTTGATACAGGCGAGCGGAGCATGTTGATCAGGCCCGGTGAGCGTGCACAAGGGATCACTCGTAGATGTACTCCGCAAGAAACGACCGACGTTTCGACGCGGACGCGATACACGACTCGACCAAGGTATCGCCGCCACCCATCCCTGCCTGCGTCACCGAAAGCACGCCGCCGTCCTGCCCAAGAACGACGGTCACTGATGTATCCATCAAGGGCTCCTCGAAGGATGTGAGATCTGACATGAGGACGTCGCTAATTCACGGTGAGCATGACATGGGTCCGGCAAATAAGCAGACATACTTGTTAAAGACCCCAAAGGAGAGGGCGACGGGAAGGTTGTTGAGGGTGAGCGGTACTCGATCATGTCGCGAACAGATCGTTTTGCCGGTATCTTCGTTGTACCTTGCTCGCGGAAGTCGCGCTATATGAAAAGGTGAGGAAGGTCGGCGAATGAGAGGATGGAGCTACATACTGCTTTTGAGAGCAGCCACCATGGCTATCAACGTTGCATCGAACGCGTTTCCGTCGTAGTTGATGCAAGTGGCGTCAATATAGAGCACCCATACTGCTTTCCCAGGATGAATGACAAGGGAAGATGTGGGTAGTACATCATGCCTCGGGGGAGCATCAGCATAAGCAAGGGCACCGATCACAGCAACGTACGCCGTGAGGACCTCGTTGAGGCGGTCGGAGAGCACCTGTGCCTCTTCCGTCGGCGGACCTGGCTTGAATTTGGAGGAACATATGGCGGGGAGGTCAACATTGGGCACTAGAGGGCATTTTTAGCGATATTCTACACCACAAGCCCAGCTACGCACCGATGAATCCCTCGTTTGGACTATCCAGCTCGGGCTGCGCGATCTCGGCCTTTACACCGCAAACAATGGTCGTGTCGCCCAGTCTTACGAGCGACGAGCCATCAGCGGTTGATATTGAGCCTGTAAGGATGGTCAAGACGCGCTTTGGCGCGGTCTATCGATCGTCGCACCAACGTTGACCGCCACATCGCGCCAGGCGTCAAAGTCGCGTCCATCTGGGCGTACGCGCTCGGCAAGAAAACGCTCATAGTATATGCGCGGATGGAGACGCTGAAATACGGACGCCTTGAGGGCCTCAGCCTCGCTTGCTGAGAGTGTCGATGTCGAAGCGACGGGCGCCGTCGTGGTCGGTGTTGACATTTTATGAGGACAAAGCGTGGGAATTGCACGCGGATTGTGCTCCAGAACAGGAAGTCTTTGTTTTCCTTCGAATTATCAGCAAGCTTGTTTCTTCCCTCTATGGTACTTACCTTGCGACTATAGATCCGGTTTATGGAATTTATCTGTCTCATCGCAAAGCAATATACCCGGCCCCGGCGCACGCCATTGTGCACACAGGCAGGGCGGCCCGATAGCGATGATGATCGCCATCCGGATGGACGCCGTCAATAACCGAGTCAAGTGTGGATGCACATTCCCCCTTGCTCTTAGCTCTCATGGACTCTGAAATTCTGGCCCTTGCGCCCAACTCGGCGCTTCACTCTCTGGATCAGAAGCCAGCACCCAAGTTCGGCCACGATCTGGCAGAGTACTTCCTCTTGGATCCGCAATACTTGAACCTGAACCACGGTGCGTGCGCCAGGCCCTCTTGCGAGCTTCTGACTCACAAAGTTATTCTCTTCATGACTCGCAGGCTCGTATGGTACATGCCCTGCACCCGTGGTAGAGTTCGCCTTCGACTTGGACAGGAAGATCGAGGCGAATCCTGACCTGTTCATGCGCATCACCTGCGCCCCCCTACTCGCCAAGGCGCGCGCGCAGCTCGCCGAATACCTCGGGGTCAAGACTGACGAGGTCGTCATCGTCTCCAACGCCTCGCACGGCATCAATACGATCTTGCGCAACATCGAATGGGAACCCTGCGATACCATCCTCATCTGTACGTGCCGCTGCTCTCTCCCTTCTGTTACGACTGCAATGCGTCTCGTCAGGCAACACGACCTACAACGCAGTTGACAAGACGGTGCAAAATCTGCATGACTCGCCCCCGCACCCCCACATCTCCTCGTTCACGATCCTGCATCCGACGACGAACGATGCGATCCTGCGAGGATTCGAGGAGCACGTGAAGCAGCTGGTCGGGAAGAAGCTGAGGGCGACAAGCAAGATCGTTGCCGTCATCGACTCCATCTCCTCGAACCCCGGCATCCTGCTGCCTTGGGAGAAGATGGTCACGATCGCGAAGCGGTACGGACTGCTTACCGTGATTGACGCGGCGCACTCTATCGGCCAAGAGCCGAACATCAAGGAGAAGATTGCGGAGTGCCAGCCCGACTTCTATGTTACTAACGCGCACAAGTGGCTCTTCGCGAAGAGGGGAGCGGCCATCATGTACGTCCCAGAACGGTGAGTGTTGGGCTGCTAGATAAGTTATCAATCTAATATACTGAGCGTTCGCTCCAGCAATCAATACATTGTCAAGTCGTCCATCCCTACGTCCGCGACATATGTATCGCCGAAGGATAGGACTGTGCCTAACCAAAGCTTCGTGGTCCAATACGACTGTCCGTATGGTCATCAGCCTGATATATGCGCTGACCGTTTGCGGTGTAGGGAACGGAACCATCGATTGGGCCAACTACCTGAGCGTGCCGGCAGGTCAGCATATTCACCATGCGCCCTTATCCCGAAGTAACAAAGCTTTTTAGCGTTCAAGTTCCGAAGCTGGCTAGGCGGCGAGGACGCCATCAACGGGTACACCCACAAGCTCGCTATGGAGGGCGGCAAACGCATGGCCGAAATCCTGCAGGTGGAGATGATGTACCCTGGGGACCCGGGCACGGAGTGCTCTATGGTCAACCTCGCGCTCCCCCTCCCACCGTTCCCGGACGACCCGGCGGACATACGCGCAAAGATCCAGACGCGGTACCAGCGCAAGCTGCTATTCGAACGCAAGATGGGCGCAGCCCACTTCTTCCATAATGGACGGTGGTGGGTGCGCGTGAGCGCGCAGGTGTGGCTGGAGGTGCGTCCGGTTCTGGTCGGCTGAAGAAGGGACTGAGGAGCTAACGTGTGCACCAGATGGAGGACTTTGAGAAACTGGCGAAGGGGATTAGTGAGGTGTGCGCGGAGCTCATCGATGAGCTGGGGCTCGACAAGTATGTCCCGCCGAAGAAGTGAGTAGGTATCTTTTCATCAGGTCGGTTGGGTGGGAGCTAAACGCACGTTTTAAGAGTTTTGCGTGAACTCGGATTGCCCACGACCGAATGGGAACCCGTAAAGGGGATGGTGTATCATGTAATAAACCGCTACAAGTAGCGCAATATAGACGCCGTTTATCGACACCGTTTCGTCGCACAAAGCTGTTCATACTCTTGCTTCCGTGCGACACGGTACGCCAGACAGAATTCTGACATCAGCTTTGCGAGCTTCGGCACGTACAGCAGGTGCACTCCTCGTCGCGAGTACTTGACTGTCTCCACGCAGTTGTATAGGTAATTCTCTGGTGAGAGCTCAGATATATCATTCAGCACTGATTGACGACTTTCATCAGGGCTCACAGTATCGACCGCCTTGGCTTCAGGCTGTCTGGCATCTTCGTACTCTCCCCGAAGTTCACTGCCACGAATGACCATCACTCATTTCAATGCGCGATGTCTCGCTCATCAGCTGAAGATCGATGGTCGGATAACGAAACGACTGCCGGCTACAAACTCGCAGCCTAATTTCAAGCAGGTGTAACCCATACTCAATGAAGGCAGACCACGGACGCTCGACGTCGTGCATAGTCTACCAGTGCTCCAACAATGGCTCGGAAGACGGTGCGAGCTATGCGCTGGCAGCGCTCTTCCTGCGACGCTGATGCAACCCCGAGTGCAGACGAACACAGTCCTGCTCAATCGCCGTGTGAGCGAATGCTGTTCATCCCGAGTGGGAAGATCACAAGATGATCACACAATGCATTGAGGGCAGGTGCTACTGTCCAGCCCTGGGCCAGCGGAAGAAGATGATGTGCGCCCGGATCCCGCTACTAGATATATCGACTGTTCATCAGCTTCGACGATGGGTGATGACATGGTTGGCCGTATAAGACTGCAGGCACCTCGGAATGGCGGGCGCTCTCGCTCTGATCCCCCGTCCGCCCATGTCTGGCCGCTTGAACGTTGCTGATGTGGTGCTGTATCAAGCAACGGCGTGTAAGGTAGCAGGTTATGCGGTCGGTTATGGTGCGTTGGTCCCTTGTCAGAATATACATATTCAGCCTATTCTGATGGCTCTATCTAGGAATAATTATTGCCTTGTGTATCGTGGCTTCTCTTTTATTCGTGTGAGTTGCCTCAGGCTTCACAAACACTACAGCTTGACGCTGATCCCTGTATCTGCACTGAAGGCGGCGCAACGCAATGGGAAGGTTCTTACCCGTCGTCACCCTCGCTATATTCTTATCCTCCACTATCTGGCTATGTATTACCCTCCGCGCCGCCGTCCTCATTACTGCCAAGACGTCAAATCCCAGTGTACTGCCTCGAACAGTGAAGCTTCAGATTGCCCATGTCGCCTTCCTCCGGTTAAACGTGGGCCGTCGCTCTACATACTGTGTGTACATGGAGCTCAATGCAGCCCGTATATTTAGTGCGTTCTCTCCGACGTGGTCGTTGTATGGCGCGCGTGGGTGCTGTGGCCGGGGAGCAGGTCCATCAAGTTTGTTCTTTCGATATCCATGTTGACGACCGTCGGTGAGTACGCATATATGAATTGCTCGGTAGATGCTCACGAGAACTACAGCTGGTAACATTGCTGACATCGCGCTCGTCGCCCTCGATGCAAGACAACCCAGTGCGACGGGTACTCCGCCAAACTCAAAGCTCTGGCCGCGATTCCTGGTGTCAACGCTACCAGTCATTATTGCGAACGTCGTGGCCACTGGTGCTGCCGCAGCCAAGATTTGGTGCGCTGAGCTTTGTAAAGATGATGCTGTTGCTTACTAGACGACGGTATACAGGGATTACCGCAGCAACGTCAAGTCGTCTTTGCGGCACGCGCCTGCGCGTGTCGAGAAAATCCTCCTGCTCTCTGTTGAATCAGGGCTTATCTATGCAGCTTTTTGGGTTAGTTATTTCAACAGGGAAATGCACGATCACTGACTATGAACCACCAGCTTACGTTCTTCATCACCAATGTCGTCGACCTTCAAGCCGCGTACGGCGTAAACAATCCGTATACGCCGGGCGCAGTCATGTCATATATTCTACCGTCTATCGCAGTATGTCGTCTCCGTCGACGTAACCCTCTTTGCCTTACACGTAGCTCTCAGGCAGCATATCCTCTCATCATCGTCATAGCCTCTGTCGCGCAATCATCGCCTGCGCATACCATCGCAACATTGCTGCTTTCTCGCATGCGCTTTACAAGGCAACAGAGGACATTGTCAGCTGTGGCGCGTCAGGATGTGCTAGATATCACGTCCGATCAGGATAGCTGGGATGCTGTATCCTCACTTGTTGCGCGTACTGGCCCAGATCGATATCGTGCCACTATATCCGAGCATTTAGATCAACCACTTATTTAACGGGCTTTCCTGCGTTGTCTGATCATCTCGGACAACATTGACAGGCAAGAGGCACACCACGCGTTCGACGCGCGCAGAGACTGCAAATCAATATGGTTTCCAGATGCAGTCAGAACTTCAGCGTTTCTATGATAGGACTCTACATCGTTCAATTACTTGCCGACGTTGGTGTAGCGCAGGTACGGCTTGACCTCCTTGACTTCACCGAACTTCTTCTTCGCATCTTCAGTGCTCACGCTCGGCGGCACGATCACGTCCTCGCCCGCATTCCAGTTGATGGGCGTGACGACCCCCTTCTTGTCGCCAGTCTGCAATGAGTCGATGACGCGCAGGACCTCCGCTGTGTTGCGCCCCGTCGAGGCCGGGTAGATCATCATGAGGCGGATCTTCTTGGCTGGGTCGATGACAAACACGGAACGGATGGTGAAGGGGAGGCCCTTCTTCTCGATGTTCTGCATGTCGTCCTCGGTGACCATGTCGTACGTGAAGGCGACCTTGCGGTCCTTGTCCGCAATGATGGGGAACGTGACGTTGGTTGAGCAGACCTCGTTGATGTCGGCAATCCACTCGTTGTGCGAGCCGAGGTCGTCCGCGGACTAGAGACGCGTCGCGTCAGCAAATATGTGTGTCGCAAACACAGTAACCAACACGCACCAGGCCAATCATTTTGACGCCGCGCTTGTCGAACTCAGGCTTCAACTTGGCAAACGCGCCGAGCTCAGTCGTGCACACAGGCGTGAAGTCCGCAGGGTGTGAGAACAGGATAGCCCAGCTGTCACCCAGCCATTGGTGGAAGTCAATGTCCCCCTGGTTCGTCTTCGCCTGGAAGTTGGGTGCTTTAGAAGGATAGTTAGGCTGTCTCGCTCGTCCGTCTCGTATCACTGTTGCGCACCGATAGACCCAAGGCGCAGACGCGGCTGCTCAGCAGGCACCTGAATGAAGCGGCGGAAGACGGGAGCCGCCGACCGCTGGGCGGTCATCCCGGGACGCGCCGCAGCGCGAAGAGACGTGAAAGCACGGCGCGACATATACGAGTTCATCATGGACGTTCTGGTCAAGGAGGTCGACCGTCAGCCACGGCCCGGCGCTACAGTAGTCGTCACCATGATGCCAACCGTCACGTATTGTGACCGGGCACGGTTCGAGTTTTGGACTGGTTTAAAGTTTCAGGTCTTCCGGGCTTTCCTGCACGTACATGGTCTAACATCGATACCAATATACATTCTATACCTCGTCCTGCGACAATTGCGCCCCATAACAAAACATAGCCCAGTCGTTACTCGTAAACAAATGCGTCGGAAAATGGCCATTCTGCTCCAGCCAGCCTGGAAGACTCCGGCAGGACTCAGCAGAGTCGGCCTGCCGGGCAGGCGATGCCTGGGAGTTCGGCATCTTTGATGCGAGACGCTGAGATCGCCGAGGAGTTTGGTGTGGAAGGGCAGTCGCGTGCTTCCGGGATGCACGGACGGGTCGCGATTTGCGACGGGGCACGGTCTCGAGCCATTGCAGCACCCGGGTACTGCCTTGCGAGTCGTCCGTGCTACTCGAAGTCGCATATCCAGGTACGCGGTCATGAAGATCATCATTTCCGCATGTGAGAGGCCAGTATCCTGTCGCTTCGGATTCGCTGAGGTTCTCGTCGTCGTCGACCCTTTCGACATCGTCGATGAACCATTGTGGCGGTTTGATGACCGTAAATTCACCAAAACCCCATTGTCTCTCGAAGCGCCATAGGCAGGACGTCCACGGCGTGATGTCGATAGGGCCGCGGTGCCTGGTATCGAGTATCTCTCTCGCGAACTTGCAGATCGAGGCAGGATGCGAATGACTTTCGACGACTAGATAGTCTTTCACCCATGGCTTCAGAGGCTTTCCGGTGGCTGGATTTACGCCACCATTCCAGTCGGCGTCAGTCTGGCTTTGCATGACAATTTGATGGGGGATTTCTCTAGCCGCAGCTGTTATGGGGATGAAGACATAGCGGTATACACCATTTGAAGGGCGAAACTGGTGAAGAGGAGTTGAAAATATTTAGAAAGCTGCGGAATGAGGTGCACGCACCGCTGTGAGGGGTCGACGCGGCGAGTAGTCGTCTTCGTCACGTTCGAGGAAGCCAGCTCGTAGGCTGAAGTCCATTGCCTTCATGTATGTTTGATGGGTGGGTAGGAGCACAAATTCTCCAGCAGCGTACATCTTTGCAATGTCCGTACGGACTGTAAACTTGTAAGGGGAGTGATCACGCGTGGTGATGAACATGCACGCACAGTATATGTCGTTGGGAGGGCTTCGCAGGTAGTACTCCAGACCACCTCTCTCAAGGCCCCAAGCCCATTCCATACGAGAAATCTGACGAGTACGAGTTAGTTGAGAATATAGCCAAGGTGATGATATATCGTACCTCCAACTCAGTGGCGTCTGTCAGGAAATCAGGGTGGATGAGGCGGTATGAGCTCAACCCCTTCGTATCGCCCGTCATTGCGCACCTCGGGTGAAAGTATACGTATTCAGAAGTCATATTCACGAAGCAAGAGCTCGAAATTAGCAGTTGGCAGATGTGTATAAAGTACAGATGAGGGTATGGTCCAAGATCGAAGTGGCGCTTGGACATTGCTTGTCGGAATCCGAACATCATGTGATCGCGCAAGCGCCGTTCGGGCCGGCATTGGATATTAAATCTCCGCTCGGCTCCGAAACTGATTGCACAAAGTACATGATGTTGAACAATGGATCTTCTCTCGACGCTTCTCTGCATTTCTCAGCCTCCCGTTGCACACCGCTTATGTCACACCTTTGTGCTCCTCAGAACGCGCAGTCGAGTGTTCTGGCCAAACGGCCAAACCAATGATACCTTACCCGAACATCAGACAATCGCAACTCTAACCTTGAGGCCTGGGCCTGAACTTCCAACTTCAGACTTCAAAATGGTCAGAGCACGTAGGGATTTCAAGCGTACAGACGATTCTATGGAAAAAAATACAGAACAAGAAAGATTCGCTTTTTGGCAGTCGTCAAACCTAGTTGCCGACCTTCTTGGCCACCATGCCTAGCGGGGTTTTTGCCATCACGCTGACGACCTCAAAAAGAACCTGTGAAAAAGAGTTAGACGAAGCTGCAATTCATGCGAGAGACAGCACATACATCAGCCGCAGCCATGGTAGTGAGCTCAGCGTTCGTATCATACGCGGGTGCGACCTCGACGATATCAGCAGAAACGATCTGCAGCCCATCAAGGCCGCGAATGATCGTGCGCAACTCGCGAGTCGTCCAGCCGCCCGTCTCGGGCGTGCCCGTGCCCGGCGCAAATGCGGGGTCAATCGAGTCGATGTCGATGGACAGGTAGACGGGCAAGTCCCCAACCGTGTCACGGATCTTCTGGACTATGCCGTTGATGCCTGCGTGCGGGTTAGCATAACGGAACAGCGAGCACGAATCCTACGTACCAAGGGTGTCAATCTCGCGAGCCTCGATGCGCTGGAAGCCAACGGCGTCGTCGTTCTCGTAGTCCTCAAGGCCAGAGAGGGTGGTGCGGATGGCGCCGTGCTGTTAGAAGGGTGCAACTAGGATCAAAGTGCTCGAGTAAAAAGAGGACAATGACGAGTGCGAGCATATGCGGAACGATGGAACGGGGGGATGGGGGAGAGGAAAAAGACACTTGCAATTGACGACCCGTTCTTGATCAGCCCTTCCTGGGCAGCGTGGTAGAAGTAGGTGCCGTGGTTGATGGCGGCCACTTCGGACGGTGCGCCGCCGAAGACTTGTGGCTTCCACGAGTCTGGACAGAAGATCAGAATATGTGGCAAGCGTGGGCAGAGAACACTCACCAAGATGCGAGTCGAAGTGGATGACGCTGATGGGCCCGTAAACCGAGTGGATGGAGCGGAGGAGGGGCAGAACGATGGTGTGGTCACCGCCAAGCTGCCACGGGTGTCAGCTGGGCCTCCATGATGCGCGACAAACATGCTAACCGTGACAACGCGGGGATGAGACTTCCCGTCGCGTGAGATAGCCTCAAGCTTCTCGCCGGTGAGCGAGTCATTACCCAGCGGTGCGTAAGCCTCGCGCTGAAGGATCGCCTTGTGTCCAGACTCGATCTGCTTGATCGCGAAAGCGTTATCGTAAGGCCTGCACAACAGACGTCAGCCTCGCCTCGGCCTATGCCTAGAAAATGCACGCACGTCACGGGAATGTCCCCACAGTCAACCATGCGCAGGGACGAGAAAGGGTTGACGTCCATGGGCACGTTGTAGCCTGGTGAAAGTGGTCAGCCTGCCAGCAACGAGGCGCAGTACAACAGGAAAACACACCTCCATAGAGGTTCAGGCGGCGTGAGCCAGCGCGGATACCCGCTGAATAAAATGTCGGACGACAGTCACGGAAGCAGATAGAAAAGATACATACAAGGTCCAAAGCGCGCTCCGGGGCGATAAGACGTGCCGGTGTCCTAGAATGCGTACGTCATCAGATAAAGGTGAATAGCATGGAATGGGCGGACGTACGAAGGGGGCGCCCAGGAAGGCGATATCGAACTTCTCTGAAGAGTCCTTGCCCAGGCATTGCAGCCACGGGAGCTTGGCAAAGGTAGTAATCCCAGAGAATCTACCGAGGGAGTCAGCGTCCAGCATGGAGGGCTACAAAGAGGCGGGCGTACACAGAGTCGGCCGTCACTGCCAACCGTCAGAAAAAAAGCGCAGACATTGTAAAATAGAGGCTCACCTTCACCGTTGGCCGCACGGAACGTCGGCATCTGGTACGGGAAGAGGGCATAGTCCATGGGCACCTGGTCGTGCAGCGCGCCCTCATGGCCGAGCACGACGTTCGCAGAGGCAAGCAGAGCAAGGGGAGTCAGGAAGTACTTCATCGTAGTTGGATATCGACGTGGGAGATATCGCCCAAGCCCCCCTCGTCTTTTATACGCGGGTAGTCTGGGGCGCAAGAGGGGCTCGCCGACGCCCAAGCCGCGCATCCGCGATGACGGCAAATATTAGCGGCGAGGAGGATGCTTGACGCGCAGCGGCCCCGCTTCGGCCTCCAAGTCCATACAAAAGTCGGGAGAGATAAGGAAGAAGGGGTCGGACTGAGTTGACGCTCCCGAGGCGTGGTCGGCCGCGCGTTGGCCGTGAGGCGAAAGAGTTGGCCGCGAGGCGGGCGATAATGAAGTTTGCGCTCGCAGCTGACGTTCGGCCGACGATAAGGTCTGGCGTCCAGTCATCGACGAGGGGTTATAAGGGCGAGCGGAGAGTTCAGCAGCCCTTTCCCTGTTTGCATTGACCTTGGAGATCGGGCGCACCCCTGCTCGTAAAGTTGAACTTTGCATCCGACACGCACTGTTTCGACGATATGACCGCTGATTCGAGGCAGCCATTGCTGTCCCATACGCCGCAGCCTACGTATGCGGCCACGGACACAGAGACGTTCTCGACGAGGACCGTGACAGGCGCTGTGGTGGAAGATCAGGACGAGGGCGGCGTGCCCCCGGCGGTTGCCGAAGGGCCGTCCCGGGTCACGTTATTTCTCTCGTTGGTCCGCGATTCGATCCCCGGTGAGCGTCTTGCTGCGTTCACTCACTCATCTAGCTCGCTCATTAGACATGTAGTCATCCTCTCCTACATCCTTCAAAACTCCATCCAGACCGTGGCTATCCTCATAGCCGGGCGGCTGAGCCCCGAGGCGCTGTCCGCGGCGGCGTTCAGCCTGATGCTGGCTTTCGTTACTGGCGAGTGCCCGCTTTCTGCACTGTCCGAGAACACCTGATCCCACCGTCTCTCTGCTTGTCCAGGCTGGTGCATTGCCTTGGGAGGAACCACCGCGCTTGACACGCTCGGTTCCCAATCTTACACTGGTGGCACGCGCCGCGCGGACCTCTCGGTTCACCTCCAGCGCTGCGTCGTGCTTCTGTGTATCCTCTTTGTTCCTGTCGCGCTACTTTGGTTCTGGATTGAGCCGGTTCTGCTGCACCTTGGGCAGCCTGCGGTGATCAGCCGGGATACGCAGCGCTTCCTGCGCATCTTGATTGCTGGCGCGCCGGGCTACATTGCTTTCGAGTCGCTCAAGAAGTACCTCCAATGTCAAGGTATACACCCTTATTCTATTTCTTCTTATGCATGGGAATAACGCTCTGCAGGCATCATGAGCCTATCGACCATCGTGCTCATCATAATCTGCCCGGTGAACATCGGCCTCAACGTCGCTTTCGTCCATTACACGTCTCTGGGACTTTTTGGCTCCGCAGTCGCGCTCTGCATCACCTACTGGCTCTGCTTCTTCCTCCTCTGCGCCTTTACCTACTTCTCGCCCGCCCATCGCAAGAATGGCACATGGGACGGCCTGCAGCCCGCCGCCGTCTTCGATGCGTCCAGCTGTTTGGTCTTTCTCCAGCTTGCTCTTCCCGGCATTCTTATGATTGGCACGGAGTGGGCTGCCTTCGAGATTGTCGCTCTTGCAGCGGGTCGCCTCGGCGAGCTTCCGCTCGCTGCGCAGTCTGTGATCATGACTACCGACCAGAGTATGTGTTCCGCCAGCTCGCCATGTTGTGTTGGAGACTTATGAAGTGTGACAGTTCTGAATACCTTGCCGTTCGGTATCGGTGTCGCGGCGTCTGCCCGTGTTGGCAACCTCATCGGCGCGCGCTCCGCCTCAGGGGCGAAGCACGCCGCGCACGCCTCTGCGTTCTTGAGTGTGATCGTCGGCGTCGTGGTCATGGTTACGATGATCGCCACGAAGGATGTGGGTGCTGGGATGTCCCTCCTCATCAGACGTCTGACACGGATGCAGGTCTTCGGCTATCTGTTCAGCGACGACGAGGCTGTGGTCGCGCTCGTCAGCAAAGTCATGCCTCTGGTCGCTTCCTTCCAGGTGGCGGATGGTCTGGCTGGCTCTTGCGGAGGCGTGCTTCGTGGTCAAGGCGAGTGTTCTCTGAATTGATGTTTCCTCCCGCTCAACCTTCGTGTTCAGGGCGTCAACACCTCGGCGCCGTCTTCAACCTCGTCGCATACTACGTGCTCGCCTTGCCGATGGGTGTCAGCCTAGCCTTCAAGACTTCCCTCGGCCTCCAGGGACTTTGGATCGGTCAAGTCGTCGCACTGTTCATAGTTGGCATCGGAGAGTACCTGACTGTCTGGCTGGGCACCGACTGGGACAAGGAGGTCCGGAAGGGCATCGAGAGAAATGAGGCAGAGGCAAAGAGGCGCGCCGCAAGGGCGGAGTTTTACGAAGATAATTAGAATACGGCACCTTTCCATGTTTCTTGTTTCTCTGTATCTCAAACTGAAAGTGTATTTCTGTAGAGACTGTTCAGGATATGAAGACTCTCCATCCCAGTTGTGCAGAGTCGATAGCCGCCCGCTGCTGAGATCTCGGACATGTGCGTACGTGGCGGCGGTGGGATGCATCTCAACGTCAATGGTTTCTCGAGTGAAGACTTGCCTGTTGGAGGCCACATAAGCTTGCGTCCTACTTGAAGCATGAAGCTTGAAGACTTGAAGAACATTCCATGGCTCGGGTGAGATTGTAAGGGAGTTCTCCCTTTCACAGAGCTTGTAAGAGTGGATGACCGTCGACCCGCCGCAAAGTTTAGGCGCCCGTTGCCGTAAATGGTATTTTTCGGGGAGCTTCCGGCAATTTCTGCGCTCATCGAGTCATCCTTCCCCGCATTCATAACGCGCTGGTCGAGGCCGCCGCCACCTCCTTCATTCTCTTCTTACCTTCATGTCACGCGCTTTGAGTACAAGAAATATCCCGAAACTTATCACCCGCACTGCGCCAAGACGCGCTGCGTATGGACTCCCCTCCAGCGTTCGCCTAGCGCCCCGCTTCTCGAGAACGGCACCAAACTTCCAAGGGTTCCCTACCATATCTGTACGGCACTATGCACAAGGACCTCCAGGAGGTGGACAGGGGGGCATGGGGTTCCCCGGCTTCAAAATGGGCCCACAGCAGAAGGGAGAGGCGTTGAAAGAATACGTGAGTGATCAAGTGGGTATCTGCAGGAGCGAGTGCTGACCAACGCCAGAGCGTGGACCTTACGCAAATGGCGAAGGACGGAAAGTTGGACCCCACCATAGGGCGCGACGAGGGTGAGTATGGGCCTTGTTCATGAGCTGTTCTATGCTGATGTGGTTATAGAGATCCGGCGTACCATTCAGAGTGCGTTCTCGCTGCTAATGCGTATGGTGCTCCATTGACCACATACTCACAGTCCTATCACGGAGAACGAAGTCAAACCCGGTGGTGCGTGCTCTTTGCTCACCGGATGTTCACCGCACCTTAACTTTCACCCTTCAGCTCATCGGTCCCCCTGGCGTCGGCAAGACGGCTATCCTCGAAGGACTCGCAAGTCGTATTGTCGCGAAGGAGGTGCCAGAGTCTCTGCAGGGCAAGCGCGTCCTCTCCATTGACCTCTCCGCAATCATGGCTGGCTCCGGTATCCGGGGCCAGTTTGAGGAGAAGTTTAAGGCTTTGATCAAGGATATTGAGGACGAGGTGCGTGATGACTTTGTCGACTGCTGCCGCTATACTGACACGTATGCAGGCTCGCAACGTCATTTGCTTCATCGACGAAGTCCATACCCTCTTCCAACTCGGCAAAGCAGAGGGCAGCATCGACGCCGGCCAGATGATCAAGCCCGCACTTGCGCGCGGGTTGCAACTCGTAGGCGCGACTACCCGTGCGTTCGCCCTTGTCCCATGTCCCCGCAGTACACTAACATATACCTAGCTGACGAGTACCGCAAGACCATCGGCAAGGACGCTGCCCTTGAGCGTCGGTTTCAACCCGTCACCATCGACGAACCGTCCGTCGAGTCCACCATCTCCATCCTGCGCGGTCTGAAGCCCCGCTACGAGGTGCACCACGGTGTCGAGATATCCGACGCCGCACTCGTGACCGCCGCCGTATACTCCTCACGCTACATCTCTGAGCGCTTTCTTCCCGACAAGGCCATCGACCTTGTCGATGAAGCCGCCAGCTCCCTCCGGCTCGCACAAGAGAGCAAGCCCGACGCTCTTGAGGCCCTCGATCGCTCCATTGTCACGCTCCAGATTGAGCTCGAGAGCTTGAAAGGAGAGTCGGACGTGTTCAGCGCGGAGCGGCGCCTCAAGGTCGAGGCGGAGCTGAAGGAGAAGAGGGACGAAGCGGCGCGCTTGACGAACATCTGGCAAGCCGAGCGCAACCGGCTGGAGCGTATCAAGGGCTTGAAGGAGCAGCTCGAGGACGCAAAGTACCAGCTCGAGGTCGCGCAGCGGCAAGGAGAGTACGAAAGGGTGCGTGTAAATCCCCCTTTTTGTATGCATCAACAATTTACGTCCCACAGGCATCGCGTCTGCGCTATGTGACGATACCGGAGCTGGAGCAGCAACTGCCGAAGGAGGAAGAGGCCGCGAAGACCTCTGTAACTGAGGGCGAGGATGGTTTCGAGATGCTCCACGACCGTGTCACCTCCAATGACATCGCTCGAGTTGTAGCAAAAGCGACTGGTATTCCGGTGCAGAACTTGCTCAAGGGCGAGCGAGATAAGCTCGTGCATGTGAGTTTCGTACATTTTCCTGCGTGAACCGTCCTGCTCACGTTGTGTCACAGATGGAGGACGTGCTCCGGCATCGTGTGGTCGGGCAGGATCATGTCGTCAGCGCCATTTCGGATGCTGTACGCATCAGCCGCGCGGGGCTTGCACCGCCCAACCGTCCTGTCGCCTCCTTCCTCTTCCTTGGCCCCACCGGTGTCGGCAAGACTGAGCTCTGCAAGGCGCTCGCCGGCTTCCTGTTCAACGACGAGAAGCGAGGACTGTATGTACTACTCCAATTTCATCACTTTACCCGTATTGACGATACGGTTCTCAGTATCAACATCAACATGTCGGAATACCATGACCGTCATACGATCTCTCGCCTCATCGGTGCCGCGCCTGGCTATGTCGGCTTTGAGGAGGGAGGCCAGTTGACGGAAGCCGTGCGGCGAAAGCCTTACGCTGTCATCTTGCTGGACGAGCTCGAGAAGGCGCACAAAGTGAGCAACTGATGCCATTGCATGCTAAATGTGACATACTCACGACCGACCAGGACGTGGCAATGATTCTATTGCAAATTCTCGATGAAGGCAGCGTGACCGATAGCCAAGGCCGCAAGGTCGACTTCAAGAACACCATCATCTGCCTCACCAGCAACCTCGGCAGCGACATCCTCGCGCACAAGACTGCGTCCGACGAGAACGGCGTCGTGACTGCGACTGCGCGCGATGAGGTCCTGGAGCGCACGAGCGAGTACTTCCCGCCGGAGCTGCTCAACCGTCTCGACGCGATGCTCGTCTTCAACAAACTCTCGCGCGGGAGTGTGCTCCAGGTCGTCGACCTCCGGCTGCGCGATGTGTCGGAGCGCCTAGCGCACCGGCGCATTAGCATCGATGTCGACGAGCGTGCGCGCGAGTGGCTTGCGGCAAAGGGATACTCGGACGTGTACGGTGCACGGGCGATTGCGCGGGTTGTGCGCACGGACGTGCTGTTCCCCCTCGCTCAAAAGTTGTTGAGAGGGACTATCAGGTGAGGAACAGCGCTGGGGTATGTTGTACGCACTGTTGCTGATTGGAACGTCTTAGGGACGGCGATGAGGTGAAGATCCGCGTTAGCGAGGATGGCGAGAATCTCGACATCCAGGATAATCATGATGCGGACCCGACGGCGGCGAATAAGAACGTCCCCGAGAATAATATGGAGGCGGGGGCTTAGGTGATGATGCGCATCCTTACTTATCTCGTCTGTCTGACACTCACTACTCAAGCTCGTTAGAACTACTTCACTGTTATTCCCATATGATCGTTTGAGGACGGGCGTTGAACGTAACGTTGAACGTTGATTGCTCGTATATCGCCTCGAGTTCGCCTGGGACTTGTAGCTTACTGGCATAATAATTGTTGTATCTTTATCCATTCCTCCGCTCCATTCTATGTACATTGCGTGCTAAAACAAAGCCAGCGTGCATTTGAGGCGATCGCGCGATGAACAAGGCATTCGTAGAATTGACTACTTCGCGACTTCAATCTGCACGCACCGGCGCATCCGCATCGACGCGAGAGCGTGCGCGCGAGTCTGCTAGTGATAAAATGATAATTGGATCTGCATTACTGTATGACGGTCCAGAAGGCGTTGGGCGCGCCACTGCTGCACACGAGTCTCGCCGCAGATGACCGTAGCTTTCCACTGACTCACTTATTGATATGGCTCAGCGCCCAACGTCGACCATATGATCTTCATAAATATCACTAATAGAATTTCGCCCTACATTCACGATACTACTTAATAGCCGGGATCAAAAGTAACAGTCTTTCCACCCTTCTTTGACTTGTCGGCCTTAGCCGTCGTAGCCTTAGCCGTCGTAGGTTTAGCCGTCGCAGGTTTAGCCGTCGTAGATCGTGTTGACTTAGATGCAGTACGGCTCGAGGAGCCAGCACCCTGCGCGGTCGTCCCCGCAGAAGGTGCTGCTGCAGCGCCGACTTTTGCCTTGCTCCGGGTGGCAGGTGGGTCCCGCGCAGGTGCCGCCGCGTCCGTCTGCGCTCTCGTTTTAGCCGAACCACGAGTGACTCGAACGTTCGACGTCTCGCCGGATCCTGGCGATACGGTCGGGACTGTCCTTGTGCGCCGCTGACGACGTTGAGTGCCGTCTCCTGGGTCTTGATCGCCGTCAACACCGCTAGCTTTTTTCCTAGTCGAATTCTCGAGGAACTCTGGGAACCAGCCGCGAGTTGCAGGCTCAAGGATATCGTAGAGTTGATTCTGCTCTGGGGACCAGTTGGCACGATCCGAGAGGCGGTACTTGAGCTTTGATATGATGTCGTAGCAGGCGTTAACAGGGTTGAGGTGGGTTCTCAGCAGATGGTCGTCACCAGGCCAGTGGACTACGCGTTGTTTCCTGGTTGCCGACGAAGAGGTAGGCTTGTTGTCGGTCGACGGACGAAGAGGAATGACGGTGATTTCCTCGCTGGGTTCGTTGCGGGATCCATCGCCAACATCGTCTGATAGTACAAGCACAGTGAGGTCTTCGTTGTCGGTCTTCGCAAGCTCCGCAGGAACAGAAGACATTATGTCGTATGCACAGCCTCTGACTGGCTCGTCGTACACGACATAGTCGAACGATTGTCCGTCGTAAACATAGAGGCGATATAAGAAGGTCGCCTCCGGGAACATCTGTCAAGCTGCTTAAAACGGCGTATAACGCACGAGGGAGCTGTGCGTACCTCGTCAAAGCTTCGGTCCCCATCCAGCAGGAATCTGCGCGCACATTCCTCCAATGGTGGATCGACTGGCACAAAGGATATTATCCCAGAACCGTAATGACCATTGATCCCATCAAATCGACGGTGTAACGTCGGGTCCACTGCAGATCCTTAAGCGTGTGCAGAACATTGAACATAGATGGCACACTCACGATAATCTATGTTTCCCAGACCATCAAGGTTATAACCACGGCCTGTCTTCCCGTCTTTCAGCGTGATACGTTTGCCAACCTTCATCTTGAGCACGACGAACTGTATTGGTACCCGTTATCACCTTGCAGCGACGATTGGACTTGTGAGCGAACATACCTTGAGTGGTTCCTGTTTTTGTAGAGATCGCGGAAGGGCATGAATGCGATCGAGACCCATTAACGCATTGTCCTCCCCTGTCGCCATGCATCGGATATGACCGTACAGACCGAGAAGAAACTCGTCAAGGCGTCGTCCAGTAGTCGCTGAGCGCGCTTCGGGGGTGTCATGATTATGAGAGCTGAGGCGAGGCTTGTGAAACGTCCTGAGCTCAGCGATGCCCTCGCCAGTGGCTGGCTCGACACCAACGGTCGGTTCCGGATTGTTCGGCATGTGAGAGGGGGGCGCAAGTAGACAGGTTGGTGGGCAAAAGGTGTCATCACCCTTCGCTTTTATAGCTTGAGAGGTTTATGGCCTCCGACATTCACGGCAAACCCGCCCATTGTTCGAGTTGCGTGTGCATGACAATGGAAATCCGGGGCAAGGTATTTTTGAACTTAGTCATTATAGCCAAAGCCGTCGACTGCGCATGCTGGGAAGCACAATGGTGCTGCAAAAAGTCTGCGACGGGAGGCCGAAAAACGGAGAGAGGGTTCATTGTGGATTGCGTTCAACATGTGCATTAGGCCTGATCAATTCTTAAATTCTGAAATTCCCACCATAATTCCCAAACCGGAAACAGGCCGTGTCCCGCGCGTCTTTCGCTCTTCCTGCCACCTCTCGATGTTCCAGCCTTGCGTAAAGTAGTCGTAAATTCACAAGAAGTATATGCACGTCTTTCAAAAGAAGAATGAAGTCCATATTGCAAGTCGACTTGCTTCAATGACTTGACTGTCGTCGAAGTTCCGGAAAAGGTAAACGACTGTGACGCCGCGCTGGCTTCTCCCTCATTCTGTCCCGTAGGCAGCCGTTCCGCTCATTCTGTTCTCTTCCGACGTCCTATTACCTTGGGAAGTAACCATGTACTTATCTGTATGGGTCCCCTTTGCCACTGCTACTGCCCAAACTGGTTCCCAATCCTGTCCTTCACCTGCCATGATCCCCTTACATACACCATCGTTGTCATGAGTTCTTGCTTCCGGGCCATTAGAACGTCCTGCAACGCACTGAGTAGGTGTAGAAACTCGCTGTATACATTTTGGTCATTTCTGACGCTGTGTATTAGCTTCAGCGCATAGCCAAACGTCGTAGCACGAGGCTGGCACTCAGTATTGCTACCACACACGTCACAAGCTTCGCGACAGGGTGGACATCGTGCATGGTGTTTGCAAATGTTTAATAAGTACACCAGAGATCTTCTATGTGCACCAGGACACACGGATGGCTTGTAGCGGGACGTTGCACCGCTGGCAGGCCCACATCTTCGAGTATCTCGTCCGCGAGCGTCGACGTGAGGTATCAATGTCGTTCTTTTTCTGAGATACGTGAATACGGTGACAGTGAATTTACGGCCACTTTACGCGAGGCTGGAACATCGAGAGGTGGCAGGAAGAGTGAAAGACGCGCGGGATGCGGCCTGTTTCCGGTTTGGGAATTATGGTGGGAATTTCGGAATTTAAGAATTGATCAGGCCTATTGTTTGATCTCGGTCCGTTTGCGCGATCACGTGATGTTTCGACAAGCAAGGTCCAAGCGCCACTTCTGTCTTGGACCAAACCCTCATCTTCGCTCCAGCCACATCTCCTAGTCTCCATCTCTTGCCTCATGGATATGACTTCTGAATACGTATACTTTCACAAGAAATGCGCAATGACGGGCGATACGAAGGGGTTGAGCGTATACCGTCTCATCCACCCTACGATTCTGACTGACGCCACTGAGTTGGAGGTACGATATGCCCTGGCGATGTCCCCATATTCTTGACTGACTCATATTCATTAGATCTCTCGTATGGAATGGGCTTGGGGCCTCGAGAGAGGCGGTCTGGACTACTACCTGCGAAGCCCTCCCAACGACATATTCTGTGCGTGCATGTCCCTCGCCACGCGTGAGCATTCCACTTACAAGTCTATAGTCCGTTCAGATATCGCGGATATGTACGCTGACGGAGAATTCGTGCTCCTACCCACCCATCAAACATACATGAAGGCAATGGACTTCAGTCGACGAGCTGGCTTCCTCGAACGTGACGAAAACGACTGTTCCCCTCGTCGACCTCTCACAGCGGTGAGTGCACCTTCTCCCGTAGCGTCTGCAAGATCTTGAACCTTTCCTCATTAGCTTCGCCCTTCAAATGGTGTATATCGCTATGTCTTCATCCCCATAACACCTGCGGCCAGAGACATTCCACATCAAATCGCCATGAAACGCCAGACTGACGCCGACTGGAATGGTGGCGTACATCCAGCCACAGGGAAACCGCTACCACCATGGGTTAAAGACTATCTAGTCGTCGAGACTCATTCGCATCCCGTCTCGATTTGCAAGTTCGCGAGAGAGATACTCGATACCGTGAACCGCGGCCCCATCGACCTCACGCCGTGGACGTCTTGCCTATGGCGTTTTGAGAAGCAATGGGGTCTTGGTGATATCTCGCCCATCAAACCGCCACAATGGTTCATCGACGATGCCGAAAAGGATCACGACGACGAGAACCTCAGTGAATCCGAGGCGATAGGATACTGGCCTCTCGCATGCGGGAAAGATGATTTTCATGACCGCGTACCTGGATATGCGACCTCGAGTAGCACGGATGACTCGCAAGGCAGTACCCGGGTGCTGCAATGGCTCGAGACCGTGCCCCGTCGCAAAGCGCGACCTGTTCGTGCATCCCGGAAGCGTCCGGCCGTCCTCCCACCCCAGACCCCTCGGCGATCTCAGCGTATCGCATCGAAATTGTCGAATGTCCAGCCATCTCCCGCCCGCAGGCCTGACTCCGTCGAATCCAACAAGAGTATCCCAGGCTGGTTGGAGCAGAATGGGCACTTTCCGACGCACATGTTCACGAGTAATGACTGGGCTATGTTTTGTTATGGGACGCAGCTGTCGCAGGACGATGTCGAGAATGTATGTTGACATCGATATCAGACCTTGTACATGCATGAAAGCCCGAATATTTGAGTTGAGTAACGCTAACCGCGACACTTGGTCTCAAAAGCATCCCGATAGTTGAGCCATATGTGCCGTCTGAGGCGTGTGAGCCTCATTCGTACATGCCAAGTTACACGGCCTGAGCCTCTACTGTACATGTAGGTATTCACAACTTAAACGATAACTTACACAACTTCTACAGCGCAAACGATCACGAAGCCGAACTTGGCGGGGCAGATCGCCCCGACGGCGTCTGCTTGTTCTTCTGACGGCGCCCCGAAGGCTTCGGTGCTGGAGTACCAGCAGCCTGATCTTCCTGACGCGAGCCTTCTTGGCGCACTCCAGGTGCATTCTGTCCAGAGGCCCGTCGCCGTTGCCCATCGGACGCTGGTCCGCGTCTCTTCTTTCCGCCGTCCTTCTTTGACTTCGAAACTGCCGCGCTGAGCGCTTCAGCTTCGAGGCGCACGCGCTCCTCCTCAGCGGTCCACCACACCATGAAGTCCGCCTCGGCCTGTAGGTCTCGTTCTTCTTCCTGAATCTCCTTCAACGAGCGTTTATCGCGGACAGGTGTGCCCTGGTCTTGTTGCGCTTGCTGTATCGCCGCGAAGGACATTCCTGACGAAGGCGACGCGACTGGCTCAATCGGTGGACGGGTCCATGCAGCGTTACCTCTGCAAGGTCGGTCAGCTATGGGATGTGACGAGTTGACATACAGATACTCACGATGTACGTCCCTTCGCCGGAGATTGTTTTGCAGGCGTGTATACAGGGCCAAGCCCGCCTTCAGACGACTTTCGAGGCCGCGGCGGCGAGGCAGGCGGTGCCCTCGACTGGGATGGAACGATGGGCTGAGACGGTCGCCTATCTACGGTCGGAGGCACCGGCATCGAGCTGCCCTTGCCCTGCCCGTCACCGGGGGTGGGGAAATCCATCAAGGAAGGGCTTGCGGAAGGCGTCGAAGTTGAAGGAATTCGCCATGGCATCCCAGGTGCGCGAGCTGGGGGTGTACGTGGAGTGCCATCCTGCAAGGGCAGCTTACGCCACTCCTTCGGGGCACCACGCAAGGATCCCTTGTTGGTTATGTCCACAGGTGTCGCGCTCGGCCTCGCCCGGCTCTCTGCTTCAGCCATCAGACTCTTCATGTCGACACTGAAAGACATGACGTTAGTTCGAGTTACAAAAGGCCTACATTGAACTTACCGAGGCGCACTCGATGTCTTCCACACCTTCGGCGAGGAGGCGGAGGGAGTGGGTGGTGCCGTCGTAGAACCGCCGATATTGGACGCCGGGGTAGCATCGTCCATATCGAAGATGTCCTCAATCGCGACAGTACTCGACGCCTGTGGACCCAACGTAGGACTGGATGGCGGTTTGCGCAAATTCTTTGTCGACCTCGACGGAGACATCTTCGCCGAGTCCTTCCTAGCGCGGTTTGATGTTATGAGGGGCTCCGCCACATCCTGCAGGGCAAGCCAATCCGCGTGGGCATCCATGAGCCTCGCGCCTTCGGCTTCCAGAACGTCCAATCGCAGACGCTGCACCTGTTCCTTGCGTGTGAAGGTCGCCAGTTCGTTGATGAGATCCGGAGCCATGTCATCCAGCATGCGGCTCTCCAGTAACGTCTCCATGTTGACGGCAATGTAACCCTGCATGCTCCGAACGAGAGGCTCGACATGATAGTGCGTCGCCTCTGAAAGGATGTAGCATGCGTTGTTGACATTGACGTGCCGCAGTATGATCCCTGAGCAGACCATGACCAGCCGACTCAGCAAGAGCTCATTCTGGAAACGGGTATCAGTCTATGTGCATGTATCGCGAGACTTGACTTACGGCAGCGGATACCACCTCAAATAGAAACTCAATGAGCTGGTCGACGCTGTCCGCAAATTCTGCAAAAAGATCAGCTACATGTCCATCATCGCTCGTATTGAAAACCCACCAAATTCGCCAAACAGTCCATCTTCCCCGCAGAAGATAAACTTCAGCACATACTGCATGACGTCCCAATTGAACGAGCCCATGTCGATGGTGACAAGACCCTTGGCGTCCCTCCGTCCCGCCGTCCAAACTGCCTCGTCGAAGAACGCTGCGAAATAATTCGTTCTACAGCGCAGCACCTCCGAGTGGCACCAGACGTCGTGGTCTGCGAACTGTAATACCACGTCAGGGCGTAGACGTAGGTTGTAAGCCTCGCCCTTCAGGCCATAGAGCAAGCGCAAATCGGTCGCGAGCGACGCCTCCGGAGCGCGCTTGGACGGCGACTCGAGCGCCCGCGCCAACCGAGGAAGGTCTAGCAGCTGAGCAAGCGCGCGCAGTTGTGACTTGATCGTGCCACTATCGAGGCCTACCCTGCTGCGATCTAGTGACGCGAGTCGCGGGTCCCAAGGCGCAATCAGCTCGTCCGTGTACAGGTAGCGCAAGAATATGAGCACCGACAGATGGTCGCAGCCGCGGAACAGAACGCCCGGCACTGGCTTCTCCGGGACAAACTCGATGCGCACTCCCTTCGACTCGGTAGAGCTAACGGGCTTCTGCATGGTGATGACATCGTGCAGTACCGTCGAGCGCGCTGCCAATATGACAGAGTGGGCTGGGTAGGCGAAGCCATTCGGGAGGCGGACGTCTATGTCGGCGCCGTGGGGATAGTGACCAATTTCCGATACTGGCCCGCCGACATCCTGTTTCTTGCTGCCGTCCTGACCCTCGTCCTGGCTGCGCATGCGGGCCTCTTTGTTCTGTATGGAGGCCTCGCACATGTCACGAAGCACATAAACATCATGCACAATGCCAGAGTTATCTTCGTCGTCCTCGGGGTCATCATCGTGCGCGACCTGTGGTCTGGCTCGAGCCGTGTCAACCGCCGTCTCTCGCGATCGCGATGAGGTGGGACGCCATCCAGGGTAGCGGCGCCCTTCATCCGGATGCACCATATACGGTTGCAAGATATCCATGTCCTGCGAAAGCGTGTTCCCTTGAACGACGACAGGCTTGGGCGCCGCATCAACGCGTATCGCACCGAACGCGCCTGTATTATTCGCGCATACCTGATGAAGTGGATGAACATGACTGAACGTATATACGACGGGAAACATACCTGCGTGACCTTCTGAATGTAAGGCAAGCGCGTGTACTTGAAGGGCTTCCGACCACCGGCCTGAGGGCCTATCTGCCCGGCCTTGCCCGTCTGGGATCCGACAAAGACGTGCCCTGATTCCGTGCACAAGATTATCGACCCGTCTGCGCCGAGAGCAAAGTCCTGTCGATTGGTCAGTACGCTTGAAGCGTCGAGCCAAATCTTCACATACTCTGATAGCCGTGAACTGCTTTCTCAATGACCAGACGCGTAGCGGTAAGACATTCGCTCCACGACCGCCTCTTTCCTTCACGTCGCTTCGCAGCTTGTCCTTGGGGTCGCTGCGTAGGACAGCGCCGCTCTTGTCCTTGCCATCACCGGATGCCGAAGGCGGAGGCGGACGGAACGTGAAGACCTCTCCATTGGACGACAGTGCGCCGAAGACACCGTCGCTGGTCCCGATCTTGGATATATGCGCGTTCTTTATCGCCTGCGGCGGACGATACGGCTGGATTTCGGATGGAAACGCAGTGGGGAAGCTGAGCTTCGTATGCTGATAGTTGCAGAGCAAGATGACGTCCCGGGACTGCAACAAACACGCCATGGCCGTGTCCTGAGCCAGGGGTGAGCAAAGACCAACAGCGCAGCAATTCATCACTCACTGAAAGCGCAACATCAACTACACGGGTGACCCACGTCACCTTCCGCGGTAGCACTTGAACGGGCTGATCGTAACCCAGCTGCCCAGCATTTGTTCCCCATGTGTAGACCTCGTCGGATGTCCAACATGCCGAACATGTCTTCGACGCTGCGACACCTTCCACAATGTCCTTGCGAAGGGCACCCATTACCCGCCTAGGCGTTGCCTGGATGGGCTCCTGGGTGAATGGTCCAGTAATTTCGACCACATAGCCCAACTGCGCAAAACGGTTCAGTCCCCACGAGAGGACCTCGCCCGACGAGGTCAACGCGAGCGTGTGGTCTTGGCCTAAGGCGACGGACTTGACGGTTATCGAGGGGGCTGATGCATGTAATGGCTGAAAGCTGTACTGCAGTGTGTGCTGCCCAGGACCAAGTCTGTACAATATGTCAGCGTGCGATAACAGATCCTAAGGCAAAATGCTCACCGACCACCACTGCCAAACCCGCAGACGCGTATGTTGGAGGATGGTTCCGTGGTAATGATGGCTGACGATCCGTTAATGCAAGGAGCGGTAGATGGATGTATGCGCACCTGTGTGGAGCTTGGACATCTCTATGGCACGCACGTACGCTGGCAAGAACCGACGGTCGTCCGACTGTACACCACGCAGAGCAGCAAGTGACACGCTCTCTGGATAGACACGGTCGTCTCCATTCCCGAGACCCAGGGCGGCATTCTTATTGATGCCCCAAGTGAGGAGTTCAGCGCGGGTGTCGTCAGGGACGGGCTTGGTGCCTTCGACAGTGGCATTGAAGAGATCGAACGCAGTGTAGCCTTCTAAGTCCTTGACCGAGATGTCTATATCGCCGCGTTGCAAGAGGAGGATGCTGGGATGGGTGAGTATATGCGCGATAACGCTGAATCGGAGACGCACGCTGCAGGCAGGTTTCCAGCATACAGTGAGCGATGCAGCGCTGTCCATCCGCTCTCCGCGTCCGTCAAGTTGACGTTGATCGCCGGATGGCGTAGTAGAATGCGCACGTAGTCGAGGACTTCCGTCCCTGCCGAGCAGGCAAGGTGCAGGGGGGTACGACCGAGCCAGTCGCGCTTGTTCACATCAAGTGCAGTCGCCGTCAGCGTCCTCGTCCACGAGCCCGGAGTTCCACGCCCTGCGCTGGTGCTGGGCGCCCCGCCGCCGGACTGCTTCGCCCGGTCGGCGTCGAGCAGGCGCTGGAACGCCTGCTTGTTGCGGTGATAGAAGTGGGCATGGAGCTGGGTCATGCGCTGGTCTGGGGGCCGACCTAGCGATATACAATCTCGCGAGCTGCGAGCCGTATATCAACGGGGTCGGGGTCGGTGCTCTTCGTATTCGAGGAGCACACAGGAGGTGGAGGATCAGGCAGGCGTATGCGTTCGATGCGACGTCGAGGACTAGATGAACGCTGATGAGGGCAAGAGGCAAGAGATTTATGTGCTTTATAACACTTGGGCTTGGAGGGGAAAGAGAACGCAATTGAGTCGAATACTGGTCGAATATACGCCTGGTGAGTCCCGATGACGCTGTACCCTCGACCGGCCCGGACTCCCGTATTTCTAAGGCGTTCAATCCAGGTTCAATCAGGTTCGAGTTGAGGCGTTCTTGAGGCCTTGGGGGTTCGCACGTTCGCCTGCGCGCCCCCCTTGATTTCCGTCAACTCCAACTTCAGAACAACTGGCAGGAGAGCCTGTATATCACGGCTGGGCGATCCGGGAGAGCAGTGTATGCGAATTTATATTCGAACTTTGTTGTATGCGAGGAAGCTGCGGTAAATAATACTTAGAGGGCACGCGCCGCGCTGCGCGTGCCCGTGCTATCTACAATGTATAAGCAAAATGAAGCGAGGTGACGGTGAAGACACGATGCAGCGCGTGAGCAAAGGGACCCTCACCTCGCTGACCGTAAAGAGCCTGGTTGCATACAGGCGCGTCGACGTCTATGTACTGGCACGTTTATGATGACGAACCAGGGGCGCCGCGGGTGTTAAAGGAGGGAATAGGGTAGTGGGAGGTAGCGGCGCGAGTAGCCGCCCAATCACGTCGCCTGCGCACCTGCTCCCTGTCCTGTTGACCAGCTCGGCTATTGAGATTGCGGAGCGCGCGGCGGCTGAAATCTGCGACATGAACGCATAGGCAGAAATGTGCGGGCAAGGGCGCGGGAGGTAGTGCGCCGCCCGTTGTGCGTGAGGATAGGGGCGGTGGCGGATGCCCCAATGCGCACGACTTATTCGCCGCCGTGTGTGACTGCCTCCCTGTCAACTTACCGCCACCTCTGGCGTTCCCATACCGCTACTGTTGTCCTTCTGGCATTCCCGTAGCGTTCCTTTCATGCATTTTTAGTGTACGTCGCAGTCCGCGACCCGCGTTGAGTCGGATAAGTACACTCACCGCTGGCGCTTCCAGGCCGGAGCTATGGACCACTTCATTACGACAATCTCTGCTGAGGCTTTCGTAACATCAGCCCCTTGCTGTCTGCGCTTGGCGCGTCTTCCCCGACCCATCCATGCACTGTTATTGCGTCAGAGTATGCAAGGCCAACAAAGCTGCCACACGCATCTTCACGTCCCATCGGGTCAGTGGCCCATTGAGAGTCGTGTTCCCTGCCGGTCTGAGCAAGCAGCAAATTCAAGCAACAGGTAAATTATTGTGTTTAAGGCTGAACGGTTGCAATGGACTCGCAATCGCCGCGTCGCCGCAGCGCCATCAGGATATCTCAGCCTTCGTTGTCTTCACCAAAGGGCGCGTGTGGAGAGGGCAAGATCGCCATCCGTGAGCTTTCCCAGTCGAACGTGGTGGCGGTTCGGAATCAAGATGCGAACTTGGCGGCGTTTGCCGAGGCTTGCTTGCGTTGGCTTGCCACGTGGTTCGTCTTTGGGTAACTTGTCTCTCAGATGAATCAACTTTATAGCCTTCAAGCAGTCCGCCGTTCATCGCGTTGACCGTCCTCCTCAACCTTCCTCGAACAATTATCAGAGGCTCTCAACTCAGCTTTACGCAAGCCTCGCATCCAAAAACACGCCACCGGCGGCGGGCCCGGCTTCAATCGCACGTTCGTCCTCTAAGTTCGACGATTGCCTGGGGAGACTACGCTCGCCCACCATTCCGCATGACTACGCTCAGACTACGCCTAGTCAATGCCCTGCTAGACTGCCAACACCTGACTCCAGACAACATCTCCAAGGAACGCGTATAGCATAGGCAAACCTGTTCTCAGTGACTATCGATATCTGCCGTGCACGTTCAACATTCAACGTGACAGGCGCCTCAAAGCTTACAGCTGGCCCGCTGGCTCACCACGTGCATGGCCGTCCATGCATCCTGGCCTCCCTCGACGAGATCAAACGTTTTTCGACCGTGATCATCAATTTTCACAGGTGGGCACAAGATTATGACTGCTGCGCAGCTAACTTCCTCTCCAGGTCTAAGATCGCCACAATATCCGGGTGGTTCGTCAGAGACCGACCGCGCTCCTCGCTCGTAGGCAGCACCGGCCGCCTAGGTAGCCTCCCGTAGCCGAACAATTCGCCCAACAGGAACTTCATGCCCGGAATCTACACGGTCTTTTGTCAGCAACGACATCCCCGCGTCTTCGAAGAACTGCCCACATTCGCCTTGGATGCTGCCCAGTCCGCCCGGGCCACAATTTCCTGCAGACCGCGCAGGTCATCCGTCACGCTCGTGGTGGCGGAAGCTCGTGACTCTTCCCAAAACTTTATGCACACGCGCTGGTGCAGCCGGTTAGCAGCCGATCACAGAACGAGATATACACCCCTCACCGGTGCAAAGTTCCCTAGCCCCGTAATCGACCCAGCAGCACCGGCGGCGATGGACGGCAGCAGAAAGTCGATGAAGCCGTCAATGACAAGGAAGCTGCGAAGACAGTGAGTGAAGTCTCGGCGCTCGAACGCCCAACTCACGGCGAGAATTCGTCTTTCCGCGGATACTTGTGTTGGAAGGACGCGCTATTTGTTAGCGATGCGACACGGGTAAGCTTTCCTACTGCACCACAGCTGCGGCGCGAAAGATTCAGCTCACGGCTTTCTATAGAAGATGCACAAGACGTACGTGAGCTTAATCCCGCAGGTGTTCGGCGCCGCTCGTGCAATGTCCTCAATCACGTCGCTCGTCATGTCGATGCCGCCCGCGACTGCCGGGAAGTTGTACAACAACCTGCGACCCCTGGTCAGCCTACACCACTCGTGACGATATATCAAGCTCACGCACACCGGGATCGGAGAGCCAGCGGCAACATCCACGAAGCTACGCTCCGCCTATCAGCTTCCTGCATCCACGCTTCGCGCCGCAAACCACGTACTACTGCTTCAGCGCCTTGAAATTGTCCTGCGTCAGGAGGCCGTTGTAGTATCCGCAGGGAACGACGATGACGTGATCCGCCCCCGCCTCCGCCGCGTCTCGAGCGAGCTGTATCGTCTCCCGGGTACTGGGCGCCCCCGCTCCGGCCATGATCGGCATGTCGGGCAGCCCCGCCTCGTCAAGGGCGGCACGCGCCGTCTTGATGAGCGAAATGCGCTCTTCGCGGGACTGGCGGGCATCTGTGAGCAGCGCAGCGCACGGTGGGAGGGGTTCATGCGCACTAGATGTATCGCCTCGCCCATCGATCCCGACACGACCGGTAGGACGCCGCCTTTGGCGACGACTGTGACTTCTGTCAGGTGGTGCTGCGTGCGAGTCTAGGACATGCTTACATTGTACGTGCTTCTTGTAGCTCGTCAGATCTGAGGATGGGCTGAGTGCTGACGCGCCGGGAAGGAAAAGTCAACGCACCGAGCTCCTCGTTCTCGTCGAAGAAACACGGCAGTGGCGCATAGATGCCAGGACGGAGGGAGCGACCCATGGGGAATGGCTATGAAGAAGGTGGAGGGAATGGAGGGAAGAGCAGAAGGCAACACTTATCGACTGTGCTCCTCACAAACGCGGTCTTCGTGACTTCGGATGAAGCCTACCCTACCCGTCGGGAGGACGTTGGCTACGCTTCGCATCGGCCTTGCATCGGTCGGCCCGCAGCGCTTACTCCTTGGACAGATATCCGGGATAGGCATTTGGGATAGCGGCGCGATACTGGGGGCGGAGGTGGTGACGTTTTACGGCCAAGAGGAGGACGCTGATTTGTGCCAATCTCAGTGTGCTTGTGCCGAAAGCGGATGAAAAGCTTGTCGGGGCGGACGATAGGCTCGGCTCGGACCGCCCGACGGGATCCCGCGGCTCGCCACGATAGGCGCCTATCTTCCCGCGCTATTCTCAGCCTGCGACCAAGCTGCTGCGTGAGACGCGCATCGTGGTATCTTGCACTTACAACTGCCACGCCAGACTGCCCTCCTACCCCTTGTTCGTCTCTGCTTGCTATTCCCTGCTAGGCCGTTACGATGTCCGCCCCCGCTTCGACGCTCTCGTCCGCAGACCTTGCTGCCGGATACGGCCCACGCGACCTCATCGGATATGGTGAAGACACGCCTGACCCTCAGTGGCCGAACGGCGCGAAGATCGCGATCAACCTGGTCCTCAACTACGAGGAGGGCTCGGAGGTGACGCCAGTCAACGGGGACAACGTCACGGAGACCATCGCGAGCGAGGTGCGTTCGCCACACTCCAAGCTTGCGCTCGTTCAGATACTCAGCCTTCTGAACAGCTGGGCCCCGGTCAGACACCCATGACCGGCGAGCGTGACGTGAACATAGAATCCTTGTATGAGGTGCGTCAATCCCTCTACCTTAGATCGTATCATGCTTATCTTACATAGTATGGCTCACGCGCGGGCGTCTGGCGCATCCTGCGTCTGTTCAAAGAGACCGGCGTGCGCTGCACATCCTTCGCTGTTGGTCGCGCGCTCGAACAGAATCCCTCCGTCGCTACCGCACTAGAGACAGGCGGGCACGAGATTGGGTCGCATGGCTGGCGATGGGTAGACCGCAGTGCGTGGTCCGTCGAAGAAGAGGCAGAGAACATACGCAAGGCCATCAATGGTGCATCAGTCGTTCGTTCCACGATCAGAACGTAGCTAACGTACGCCGGCGTTGCAGCTATCAAGACCACCAGCCCATCAGGTAACCCACCGCGCGGATGGTATTACGGAATGGTCGCCACTAAGGCGGGCGCACGCTCTCGAGGGCTACTGGCGCGGGTGTTCAAGGAGGAGGGTATACCCCTGCTCTGGTACAGTGATGACTATAGCGATGACCTGCCTCATTGGTGAGTGTTGTTCTGAAGGGTGAGGATATCGCTGACAAAAATAGGATACCATACCCCGGTGGCGCACCTGATGAGGGCCTACTCATCGTCCCCGTAAGTCGCGCGATTTTTAGCAAAGGCAGGACTGACTTTTCCTGAAGTACACTTTGGATACCAACGATTACAAGGTGCGCCCGTTTGTCAACGCGTCGGTACCCTTGCTGACCACCCGCACAGAATGCGGGATACCAAGCCTTCATCTCCCCCGACGACTTTTCATCCTACCTCATCGCTGCATTTGACGAGCTGTACGCGGAGGGCATGCAGGGTCACGCGAAGATGATGTCGGTCGGGCTACACTGCCGCATCGTCGGTAAGCCCGCGCGGCTGGCAGCGCTGCGCAAGTTCATCGAGTACGCGAAGAGCAAGGAGGGAGTTTGGTTTGCCACGCGAGAGGAGATCGCGCAGCACTGGATGGCGAAGTTTCCGTATGAATCGCAGGCGTGAAGGACCGTACTTACTTCGAGACTCGGACGACGGTGTGTAGCTTACGCTATGTACTCTTGTCACTTGTGAATGAACTGGAACGTTTCTCGCTTCTGCCATCGCTTGTCGCGCTCGGACACTGAGTCGCACCGAGAAGTCTGTTGGACATGTTGGCCGAACGCTAGGGGATCATCGATCAAGGGTGCGCGGTCGCATGGTTATAGAGTTTGTTCTCCAAACTTTGCGAAGCCCGCACAGGACTCGAAGCTCGAGGTCTCGAACATAAAGACATCCATACGCGGTTGCCACCGTGACCGCCGGCAGGGGACTTGCATGCAGCGGCCGACGGCAATTTGCGGCCAGTTCGCGGCCCGCACATCTTGCAATCACCACGTGCATGGTTCGGATCACGCCCCCCGTGGGGCTGCAAAGCCTGGGAAACAGTGGGAAACGCGTCTCGTCACCTCTTGTCATCCTCTTCTCCATATTCGCGCCCGTATTGCCTCCCTTGCGGACTGCTCGCAACGCTATTCTCATCGGAATGTCTACACATAGCTAGCGCGCGGGACGCCGTCGATATCGCAGATTTCGAAGCGGGAGGTGTCACTGTCAATGACACTCGCCTTTCGCGGTGATGGCCCCTAAACGCAGATCCGTCTGCTATAAAGGCGAGAGCCCTGAACGGAGGCACCATTTCTGGACGCAGGACGCCATCAGCACCCACACATCTGACCGACAATCCAATGAAGCTCTCCCTCGCCCTCGCATTCTCGTTCGCCCTCGGCGCTCTCGCGGCGCCTATAGCTAGCGAAGAGAGATCAGCCAACGAACCTGCGGCGTACGAGATTATGACCTTGAAAGGAATTTTGCATGGCACGGTGAGTCCCACTATCCAGATGCCCGAGATTGATCTTCTGATATGTACTGTAGAACATCATGAAAGCCGCGAGTCTGCCGGCGTTCTCCATCCCTTCATTTTCCTGAACAATCCCTCGACAGGCTGCCTCCCTCGCTGATGGGTCGTCAAAATGGATACTGATGGATTCGATTTACTACAAGTAATTCGTTCTCTTGGGCTATTTAATAAGGTGCGTGGCTTATGACTACTCAGTGATACTGCTGACAGTTTCCGCAGGGTTTTCGATGTGTTCTTCTCGGGTAATTGACAAGACGAGGTCTTTCGCAACAATTTATACTATTGCATACACGCAGCATCATTCACGGGGCGCATGCTGTCGACAATGGACTATTCGTGAAGAGAATATCGAAGGAATAACGGCAGCTGTAATCGTACAAATTGTAAACTGCAAATCCACCACATCATCAGCACAAGTTGAGCATCGCGCGCTCCTCCTCCTGCATACATTCGTTGTCGTCCTCGTCAATCTTGGAGGGTATCGGCTTGTTCGCGATGGGCGTGAGGCGGAACGCATGTCGGCGCTCTCCCGGGAAGTAATCGAGAGTCTGTGAGTGGTTCGTAATCCGCTGGTCCCAGACGAGCACCGTTCCGGGCTCATAGCGAACGCGGCACGAGAAATCTTGCCCGCGGACGATGTGGTCGAACAAGAATTTGAGGAGCTGCGGTCTGCGTCAGCGCCACGCTCGGCCAATCGCGCGCTACTCACATAATCCGACTCCTCCTCGTCAAAGCCAACGATGCGCTTCGTGTAAACGGGGTTCACGTAGAGCGCTTTCTGCTTCGTGACAGGGTGCACGATGACGACGGGGTGCTTGTTGGTGAGGACGCCGCGGCGCTGGACGGCGTTCGTGCCGTTGTTCTTGACTTCGGTGGTGGCGCCGTCGTTGTTGGAGTGCACAGCCCAGAGGCCTTCGAGGCGCTTCCGGAAGAGCGGCGAGAGGCGTTGGTACGCGCGTACGGACGACGAGACGATCGTGTCACCACCCGCGCCGCTCGGCGACTCCAGCATGCAGATAAACGTCGTACCGGGCGTCTGGGGCTCGGGCGACTGGTCCGTGTGGAATTGAATGGGTGATTTGCGCGCCCACGATTTGCGCACGCGCAAGTCGCTGTAAAAACGGTCAGCTCGCTGTCTCCGATGCGCCCGATGGAACGCGGGAGCTTACTCTTTGTGGTCGTAGATAATCATGTGCTCGGGAGGGCCGTTGACAGGGTGCGGCGCCCATCCGTGGATGTGCAAGGGTCCGAAGTGGCTGCATGACGGGGCGTGAGTGCGGGCGTGGGTCAAGGCGGCCGGGATATGCGCACCTGACGATCTTCTTCTGAGCCTCGAATCCGATGTCCGCAAATTCCTGGTCGCGGAAGACAAGGCAGCCGCGCTCAGCGGCCATGAGCGCGAGCTCATCGAGACCCTCTGGCGAGAGCTGGGAGAGCTGCGCGCCGTAAATCTCGGTACCGACGTGAGGCCTGAATGTGATGAGTGAGAGAGGTGGCGGTAAGGTAGCTAGCACGTACGAGATGTCAAACATCTTGGTGACATGCTTGAGCAAGTTGGGCTTCGCGGGATCAGCGCGATGGCCAGGGTCAACGTGCTCAAAAGGGCCCCTGTCCTCTACTTTCTCGAGAGGGTCATAAAATGCTGACCGGATGTGAACACAAAACCCAGGAAGTATGGCGGAAGTGCTTACGCATGTAGTCGGGGTATAGAGGCGAGCCATCGGTCTTGACAGGGCGTACGACCTTGTTGGGTGAGGCTACGGAGACCATGTCGATGGATGGAGAGGAGGAGAAGCAAGTTGGCTAGCTTGCCGTGCGGCGGGCTATATAACTCGCGTCCCATCTTGGCGGATAATCAGTCACGAAGCCGCCGCGGCCTGATTTTCGCGCAGGACTCGTCCATCTCGGAAACTGCCTATCGGTCCAGCGCCATTCGACCACAACGTGCACAATGGGCTCCGGATGGAGAGCGGGTCGGTCGGCCCGGTCGGATTGGGTCCGTCGGTTCGGTCCGCTATCAGCCGGTCCCAGGAAGGCAACTGTCGGCGGCATGCCACATCCCCGCCTGGGAGCGCAGGACCGGTGGATTGTATTCTGCGCTTGATAGCTGCACTACAGTTAGTACAGGCCAAGCGCGGAGGGCCATCGAGGGCGCTCTCGTCATTGGCTGTGGAAAGACTGTGGGAAGATAAGGGGCGTCTATAAGTCGCGTCTTCCAAGCCGACGCCGCAGTAGCGAGCTGTGTCCATTCCCCCGCGCCACCGACCCCGCAATGAGCGCGCACGCCTCCAGCGAGAAGGTTGACGAGAAGGACGAAGGCGCGCTTGCCTCTGCCCACTCCGTATCGTCTCTTCGCGAGGCAGAGTACGAGGAGTACCTAGCGCTGAAGGTGCGTGACCCACTTCTGAGTTCTGTCTGCATCGAAATTGACGCTCGATCACAGGCGCACTACGACAGGGACCCCGCGGCGCACCGGCGCTTGCTTCGAAAGCGTTAGTCGATGCGCAGCCTGCCTGACAATCACCTACTTACGACCTGTGAAGTGGACATCCGCATCCTGCCATTCTTGTCTCTCCTCTACCTGCTTTGCTCCCTTGACAGTGAGTGAGGCCTTGTTGCGTTTCCTTTTTCTTTTCTTCCTGACCCCACTCCGCAGAGGCGAACGCGGGAAATGCGAAGTTGTTCGGTTTCCTGGACGAGTGCGTGCGATATCGCGTGTCCTTGCCACCCATGCTCACCGCAAGATACGCAGGGTCCCCATGACCGGCACCCAGTTCAACCTAGCGCTCACGGTGTTCTTCTTCACATATGGCGTCTGCGAGCTGTACGTGAATCCGCACTTCCTAGCCGGACTGCTGGTAACATCGTCGTCGCAGGCCGTCGAACATCATGCTGCGACGCCTGGGTCCTCGCGTCTGGTTTCCGATCATCATCTGCCTCTGGGGTACCATCACGACGCTCACGTCTGTGATCAACAACTACGGGTCCTTCATTGCCATCCGCCTCGCGCTAGGCTGCTCGTGCGTACATGTTCTCCGTGTCTCCGTACTCGCGCTGAGAGGACCGCAGCGAGGCGGGCATGTACCCCGGCGCGTACTTCATCCTGTCGACATGGTACCTTCCGCACGAGCTGCAGACGCGCATGGCTATTTTCTACGGCGCCAATACCGCCGCAGGGTACGTCTTCGTCAATCATACGAACTTCATGTCTTCTGGGCCTAACCTTACATGTCCTTCAGGGCCTTCGGGGTACGTCTAGAGCTTCATTTCCTTCCACCCAACAAGCCTAACGGGACCACAGGGTGTGCTCGCGTACGGCATTGGTAACCTTGATGGCCACCATGGGTGGCGTGCGTGGCGCTGGCTCTTTCTCATTGGTCGGTATCTCGTCCATCTTTGCGCCTCAACTACAGCAAACTGACTTCACTGCAGAGGGTGTCATCACGGTCGCTGCGGGCTTGGCGGCATCGTACATGTTGCCCGACTTCCCTTATGCTTTCAAGCAGAAGTGGCTGAAGGGCGACGAGGCGCGTTACATTACGCTGAGGTCCAAGTATCATGCCGGACGTGCGTTTTTAGGACTCTGCTGTGTCGGCCTGCGGCTTATCCTTTTGCAGCAACGCCGCCCGACATGACGTTCAAGTGGTCGGATGTGCGCGCCGCGCTCAAGGACTGGAAGACCTACACCATCATGTCCATGTTTTGGTGGGGAGGTTCTGTACCTACCTATTCCCTTTCCTACACGCTCCCGACAATGGTCGCCAACCTGGGGTACGTGCGAGCTGTCGGCGTGACAACAGCTCGTTGATTCGGATTTTTAGGTACTCGAACATCAGGGCGCAGGCTCTCACCACGCCACCCTATGTTTGTGGCAGCCGTATACGCGTTGCGAGTCGTAGCTGATTATTCCGCAGGTTTTCGCCACCGTCGTGACCGTCTGCGTTGGCCTGTGGTCCGACCGGTATAAATCCCGCATGAGAGCTATCATGTTCAGCTACTGCTTGGGTTTGACGTGCGTGACTCACGGCCTTCTAGGCTGTTAAACGTTGCTGATCTCCTTACTTCTAGTGGCATTATCATCTTGATGGTGACCGTGCATTACTCCCATCTCTACGCAGTCAGCTACTTCGCTATCTTCCTCGCCGCTGCTGGCTACTCAGCACAGGCGCCCGGCATCGTGAGCTATGGAAGTTGTCCGAAGTTTGCTCCATGCTTACCGACATATAGGGCGCCTGGCTTTCCAACAACATCGTTTCCCCTACCAAGCGTGCTGCAGCCATTGGGTTCATGATGGCATGGGGGTCCGTTGGAGGTGGCGGTATTGGCTCCAACATATACATCGCTGATCAGGTGCGTCAAACGAGAAATAATCCAACGACAGCTCTTTTCACTGACGTCTTTTTGCTTCAGGCGCCCACATATCCTCTTGGTTTCGGCTTCTCGATCGGCGCGACTGTCATTGGTGCCATGATCCCGTGTATGCTGAACTGGTATCTTTTGCGTCGTGAGAACCGCCGCCGCGATGCCATGGATGAGAGCGTCATCAAGGAAACGTACACTGAGAAACAGCTGTCAGAGATGGGCGAGAACTCACCTCTCTTCCGGTCAGTGCCGTACATTCTACCCGCCTCGCGCGCTGATAGTGTCTCTCTCTCAGCTTCACACTATAGATTATGCTGTTGGTCACCGTGTTCCGTAGTTGTAGTCCGATAGGTGGATGTACTGATGCTGTGGATGGAATTGAAATGTTTAGCGTAGGGAAGGATTTACAGCTCCGGTTGACTTGTGTGAACCTTCGGCTGTCCTAACCGCCATAGCCGTCAAACGTTGCTGCAATCAGATGCTTGCATATGTTTGCGAATGCGTGTAAATTTCCGAATGAGGCATTTGATGGCTTATCTGCTACGCTCATAAATGTCGACCAGCTTCCGATTTAGATTTATGTTTGACTTCAGGGCCCTGTCAGGAATTCCTTGAGCATTGCTACCGAGCCTATGCATACTCCTTGCCACTCCACTGCTTCCACATCTTCTGTCGAGCTTGAGTTGAGCTGCTCTCGCATTCCAGGAACCGATACGGGAAAGTTGTAGGTCCACCTCGCTAGGTGATCTCGCTCGCGTGGTTATCAGTGTTAACGCCGACGATTAGATTCCGGAATAACAAATGTCTTTCTCCTTATGCACAGGCTATTCAACGCCGCTGATTGGAGGTGCTGGGTCTCTTGCTTCTGACTGCCATGGAGTCCGAAGGGCACGCGCACCTCCTCGAGTCCTCGTCCCAGTCCCAGGAGATCCAGAAAATCCGCAGGACGAGCCGCGCGTGTCTTCAATGCCGCTCTCGCAAACAGCGCTGTCATGTCGACCCCGATAATCCTGTAGCGCCCTGTCAGCGTTGCAAGGCCGCAAGCAAGGCATGCTCCTTCGAGAGTGAAACGCCCCGAGGACGCTACCACCCGTATGAGAGTGCCGATCCCTCTTCTCGCGCCTACGAACAGTTGCGCAGCGAGTGAGCGCACAGTGGCAGTGGTAGTGGGGGAACTGTGCTCACGTATCTCCAGGTTGTCTAGCCATCGACGCCGAATTGAGGAGCTCGAGGCGGCAGTTGGCATTACCGCGCAAGCTTCCCCCATCTTACACCCGACGAATGGCGACTACAGGGCTGGCCAGAGCAGCTCGGCCTCCATTTCGTGCGTGATCGTTACCCTGCGTGGATGCGAGACTCATGCGGTAGATTGTAGTTCGAATTCCCCGGCAACACAGCAGCAAGAGATGCCCCGAGTGCCGAAGCGCCAGTTCACGATGGACGGTGTCTCACTCGGTGCGCCCATAGCGACATTGCGGACGCTGGCGAACGAGGATGAGGATGAGTACTCGGACCCACCGGCACTGCCGCGAATGCCGCCGCCCTCCGACGCGTCCCCATATTCGATGCGCACGGCCCCGCATGCTCGTCCCAGCGCGTACGGTCTCGATCCACTCAGCCAGGACATCATCACGGTGGATGAGGCGCAAAGCATGTTCGATATGTGCGTTTGCCTCATTATCCGCCGCCTACATCACCACTCACTTTGTGCCCCACAGCTACTTCCAGAACTGCCATCCCCTCGCCCCCCTCATGAGCTACCACACGCAGCGCGATGCCACCGAACTGCGACACATCAGCCCCTTCCTCTTCACCACTATCTGCTCGATCGGCGCACGTTACTGGCACTGCCAGCCTTCCTCGTCGCAGAGCTGGCTGCACCCCCGATACCCGCAAATCATATACCAACTCGACCAGTGCATCATGGCCCTCCTCCTGCGCCCGACCTCTGCAGACATGTGTTTGGAGACGGTTCAAGGGCTGCTGCTCTACGCCCAGTGGATGCCGCTAGAGGTTCCCCAGCCAGGTGCCACCACCCTCCCAAGAAGCCGCTTCAACGATGTTTCGGCGTGGTCCATGATAGGGCACGCTATCCGCCAAGCACTGTTCATTGGACTCGAGCGCTGCGTATACGCATTCAGTGGACCTCCAGCGGAGGTCACGGAGGAAGACATGCGTCGCATGCGTGTTTGGGTGAACTTGGTGTCATGCGACCATCAGTGCGTCTCGCTCTTCTATGCGACACGGCGCCCCGTCTGACTTTGCACTGCAGCTTGGTACTGACGGCAAGGCTGCCCATGACCCTGGACCCCTTCCCCGCAACGCGTGTGGCGCGCGCGTTCGGCGCGAATCCCAGGGCGGAGCCCACGGACCTGCGATACGCTGGTCTCTGCGAGCTCATCGCGATTGTCAATCGCGCCGCTCGACACAGCGGCGATGCCGCGCTCTGTGCACTCGATGCAGTGTCCCTGCAGAAGGCGAACAGGGACCTCGACGAATGGGACTCGTGAGTGACCGTCCGTTCCTCACATTCGCGCTTGCGTGATTGACGCCCGGCACAGCGTGTGGACCGTCGTTTTCTGTGCGTGGCTTCCCTTATTGCAATCGATTGGCGCGTGGTTCTTAATCCGCAGAAACAGCGAGTAGTGGCTACGCGCAATTCAACACGCAGATGCCCTTCACTGCGTTGCGGGTGCGTATTCAGTTTGCGCCACCGTGCCTCCGGCCCGACCTTCCGAGCTGACGCGTGCCCCTGTTCAGTGGTATCGGCTTGGGCTGAATGTGGTCTCGCTGGGTCCAGGGTTTTTCAGCGGGAGGCCAGGCGAGCAGCGAGAGCCTACATCGCCCGCGCTGCGCACGAGTATCGATGCGGCGGCGTCGATGCTGCACTGCCTGTCAGCAGAAGCCGCCCATGCACCGCTCGGGCAGACGTTGCGAGCGCTGCCGCGGACACCACTGACGGTTAATCCGAAGGCGCTCGCGTCCTTCCGCTTCAGCATCGATGCGTACTGGGTTACGCATGCCTTCGCGACGGTGTTCCTCGCGCTGGCTTTTGAGAGGGGCGCAATTGACCGTGAGTGTTCCGCGCTGGGTTATTTCTTCAGCCCGTTGATGTGCACACAACCGCGCTCAGAAGACCTCAATATCATCAACTCGCAGATGGCGCCGATGCGTGTTCCACCGCATGAGGCGTCCCTCCTCGCGCGCCTGGTATGTCTGGCGTCCGACATCTTCGACCATACGGTGGCACACCCGCCCGCCGCGCACTATCGCGAGATCGTCTTCAACACCAAGAACTCGCTCTTTCAGCCCAAGCCAGTGGCCAGCCCGCCAACGAATGGGGCGGGCGGCGGGGTGGAGGACATCTTTGCCACAATCATGCATGAAGGTCTGTTTTTTACTACTTTCATAGACAATTCGCAAAACGCTAATCGTGCCGTAGGCTTTGACTGGACCATGGACCCCACGACATGGTCCGGTGGGTACGGCGCGGTCCCTGTCGCCCCGCCCATGGCGTATGATGGCAGGGGGTAGCGCGGCCTGATCCTTGCCCACATGCAGATGGTCCTTGTTCTAATCTCCGCTCTCTGCTATCGCGCGCGCATTCATTTATCCCTTGTACTGTACTTTTTGTGTCCGTAGAGATCCCCCTTGTACTGGTTACTAACGTATGTGCGGACTGTTTTCGTGTTGTGTTATGCTGAAGAGTGTAGGAATCTATGTGCAATTTTAACCTGTGGATTGGGAGCGGTATATTTGGGAGTGGTGCGCGGTGTTATGCCGTCAGGGCGCCTGTGGGAGGTCAGCTGGACGTGCGAATGGAAATTCGATATCCCCCCTCCCCCGCACTTTAGAGCGCAATCGCCGGGGACAGGTACGTATATAAATGACGCGGGGCGCCAGATTTCTGCTCCTTTCCCTGCTTTTCCCCTTGCTACGCTATGCTGTTGTCGCCGTCGCGCCCGTCCGCGGGAGCTACTCGCCTTTTCTGCGCCGTTTCTGCATCGAGCACAATGCTCTCGCCACATTCTGCGGGTACCGACGCGCCACCGCTCTGTTGCTACCCTCGGCCACACTCCGGCGACCGTGAAGATACTCGTCGACGATGACCACCGCGTCGCCCAAACACCGTCCTTTACCTCCAGCGGACCAGCTCACGACAAACGACGCGCAGCCAAGTCGCGGTCTCCCACGCCCCCTTCCCCATCCTTCCCCAGTTCGAACCCGCCGCGTACCCCGCGCCAGCCGCCTTCGCGAAGGGCGGGGTCGGTGTATGGGTCGTGGGAATCGTGATGCGCCCCCGTGCGCCCCGTGCGCCCCCACACGTGACGCCCCGACCTGCCCCGACCGGCGTCGGGGTCCTTGGCGGCGCCCCCGTTCCTTAGCTCGCGCAAGACAGAAGACGCGGACGGCGGTCGGCCATGCGGATTTCGGACGCGGCTGCAGACAGCCCGCACCGCCTCCACCTGGTCCCTATTCACCCCGAACGTCATGTTACTCTTCGAAGACGCTGGGCTCTCCTCCTTGGCGCCTCTTGGTTGCTCTGCTCCGGTACTGCGAAGGCGCTCGCCAGCAGCGACATTTGCGCGTCTCTTTCTCTTCTTCGTCTTCGCCACACGGAACTTTGCCGCCGTTGCTCGACATTCGGACACTCATCGGGCGATCGTGCGGCGGTGCGCTTTGCCTCGGCGTCTCGCCAATTATAGCGCCTTTCTTACTGGTTTGGGAAATTGTTCTCGCTCGAGACATGGCGGTCGGCCTCTGGAATTGGCGAGCAGATCGTGCGTACTGCCCCTGTCATACGCCAGTGCGCACCCCCGATGGGCCCCATAATCCTCCGGATGTCTCCACAACCCCCCTCCGCTGCCCGCGTCAATTATCACCGCGTGTCGCATAAAAATCGGCCAAGCTGGGCCTCAGCTCGACTCTCTCCAGTTCTCCGACCACACGGCCAGATTCCTTTCGACAGTACTACTTAAGGAGAGAGGAGCGCCTTGCCTTCCTCACTCTCTCGAGTGCAATCTACACGAACAATCTAACGACTTCCTCGGGCAACCGCCTCGGAACATCGACCATGGGCCTCTTCAGCAAGAAGCAGGACAATGCCTGTAAGTCTCCTTCTGCCCAGCTTCGCAGCGAGCTTCGACTAATCTCTCCCTCAGTCGCAGACGTCGATCATCGCGAGCATAGCACGACTACCAGTGCTAACTCCACCGCGAAGATCACTGGTGGCGATGTCATCCTGGTCGAATTCGAGCCTAATGATCCCGAAAATCCTATGAACGTGCGTATCTTTCTAATTCCTTCACCTTCGCGTCGTACTGACGGTCTCGACAGTGGTCGGATAAGCGCAAATGGATGACGACCTGGCTCCTCTGCTTCATGTGTCTCTTCATTGGCCTGTCGACCGCCTCGTACTCCGCCGGTGTCGGCAAGATGGTTGCTGAGCTCGGTGTCAGCCGCGAGGCTGGCCAAGTGGGCATGTTCGTCTTCAACGGTACGTCCAGTCGTCGACGCGCAATTTTCCACCGTACTGACGCCTTACTCAGCATCATTCGCCGTCGTGCCCATGTTCCTCGGTCCCCTCTCCGAATTCCTCGGCCGTAATCCTATCTACCTCGGCTGCTACATTATGTTCACGGTCTGGTTTATCCCGCTCGCCCTTGCGAAGAACATCGCTACGATCATCATCTGCCGTCTCCTCTCCGGATGCTTCGGTGCCGCGGGGACGACCATCATCCCCGGTACCCTCGCCGACATCTGGACGACGGAGAGGCGCGGTCTCCCCATTGCCATGTTCTCCTTCGTCGCTGTCCTCGGCACGGTCGCTGCGCCTCTTTACTGCGGCTTCATCGACCAGAACATCGGCTGGCGCTGGATCGAATGGTAAGCAAGACCCTGATCGCCTCGACTGTCTGACCTAACGTTATGCAGGATCCAGCTGATCACCAACGGAGCCATGTGCCTGCTCGAGGTCTTGCTCCTCCGTGAGACCCGCGGCTCGTCTATCCTTTCCAAGCGCGCTGCCAAGCTGCGCAAGGAGACCGGTGACCCGCGCTACAAGTCCAAGTCCGAGCTCGAGGCCACCTCGCTCAAGGAGCTCCTCCACAAGTCGACCACCCGTGCCGCGATCCTCATGGTCACCGAGCCCGTTGTCTTCTTCTTCTCGCTCTGGCTCGCCTTCGCCTGGGCGATGGTCTTCCTGTTCTTCACGGTCGTACGTCATCCTTATCGCTTACTAAGGGTGCGGTCCGCTCACAAATTCTGCAGATCCCCCTCACGTTCCAGAACAACCACGGCTTCAGCGAGGGTGTTGCCGGCTTGCCATACATCGCTTGCATCATCGGCACGTTCTTCGGTCTCGCGTCTTGCTTCCACCAGGCCAAGCTCTACGAGAACGCGCAGAAGAAGAACAACGGCATTGCCGTCCCTGAGGCGCGTCTTTACTGGTCGTGCTTCGGCGCCGTCGCGCTCCCGATCTCCCTGTTCTGGTTCTCCTGGACGCAGTTCAGCTCGGTGCACTGGATCGTCCCGGCCATCGCCCTCTGCCCGCTCGTCTGGTCCATCTGTACGTTCCTCTACTTCATCCCAACTTACGTACTCTGACCTTCCCTTCCAGACATGATCTTCGACGCCGTCCAGAACTACCTTGCCGACGGCTACGGCGAGTTCGCATCGTCTGCCATCTCCGCCCAGGGCTTCATCCGTAACATGCTCGCCGCGTCCTTCCCGCTATACTCGCAGCAGATGTTCGTCAACCTCGGCTACCAATGGGCTGGCACGCTCTGCGCGCTCATTGCCACCATCATGGTCCCGCTTCCGGTAAGTTTACTACTGCCCCTTCGCACGTGCTGGCGCTGATGATTTGTCGCAGTTTATCCTCATCCGCTACGGCGAGCGCATCCGTGCGCGCAGCCCGTACGCTGCGGCGACCACCCAGGCGCCGGTGGTGGCCCCGAAGCACGACGTCGAGACGCAGGAGAAGGCGTAAGATGCGATGAAAAGGGCCCTCGACGCAGGCTGCGAAGCCGACTTTTTCCGACTCCATGCAGGCTGCAACGCCGAACCCATACCATAGGCCGCGAAGCCCAACTCGTACTCACTAATGATGATATCCTCCTACCGAACTAGACGCACCCTAATGCATCTGGTCCTCTCATTTCAATGTATTACTACTCACGACGCATGTTCCGTTGCTTACGCATATACGAGGTCTAATTGATGAATTCAATGGCTACTGCATTCGCTCGTCCGAAGGCTGGATGAGCAGTTTTGTTTGGCTTTGTTTTGGTGAATGGTAGCTGCTCTTTTTTCCCCTTTCGGACGCGGACCATTTCTCCGAGGTTCAAGTTCTTCCTTCCATCTTCGATAGCAGGCTTGCCTAGTCTGCGCAATATCTTCGACGACGGGAGTCGAAGTATTTATTTGGTTCTGAAGCGCGTGCATGAAGCCAGTAGTAAGACCAATAATCTGCTAGTATCGTCGAACCTGCGACTGACGAAGGGGTGCAGGACATGTTACCTCGCGGAAATCGACTTCGAGCTGGATACACTGGTGGCGCAATGCAACGACTTAGCGGACATTGACGCATACACTGGCAGAGCTAGACACTATCCTACCGATGATGAGGTCCTTGCGCTGCTGAGCATAGAACACATGCAGGTCAAGGAACCTCCGTCTCAGCTCCGTCTGGTGACCACCGACTCAACAGAGCGTTCCTAGTAGCGGTGCGCCGACTCCCTACGGAGCTACTGTCTGCGGCTCTCCTGCTTGCTACTCCCGATGCATGGTACTAGCCCTGCAGCGGCGCCAACTATCTCGGTTTCAGCGGGGTCTGCCACGCGCTTGAAGGCGGACGCCTTGCGACGGAACCTTCCGGTCTGTAGGCAACATGCGATCGTCAGTCTACCCTGTGACACGCCAGCGTTGGCCCTCATACGACATATTGCGCCAGCTCGCCGGAAGACTTCTTCGTCGAGATTCATGATCCCCTAGACGATCAGCCGGCAAAGCGACCCATTCACTTCGCTACTGCTCAGACAATACATTCGACAGGATCATTACAGATGCGGCCCTTCCACCTCATCGCTGCGCCCACATTGGCGGATATCGGTATGCAATTTGTGGCCCGCATCGCATTATTGCCATGTCCAGGCGCTGCTTGCATGAGACATCTCCCTTTGCCTTACGGCTTTCACATTGCATGTTATGCCGAGCGAGGATAGGCTGCTAGACTGTTTATCGCTCTCATCGCTCGTCCTCATCTCCGGCTAGTTCTACGGTAAACACGCATTCATCACGACCGTGCCACCCACTCCTGCGCAACCTCACGTGCTCGGCGACCTCGCTCCTACCGTACCTCGCGGACCTCAAGCTATCAAGGTGGAAAGTTCCTAGTAAAGCTATCCTCGCGATGTACATGGACTCTCGTCAATTCCAGGTTGCGGCAGTCCGGGTAGGAGCTGCACACGCTATTACTTAACCTCCTTCCACACAGCTGCCGATGAACATCTCACCATCTCTTGCATACTCGTGCTTGTTCTTATGTGCGCCGCCGTTGCCACCTCAATTCAGAGTCGATCAACTTCAGGTCACCCAGGCGTCGCCGGAACAGGGCTCGAAATATTGCGGAAAGGTTCGTCATTCACCAGACCGAGTTCTCTTGATCATATTTTGATTTATTTCGCTCAGAACAGGCAATACTTAGTAGAAGCGTGGATGGCCATAGACGTCGCTTGACGCCGTCTCCTGACAACTATGCTTGTCTAGCTCTGCAGGGGCAAGATTCCGAACATTCACGGCCGCTCTGACTGAGATGCAACGAATCGTTAGCGCGCATCTTTCCTCTATCGTGCTTTTGCGCAGCCCCTTGACACCAGCTCGCCCAGGTTGCCCCGGTTTACCTGCATAGCGCAACGTCTTGACAGGTAGCGCGGTGGCGTTACACAAAGCCTACACGATGCCGCCTTGTTCAACACTCCGTGCCACTCGCAGTAGACGTGCCATTGATGCATGATCGCGCGGCAAGACTGATAGCGGTGGCTACAATACAATACAATACAATACAATACATGGATATGATTACAAGATCGTAGTCGCCGGGACAATCGCGCCCGTCGGTAGTATGCGAGGTGCGCTGCATCTATCGAAAACTTTGGGGGCACGGATGTCAATCAGATATACGTCAAGGGAGCAGCGAAAAACCCAAGGAAGCTCAAGCAGAACCTTGCTGGTAGTGTAGCGGCGTCAGCGCTGGGCGTGCGTCGTCCCGTGTGCGAAGATCTTCGCGGACGAGAACGGAGTGTTGTCGCGCTAGCTCGCTCGCAGTCGGGTTGACCTTTCGTCGAAGGTCCAAAATACTGACAAAAGGACGTTATGAGTATAGTTTTGAGCCTCAATATGAGCGGACGCATACATTCGGCATGCCTGTCAATCCTCATTAGCATGTATCGTTTCGGCAACACGACGAGGTGAATGCATACCAAAAGATTCGAGGTCAATGCCACGAGGGGCAGGAATATGCCGCTGTAATGCATGGTTGGGCTGCAGAACGTAAGCTCGTACACATGTGCACTGCAGGATGGATGAACCTACAGGAAATAGATTACCGCAGCGACAGCGTCGAGTAAGGCGACGCAAATGAAGACGAAGAGTCCTACTCTAGTCAAACGATATACCCACATGCGGTGGATGGCATGACACTTACCTTGGGAAATGAATAGTCTGCTGAGCGAACCCGGGGAATTGTCGAAGCGCCGATGATACTACGTCAAGCTGTCAGAGAGAATGCATGCGATACGGAGGAGACACGCACGGACAGCATCGCAAGCAGGGAGACAAGGTCCATTAGAACGGCGGCTGCCTGGAACTGGAATGAGAATTGCGCGCGCCAGCGGCGACTAGAATACGGACCATTGAAATCTATTTGGGGGATAATTGACGCCATCGACGAGACGAATGAAAGACATCACTCACACCATAGCGATACGCCATTTCAGGGTCACCATAATTTGGGAAACAGCCGGAGCCTCCCAACAGAGTGTAGAGCTCTGCGGCGGGAAGGACAATATGAACCGTAAACACCCAGATACCGATACCAACCAGAAGAGCGTAGCAGGTAGCAAGCAGCACAAGGATTTTCGTTTCGCGTCCGGTGAAAGCGTACGCTCGCATTGCCATTATTCCTGAAAACCCATGGGTAGTGAAAGAACTGAAGGACGTCTGGCAAACCTTGGGAGCAGAATTGCTGTCAATGTAGCGTTAGCTAGTGTAAAAGATTTGGGACCGAGGGCGCACCATAGGCATCAGAAGAGCATTGATTGGGCGAGCGAGGCTCGTGCATAATGCATATTGATGATCGCCACAGAAAGACCACAGGACGAACGGCCAGTACAGCAGAGGATAGTATCTACTGAGCAGATATGCAAACTTGATTCCCGTCCAAGGCGCGTGTAATATCTGTTTCTGTTAGTTTGGCGGTCGACAGAGGTTGAAGGTAGGCGTACGAGGGATACCTCCTCGCCGAGCCTGCGGGACGCCGTCAGAATCCGTACGGAGCCTGGAAATTTGATGACGCACGAACACAACCATTCGTAGATGCACAGACAGTAGGCCGCGACCATGCCATACCGTGTTTCCTGGATGACTCTGACCATCATCAGGAGCTCGCCGACGACCATAGTGGCGTCAGCCAACATGGCGTGCGGCACTTTTGAGCGGCGCTAGGGCGCCAGCAGAGGGAAGAGGAGACAATCCGTAATGAACAGATGACGGTAGAAGGAGAGAGAAGGCGTCGCGTGGACGGGCGGCAGATTCAAATGAGACTTGACATGGACTCGCGGTAGCGCCATTCGGAAGGTAATTGAACAGAGACACTGTCGATCAAGCTGGCTGCACGCTCCGCTGCTCTCTCAAAGTAGCTGCCGGTATATCTTCCACGACAAAAGCTCTCACAGGGAGCCTGAAGAAGGATGTGAGCGCATGTGATCATCAAGCTCATCTGCAGACTAAAGCTTGAAGCTTGAAGCTTGAAGACTGAGATGGAAATTTAAGTTGAGGTGCAACTGCGTGACATGCGCAGTGACGTTGGTCACGCAACCGTGGGCATAAGGTCCCTATCGTCCACATCAGGCCTGCTTTTGATGCTCATCCGCACCGGTACCGTTTTTTCGACAGCTTGCTCCTTGTCCACCGAACTGAATTGCCTCACAGAACCGCAATGCTCAAAAGGCCCAGGTAAATAATCAGAAGAGGCGCCGCAGTGCCCTCGAATTTTCCTCTCCGGTCTGGGTCGCCGACCGACCAAAAAACTCCGTCTTGGCTCTATACGCGTCCATTTGCTCGTTTCAAACCTCGTTGCCCGCCTCTTCGCACTCGGCTCAAATCCATGTTTGTCTCACCAATAACACTGAACACATCCTTGCCCGGCTTCCTCGTCTTGCGCAAACACCTGTTGAACTCTGTGAACGTCGCATCATTCTAGGACAAGCGCGCCGTCATGTCTCCTCTAGGTATTGCCCAAGCATTCTGACGGAGGATTGAAACCTGACTATGCGAATGCCTGCTGCAGATCCTCCCTTAGTATTTACTGTGTTGTTGAACTGGGCGCCAGCGTCTCTCTCGAGCACCGTCTACGAAGATCTCGTTCTCGAAGATCAAACATCGAGAGCTTCATAATGTGTATGGGAGGCGCGCGGCAGGTCAATTGTCAAACCTAGGAACCCGCCTCGTCAGTGACCGGGTTATGCGGTGAGTAGCGTCAGTCGCGTGCATCATCGAGGTCCTGAGGAGAGCAACTTGTTCTCTATGAGCTTGGCCCCCGAGGTACATACTGGTATCCATTCTTATAACCGTATGACGCTCGCTATGTCCCCATTTTTCCGCAAGTCTTTGATGTCTGTTGCAGAAATGTAGTGCCCTTGTTCGACTACGGTTGCGCCACAACTGCAATACAAACGGACTTCGAGGGTCTGTAATACCACCGGTGCTGCCTTCAGCAAGTACCTGCGTGCGTAATTCGAGACTACTGTGGCGCTGGCGAGACCCACCAGTACGGTAATATGTCTAACGAGATGGCCACAATTAGAGCGCTCCTCAGCAACGCACACATCCTACTTATCATTTTGCAGTCGTGTATCTGACTGGCCGGAGACCCGAGTGACCTTGCTTCTGGAGCGCGGCTGGGGTACCACATTCTATCGTCATGGTGCGTAGTCTTGCCTCATACCTGCGCGTCGGACTTACTCTAGCGTTGCAGCGTTGTTCGATACATATTCTAAGCGGCGGCGAAGACGCATCACTCGAACAAATATCCTTTCGCCAATCACTAGGCCAGCTACTTCGAGACTAGATACCTCCTGTAATAACTCATCGTGTTCGCCTCCGGTTGACCTCGACTCCGAGCGCCTTGACGAGATCGCATGGACCTGACACCGCTGACGGTGAGTGATACGTCGCGTCTCCACCTGGCTCATTCGCAGAGATGCCGCAGGGGCAGCAACGACCAGGCCCTCCGCGTTCCTTATCCCCTCTCAGCCTGGTCCCCGCTCCGACCGTGGAGTTCGCCAACAAGCGCACCGACGATCTCCTTCCTTTTAGGGAAAATTGATGACGAAGGGCTTCCGTGTATCCAGGCGACATGGGCTGCGGCGTCTGCATGTTTGTTGATTGTGGGGGCACCTCAGGGAAGCGGCCGTGCGAGGCGGGCAATATCCGGATATCCGTGATGGCGGGCTTGAAGGTCCAGGGATTCATCCAGAATTCATTCAGCGTCATCTCGTCAGTATCAAGCGCGCAGATCACAACAGCGGAGGGAACAACCGAACTTGTCGACGAGTACATTCTCGGTTCGGTAAACGTGCTGATTGTCGGGCTTGGGCAGGGCTGCATTGGCCACGCGACGACGAGAATAGAGGTAATTGCGGACAGGTTCAGAGCGTCAGAAGCGCATACATTATCAGCTGTGAAAAACAGTGGTACGCATAAGGGTACGGGTGGTTTACTGAGCGGGCAACTGCGCAAGGGCTGAAGTTCACCAACAGAACAGCGGAGGGAATGTCAGGTGCATCAGGAAGTCTTTATTGAACCTGCATTCGCGGAATCATTCCAACTTGCCTGGTACTTGCGACTCTCATCTAGCTCCCGACTGCGCTCGAAGGACCTCCAGGCAATTCTTGTGCAAGTACAACATTCTGAGGGGCTATTTTGCACGGACACGGGCCAGAACGCTCTGTATCATTGCTGCCTAAAGGAGCGTCCGTCGGGGTCGACACTGAGTAGATTGTCCATTTTGTCGAGCGTCCCTTGAGTATGTATATCGCGTACTTGTGTACAGAGAAAAAAAGTACGGTAGTTTCACCAGCTCCAGTTTCTGACGGTGTCAATCAAGTCGCCTCGGCAATTTTCGGTTGAAAGCGAGACAGTGAGTGGACGCGCGGTCTGAAGAACTTCCCAGGCGGAAGGAGCAGGGCAGCAGTGGCGCAGAGGCGTGGACGGTGGCGCAGCAGAGTGTCAGATACGGTCGCAGCCTGGTCGTAGCTCCGCAAGGGACAGATATGGCAGCAGAGAGCAACGTTGAGCAGGAGAGGTTGCGATTTTTCTTCGCAGGCTGCAAAAGTCAGGAGCGTTGCCACGATTCCGAACAGGCTCGGACCCTGGTAGTGGCAAGACAAGATAAAGCTGGGCACATGAGCCGGTATGAGAGTAGTTTGGTTGGGGCGGACATATCATGACTGACCGGTCGTTAGGTGCTCACGGCTGTCGCGAAGGAGGAGCCGATCACGCGTGCGAGCGCCAGACCACAGCTATCGATGGACACAATGGTCAAGATCTTCATGAGATTGCCCGCAAGGTCTAAACCTTGCAGTGCCTATATGTCGAGCTTGTGCGCTGCGAAGAGCTCGCGGGCGCGCCAGGGATGATTTTTTTAGAAAACTGGAGATGCCGACGTGAGGGGATTCGGAGACTCCGGTGAAAGTAGGGAGCGTGGTGCGAAGATAAGAGCGCTGGTGGCGTTCGGCAAGCAAAGGACACGCGCATGCAAAGATCAGACAGTCGAGCCGCAACTGCGGAGACGCCTCACCTTTTGCGGATGAGGCCCAAGACGGCCCAAGTGAGACGTTACATCTGAAGGCAGGTTATCCGAGAGAGCCAAGCCCGCTATCCGAATCACGGTTGCCTTGCCACTAACCGTGCCCATTCCCAGGGTGCGCATGACGTTTATGAACTGGAAGGATGGGATTAACCGTGCCCAGCGGCAGGAAGCGGCGTGAAGGGAAAGATCTTATGTTCTTGATGTTAGTCCCACGGGCGGCCGACGCTGACATGGTGGCGTGTGCATCCCCAAGAACTTCGAGCTGCTGCAAAATATGCAGAAGGTATGGTATACGCGATGATGAGCAGAACGTTGATGGCGGTGAGCAGGAGGTTGGCAGGAGGCGACAAGCGTCCTGCAAGCGTCAAAGGGGGAGAAGAGCCTGAGAAGAGCAGCGCGGGTCACGATTTATTGCCTTTAATTGAGATCATAAGCACTGCAGTGATAGACAGCGGTCCGCGTGGCGATACTTACGCCTTCATGGCGGATCAACGCCGGGAGAGTACTGGAGGAGCAGGTCCCGGACTCGGGGGCGCGAAGCGCGTTTGCAAGGCGGGTTTGGGCGGGCTGAAGGCTGCAGCAGACAGCAGCTGTGAGGGCGAAGGGGGTCGGCGCAGATGGGTACCACGCAAAATATTGTTATGGGCCAGTGGGCGCTCGCCGCTCGAACAAAGGAGGTGTAAGAAGTCAAAGGGGGCTTACTGGCCTGCCGCATGATGCGGTAGGGGCGTGGGACCGGATACTTTTTTTCCGTCAGCGCTGGGCGGTCACGAATGATGATGGGAGAGCCAAGATAGGTCGGCGGCGTTGATCGTGGCACAACACAAGGGGATTGGCCATGTTCATGCACCGTTTCTAATGGAAGAGCTCTCGCCCAGCCGCGAACAAAGGTTGATGCAGGGATGGTCCGAAACAAACGAACACAGCGGTGTCAACAAACACAAGGTCCAAGGCACGCGAGGGCGTGATCCAGAGTTGCCACGCGAAACGCACGTGCGTCGGTGCTTTTGCCGCAGAGAAGGGCAAGCAACATCACCGGGATGTGATATTGCGCCCGTTGCCTTTGTCTCGCCAACACTGAGCAAGACCCAGGTTTCGTTGAGTTTCCTTGCAGAGGACCGGACACCGAGCCTGCCGCAGGTCGCCGCGCGACGCGTTGACGGGGTACGGACAACCAGTCACGGACGCGTAAGGAACGCGTGGGCAGCTAGGAGAGCAACGACGCGCGCGGTAGCGAACAATCAGGAGTCGTACGGGGGCATCCTCTCCCGAAGCAATCGGCCACCCAGGCGGCACTGACGAACGTTGGGCCGACAGGCGTTGACGAACGGAGCGAAAGCGCCTAGCGCGTACGCAGGGCGGCCGGCCAACACAGTCTGGCGGCAGTTAGCTGCTATTATCGTTCCCGCACACTCTCTCTTCGGTTCACAAACGCTCACCTCATTGTCCGCGCTTATTCGGCCTCTGTATGCTCGCTTGACGCGGTCCTTGAAAAAGACGGCCTGGCGTCCACCAACTCTTTGTATCCTCAGGTGCCTCAGCCCCAGGTCCCCAGCCAACGGACCCATCCACGCGATACACCCAGATCTCATCAATCTCCAGATTCGCGTTCTTTTTCCAACCGTTTGTTTTTGATTGTCTCGACGGGGGAATTAGAGGCGATGGAAGATTTCCCGATTCCGGCACTCGATTCCCTCCACTCGGGTCAAGCGGGTTCTCAGTCCGGTCAGGGTCAGCAGCGGCGCCAATGGCCGCCCCATCTTCTCACCGACCTTCACGCCGACGGTGCAGCCTGTCCTTCCGAACCCTCATCAGCCGTCTCCGACCACTCCCAGCCGTTCCTCTTCCCCCCAGCGAGAGCATCTGCCACAGAGCACACGACTTCCCTCACTCTTAATCTTTCATCCCTCTCCGTCACCTGTGACGGTGTAGGATCGCCCACTCAACCCCTCTCGTCGTCTACAGCGTCCTCAGCGCTGAGCCCTGTGACCCCCTCAAGCCCGTTCACGGCGGGCATGGCGCCGCACTTTCACTACGTCGCGTCAGACGTCGCGGATGCGGACATGGCTGGCCATCTGCATACCTCTGCCTGCGATCCCCCCTCGCGCATCTACCTCGAGCCACCCTCTACCTCCCCTGCTGCCAGTGGCTCGCGCCCCTCGACCGCGTCCAGTCTTGGATACCACGTCAAGCACAACTCCTCGGACACCGAGGCGGACTCCGCGTATGAAGATGGCTCGTCCATGACTCTCATCTCCGGCACGGACGATAGCTTTCAGGGGTCCACAAGCGGGACGCGGACGCCACCCGACCTGGACAACTCACACGGTGGCGAGGATGGGATCTTCGGTGGCAGTGGCGGCTTAGGCGTTCCGAGCGGGATGGTAGGCAACAGCGGCATGAACACGACCAGGCCGGCCGGGTCGAACAACTTCGTGAGCAAGCTCTACCAGTATGTCTTCTTCGTTCTCTGCCGTTCTTCCCGTTGCTTATTATTATGATTGTCCGTAGGATGATCAGCGACCCCAAGTCAGCAAACTTCATCGCGTGGACGGACCTCGGCACGTCTTTCGTCGTCTCGAATGTGGGCGAGTTCAGCAGGAGCATCCTGGGGTCCCACTTCAAGCACAACAACGTGCGTTTTGGCAACTCTTCCGTGCTCTCGCCCGCTGACTGTACATGCCTGTGACTCAACACGTTTTCTTATGTGCCCGGCCGCTCTAGTTCTCAAGTTTTGTGCGCCAACTGAACATGTATGGCTTCCACAAGATCAACAGGGTGCGTACACGCCTAGATTGAGACCTACCTGCACAGGATTGTGGTCTGCATTGCGCTTCCTGCCTTCTTCGCTCATCTTTGCGATTCTATCGCCTGTTCATCCCCATATCCGCCCGCCCTATAACCAGCGGCAGTCTAACTGTCCAACAACGGCGAGGCGGTCTTCCTCCACCTGCCGACTTGATTTTTCACCTCATCTTTTCCATTGAAGCTAACGCCCACTACAGACCCCACGAGCCCAGCGCACATCGACGGATCAGCAGGTTTGGGAGTTTTCGCACCATAAGTTCCTCAGGGGCAGACCAGACCTACTGGACGAGATAAAGCGGAAGGCGCTCGAACCGGATCCGAGCATCAAGCATCGCGTCGAGCTGCCCGGTGAGGTGAGTAGCGGTGGTTGATCTGTCGAATCTCTTACAACATGTCCTCTATGGCGTTCAAACTGCCCGCTACATGTCCACTTGATGACGCCCCTATATCCTCCGTTATCGTTGCGTGTTACCACATCCCGTCGCGCCATATCTATGTCCTGCCTCTCACGGATCGCGTCCCTGCATCTCTCCATTTTGCTGATTGTACCAAATTAGGTCGCAGCGCAGCTGAACGCCATGCGCGACGAGAACAGGAGAGTATGGGAGCAGCTGGCCACTGAACGGCGGCGCGCCGAGAACCTTATCGGTGTCGTTGGCCAGCTGTGGGATATCGTCGGAAAAGGGTTCCCTGGTCAGGGTACGTGCTAGCGGAACGCAGTCCTTCGTGGAGTATCTGACAGGCGGGCAGTCCCGCCATTCCCCTTGGAACTTCTTGACGGGAACGAAAGCCCCGCCATCCTCGTCACTTCGCCGCCGACGGGAGAGCACGTTCGCTACAACGGGGGACAACCACAAAATCGCTACGCCGGCAGCGAGGCGGGACCACGTTACGTGCCCCCCATTCACATTCCGCAACCGCCGCTGCACGCCATGCACACCCTCGCGGTGTCGCCGACTTCGAGCCCGACTGGCGCTGAATTCCCGGCGTACCACTCTCACGCACCCAGCCCGCTGTCCTCAGGCGGCATGGCCGCGAACGCGTACCCGTACGCGCGCGCGCAGCAATCATACTCGGCACCCGAGTCGACCGTGTCGATGTCGCCGCACGGCGGGCTGCCGCCCATGGCCTCGCACGCGATGCACGTGGACATGTACCACGATGGGGGCCCGCGAGCAGGGATGAAGCGCCCGCGGCTCGCGGGAGACGATGCGGATGCGGACCGGCGCATGGCTCGCACGCGCTGCGACAGCGCGCCGCTGGGGTACGGATATGAACACGAGCCCGTGCAAAACCACCACCTTGGCGGCTGGGAGGTGCGACCGCGGAGTGATAGCGAATATCACTTCGACGGGGGCGAGAGGCACCCGGGCATGGGCCTACCGACGGTACCGAACGTTCCGACGCTCAATCGGTGTCCACCTCCACCAGGGCAGCACGGACCGCCCATGCTCCTTCCGCCCATGCCCAACGTGCGATGACCTTAGCTGCACGGCGCCGCATGGGGGCCTCAAAATCCGCGCTGGGATCGCCGCGTTATCCCGTCCGTTCTTTTCACTTCCTTGTGCCATTTTCTTCTACATCTCGCCACATTTCCTCACTCAATAGCGTTGCTGGGCACGATCATCACCCTCATCACCTGCGCCTCAAGATGATCTGCTGTCTCCCTCCTTCCTTTTGGACTCTGCGTCGTGCCTTGGGTGTTCTGGACTCTGCAAATCATTCTGTATAACCTAGCTAGTCGTCGACGTTGTCCCCCGGTTCCATTTCTTATTGTCTGTATTCCTACTACTGCTCCATCTTTGCCCCTCGCTAGGACTTTCATCGCTGCGGTTGAGACCGCTACGCGGATTTTTCGACCCGCTGTTGTATTTTTCTGTCCGTTGACCGGGCTGAGCGCCTTCCCGCGCCTGTCCTCGCCGCATCTACATATGAACATACGCACACAATCACCATGGGACATCGTCATCTTTCACATTCTTTTGGTACATACTACATGCTCAAGGCTCTGTGCATAGTTACATGGTATAGCGCGCGTCCATCTTTTGGTTTTACGCATAGCTCTGGATATACACCCTTCGTGCGATTTTTCTGAGGGCAACATCTTTAAGTATGCGCAGAAGAATTCAGGCGGTACTCCAATTTTTGCACCGTCTGGAATTATGATGCTCTTACCATATAGGCTCGCCAGACCGAGTCGGTCCACGCAGTGTCGTTCAACTTGAACTTGAGGCTTCATATCCAGACCTCAACATTCCCCAAATGCCGCGGTGCTTGTGCTGACGTAATGGGAGAGCGCGCATCGTGACGCGCTGCCTCGTGACCGCGCCCCATTGTACTTGTTCCACTCACTGCTTGCAGTCTGCATCGGGTCTTGTCCTCGACTATGTCGGATGGCTCAAGGTATGCTGGTTGGCTGAAGCGCAAGCCCGTATTTGACGCACAACAGAGTACGCCAGTCGTGGTATACAGCTCTGAACGATGCGGAGTCTCGCTTTCGCCAGCTACTGGCTTCACCTCCCTCCGAATGGAGGCGTGTACAGGTCAATACGGACAAGTCGGCTTCAGGAAGGAAGGGGAAGGCCCGTGCGTCTGCTATACCAGAGGTTGAGGACGTCGTCGTGCACCGCAACTCCAGCAACTCGGGCGATGACATCTTTCGGCTCGTGCTAGACGTGCCTGCAGCGGACGAGACATGCTCTCTCAGCGCATGGCACGCAGTACTGTCGACCCCGGAGATCAGGCAGGAGTGGGATCCTGCCGTAGATGACGCGCATATAGTCGAGCTATTGGACGATCGAACTCGTGTAACGAAGACGAACTTTACCTTGGGTTGGCCTGCGAGGTGCGTGTGAAGCGGCCTACAAGTCCCAGCCACTGCTGATACCTGCTACAGCCCTAGGGATGCCGTGATGATATCTCGCACGCTCCAAGACGCCTCGACGGTTATCGACTTGTCAACGTCTCTCCCTCGATCGCCAGATGAGCCTGCCTATCTCAGGCCGTCACCGCCCTTCGTGCGCTCCCATATTAGCCGTATGTGCATTCATGCTCATTATACCCCTTCCCTTACTCAACGGCTTGCAGTCTTCGCATGGTGCATCCAGCATGTCGGCAGCAAGGTTCGCATGACCTGCTTTTGGCAGCACGACCTGCGGTCGATATGGAACTTCAGCACGAACGCCGGAATGGCGCAACAGTTATCCACTATGACTGTCGGTCTCCTCAAGGCAGTCGTGAAACGGAACACGCGTGTGCCCAAGCTCGTGGGCTTCGGGCTCGGGGTGTCTGTCGAACGTGTGCGTTTTCAGTTGGATCGCGAGGCCTTAACCGTGGACTATTCTATCATACCGGAGGATGACGATCCATCGCCTCAGCAAGCACATGACCTAGAGGAATTGTACGCTATCCGTGAGAAGCGTAGGCTTACGCGCGCGATCGAGTGGACGCTTCCTCACTTCGAGGGCTGGGATGTTCAGGTCACAACGAAGGCTTCATCCGAAGAGGTCGAGCGACTGCCATGGACAGCAAATGCCACGCGCCCTTCCTCGTCGTCGTTGATCGTCTTGAGAATATCGCATGCGCCGCTAGAGGACGATCACTCGGTCCTCAAGGTTCGCGTTGTCCTGGAGATATCTGGTCCTTCCAGTGGTTTGCGCTTGAACGGGATACCAAAGCCCGTAGATGTCATCGAAGAACGCGACCCTACCCCCGTGCCACAATCACAGCCGATCCTGCAAGACGTCGCCAGCGCAGTAACGGAGGTCAGCGCTGCGACGACCTCGTCAAGCACGAGCAACACGTCCAATCTCTCCGATGGACCCACTCCCATGCAGCCTCAGACCAAGCGGACAGCAGCGGCGGAGAAGTCTATACTCTCGAGAGTGAGACGGAACTACATCTACTTCTCCTCACTCCTACAGGAACCGGAAGCGAAGTGGAGGAGAAGTGAGCGTGCAATGACAGAGCTGACGATTCATGGACTGATTTTAATGAACAGACACCGATGCCAGAGGTGTCTCAGTCACGCAACTCGACTCCATAGACCCGACATTAGTAGTGTACCGTGCGGAGGCTACTTTCGTGGGAGTCGGCATATGGGACTTATACAGCGCCCTTGTGACACCGGGCGCACGGTCTTACTGGGACAAGCAGCACGAAGACGCGACTCTACTTGAGGATTTCAACGAGCTAACCGAGCTATGGCACTGGAAAGTTAAGCCTGCATGGCCAGTGAAGTAAGCTTGACACATGCCGATGGTCAATCGATACTGACCTACGTTTCAGTGGACGAGACTCCGTTGTTCTTAAGACGGTGTACAAGTCCCCCAAGACCATACATGTCTTCATGTTCTCAGCCGACGATCCACACCTCTTCTCAAATATCCCGCCGCCCGAGCCGAACATCATCCGTACACAGACGGACTTGCAAGGCTGGGCGATTGAGGCGCTCTCGCCCACAACAACGTCCTTGACGCTGCTCGATCAGTCAGACCCGAAAGGCTGGTCCAACAAGACGTCTATACCGACACAGATGGTCAACACGGTCGCCGGTATTGGCGAGTATGCTATAAAATGTGGAGGTCCGCCAGTCGTGTCGCGCTTGTCTGGGGCGCGAGCAACGGACATACGCTACGACCACGAGAAACAGAGCTTCCGCTTAGCGTACGAGGTAGCATCCGCGCGACGGGCGGCTGGGGGCGGCGTAGAGCTCGAGCTCCGCTGCGACGTCGAGACATGGGCTGGATCGTTGGATATAGTGGTCGACCCCCCGCCACAAGCGATAGCGTGTCTCAGAAGGCATCGCTTCTCTGAGGAAGGTGGTGGCCTGTGGCTGACGCTCACCCATGATGCGGTGTACGTCGATGACGAGCGGCTTCTCGCCATTGTTCGACGTGGTCCGGGTCGCGAACGCGGGTTGGTGCTCGTAAACGGAACGCGGATTCATGTGGATGTAGAGGATTTACCGGATGCGGAGGTGAAGACATTGGCGAAGAAGAAGCGTGTCAAGCCTACGCGGATACCGCTCGACCAACCGCCCGTGTTCGGTGCCATACGACGTCGGCGCGCCGAATGGGAAGGGGATTCAGAGGCAACTCCTGCATCCGAGACGGGTACAGCCACGCCAGCTGAGCTCCCCGGCAAGACAGCGGTCCCCCCTGTGCCAGCGACGAACGCGTTTGCGCGGTTCTTCACGTACGCCGTCGAGCAAGCTACGGCGACTACGCAGCAGACGGTGGCCGCCATCTCGCCTACGTCTGCGTCGGGAGAATATGCTACGCCGTCCACGTCAACGCTCCCGATGGAGTACGCACTCAAAGCCCTTGCCTGGGCACAGGAGTCACACGCGATGTTCACGTCCGAGGGCTGGGCGCTTGTGAGCGAGAAGGACATGTTGATACATCGCAAGATGTCCGGCGCCATCTCGCCAGCGATCCCGGTACACAAAGGCGAGAAAGTCATTCAGGGTGTGTCCGCGGAGGAAATTGCTGCGGTCATCACCGACCTGGACTGCCGCAAACAGTGGGACGACCGCTTCGTCTCTGCGACGAAGCTGCAGTCGTTTGGCATGGGATGTCGAACAGCGTTCGTCGTATCGAGGAGCAACTTCCCCTTCCGAGACCGTGGGTTTTACGTCGCCACCGTCATGGGCCGTGCTGTCATACCCCCCGTACTCTCGCGTCGCAGCACGTCGGGAGAAGTGACTGAGCAAGGAAGTGGGCCGCGTAACGCGATCTTCTGCCTGTCTGCGAGCTTCAACGCCTCTCATGCATCCGCCTTCGACGCCGCGAAATACAACCCCTACAACCTCCCCATCGGTCGCACATTCGTAGACGCATGGATCCTGGAGACGCTGGACCCATACACGAAGGAAAACTACGCTATTCCATCCACTCGGTGCGCGCGGCTCGTCGCCGTCGACTACGCTGGGTCAATGCCGTCGGCCGTAAATGCGCAGATCAACGCAGAATTGCCGCGATCCATATTGGCGTTGGAGGCTCTGATGAAGAATCTCGTTCCCTCTCCTTTGACCCGCCTTCCTGCAACTGGCCTAGTCATCTCGGACAAGAAGACGGAAGAGCCGTTCATAGACGCGATGTGGAGGCTTAGACGGCGGGATGAGAACCGGCTTCTACTCGACTCGAATTTCTCGGCAGAGGATCGCGTGTATACCTCCATATTCCTCGTGAGGCAACCGAGAAAATCACGCGCTGGCATAATCTCTGCGGATCAGACTCCTCGACCTAGCCAGCTTGGTCCTGGGTCGCGCCGTCAGTCCTCTGCTGCCGACAGGGACCGACCACAGTCTGCTGCAGAGCCAATGCAGAGCTCTCCCACTCTCGATGGGCTTCCGTTCATGCAGTCCTCGTTGTCGACGTTGACGACGGCCAGCGCTGCCTCTGCTACTGCTCCGACATCATCGCCGAAGGACGTGACTACCCGAGCGCGATCGGCGTCCTCTGCATTCACCATGAAGGGTGAAGTTCGGCCGTCAACCGATCTCTTGGTGGCGGAGTTCGTTGTCGAGTCGAAGCTCTATCCAAGCGGGTACGCGGTCGATGTGCGGTCGAGCACGCGAGCGAGCTGCCTGGCGTCTATGCCGGGGGATTGCGTCGCCTTGGACAAGCTCAAGGATGCAAGCAATCTGCCAAACACGGATCTGCCACTTCACTATACCGTGCATACCATGCCATCGTCTCCACTCCACTCTTCCGGCCTGAAGACTGACGATCCGACGCGACACCTCGTGCGAATGACTCTGCCGACGGCCCTCTATCAGGTATCGACGATCCAGGACCCGTTGACAGGCGAGACGCGCACCGCGCCGCCCAAGCCGCAATGGTTACTCGACTTGGAGGATGGGGGCTTCGTCTTGAGCGTTGCCGTGCGTCCCAGGGGAGGCGGAGAGACTAAGCCGACGCATATTGTGTCCATAAACGGACAGGACGTCGACATCGTCGGGGAGAAGGAGTCGTTGACGGCGCTGGGGCGAGATGAGCTTCTTGAGGACCGTGCCCTGAAGATGGCCGTCTTGACGAGGTAATATTTTGCTCTCTGTTGCTGAATTTATGTTGACCACCGTTACAGGATCAGTAACGAGGCCCATTCGTTCCCTGAGGAATTGACTGTTCCTTCCGCCATCTCGGACGACCTTCTCGATCCAAACGTTCCGAGCCCAAGTGCAGCCGTCGAAGCAGATCCTGTGGAGGATACTGACGAAACGATGTCCATGCCGGGCGAAGAGGAGAGAGCTGGGACACCTGTATGTCTGTTAACGCTCGTCACTGTTCAAGGCTCATCATGTGTTTGCAGCAACCTGAATCGGTCGATACCCCGCCCGACGCTTCTACCAACAATGGGCTCATAGGCCTCCTTCAATCGTATCAGAGGTCCATGTCGCGCTTCAACCTTAACTTCACTTCGAGCGGAAGCTCAACGAAGGAGCCACCGGGGACCCCCCGAACCTTGTCCAAAACTCCCCACAGCAGCTCATCATCGTTGGCAACTATTGCGCATAGTAAACCGCGACTCGAGAAGCGTGGCTCCGGACAACGTATAACGAAGCAGGCGGCTGCTCCCGGTCGCATGCATCCGACCTCTACCTTGATCGTCGTCGCTCTAGTGGCCTTTCTACTGGGATCTCTGCTTCGCTCGCTCCTCTCCCCGGCAGACTTCATCTATGTCGCCGCGGACATTCACGATACGCCACAAAACGCGCAAGCGTATAGTGGGTGGAGGGAGATCAAACGGTTGCTGGAGATCAAGTACCTGGTCGGTGGATACGACTTCCAGGTAGCTCTGGTGCGACGATATGCTACCTGAGATGTTGTATCGTGTGCTCTCAGCAACAAACGGAGGATGGCGAGGTTGCTTTCGTAGGCTTTCGTGGATTTCTTGGTTCTCGCACATACTCACTGTATCATACCATTGTACTTGTCCCGCCCGTACATCATCTACACACCGATATAATACTGATAACATGCATGTAGTTTCCTTTGATATTTGGCTGTGTACTGAGTAACTAATGATCTGCTGCTGGCGGACGTTCATTCTCTCCGTAATGCTTGTTTTCAGAAGTAGCCGATATTTGATAGGCTACTGTAGTACTATTGCTCAACGATCTCCCCCTCACGACGGCCCTAATCAGGCTGATCCTCGACGTATACGAGTACGCTCGCCATGCAATGTGGATGGACTGTTGCAACATTTACTGCAGTAGTCGACATGCTTCTGCAGCTTGGCGCTACTCTGCTGTCCTAAGGTATCGTAGACTTTGCTGTCTTCAGACATTCACGGCTCGATACTGTCATCGAGCGCGAGACGCGAGGCTGCAAGAGCGGAATCGGAAAACAATGGGACCAAGTACAATGGCTATTGTTGTCTGTTATTTGGCAGCTCCTTTCGTGGATTCTCGGATCGACCTTCCCACGGCTCATCATCTTCCGCACTCTTCACAAAACACGAATGGCGTCCAGACTCGCCGTGAGTTCCCTGAAGGCTGCCGGTGCGTTGCTCGTCCTCCAAGAATACAGAATAAATCACTGACAATACCCTTAGCCCGGCCGCGAGCGGTCGCGGCGCTGCCGCAAGCCCTTCACGCGTGCGTGCAGCGCGTCCCGAGCTCCCCGTGTCTCGTATTGAAGACAATATTCGCAGGCGCCCCATGTCCACGAACAAGCCTCCCCCGGAGAAGCGCGCCGAAGAGATCATCAACAACCTGCCCTCGAAGCCGAGCCTCATCACGAAGACGGGCACTGCGCTCGTGGGTACCGGTCTCGCCGCCGCGGCCATCTCGCAGGAGCTCTACGTCGTGAACGAGGAGTCCATCCTCCTCGCGGGCACGATCATCCTCTTCACCTTCATCGCCAAGGTGCGTGTAGTGGAGCCTGGAGAGGAAACACGATGTTAACGGGTGTCACACATAGTCTATGCGCGAGCCCTTCGGCAACTGGGCTCAGGGCGCGGCGGACCGCGTCGCGAACGTTCTCAACCAGGCGCGTGCGGAGCACACTAACGCCGTGAAGGAGCGCATGGACGCCGTCGCGCAGATGAAGGACGTCGTCTCACTCACGGAGGGCCTCTTCGCGCTCTCCAAGGTGCGTCATATCCCCTCGCTCGTCAACAGTATGCTGAACACGCATCGCATCCGTATAGGAGACCGCCACCCTTGAGGCCGAGGCCTTCGTCCAGAAGCAGAAGGTCGCCCTCGCCGCCGACGTCAAGTCCGTCCTCGATAGCTGGGTCCGCTTCGAGCAGCAGCAGAAGGAGAACGAACAGGCCGACCTCACCAAGACCGTCATCGAGAAGGTCCTCGCCACCCTCCAGGATGAGAAGACCCAGAAGGACGTCCTCGCTGGCGCTATTGCGGAGGTCGAGCGTACGTCGTTGCTGTGCGCACAGTCTCCCGAATAAATGCTGACGGTCATTGCAGAGCTTGTCAAGGCGAAGGCGATCTAGATGGCTTGATCCTACAGCATATATAAACACTCAATTGTCAATGTGCGCTTTCAGTCATTGCGCTTTTCGTGTGAACACCATGCTCCCTCGACGCACTTATCATCAATATCAACAAGAGTTGTGTTATGCGGTGGGCGCGCGAAGTATGCGACTTAGCGGCGACGGCTACTTATTGGCTGCCGGCGCGATGGGTCCGATATAGCCTGAGGTGGGGCCATTGGTCGGCCAGTTCCTTCTCTGACGCCCGTCGCATCGCCGATGAACGACGAGCAGTGCTATGTAGCACGAGGTCTATCTGCCGCCCATGTGCCTTGTCGGCATACCGACGTTAGTAATAATAGAAGCTAAGGCGGTCGAAGATGTTGGCTCCTGCGCTCACGCACCGACACAACGACCAGCGCTTGGTACGACAGGCGCACGGTGGGGGCAGACCACACTCACTGACGCTGCTATGCGTGTGCCCGCCGTGGTGGCGCGACTTCTGACGCTCACGGCTCTTGTGTGCGGTGTATTAGGCGCCCAGGATGTTGTCATTTCGCTGACGGCGTCCGGGGTCGTGTACACGCCCTTCTTTTGTGAGGGCGGGGAGAGGTGCGCCGGTGGTGGATGGTGAGTGGGGTGCTGCTATTTGAAGTGATTGTATCAGTGTATACAGCTGTACGTGGAGTGTATGCAGCTGTGGAGTGTATATAGCTGTGGACCGGCCGCGGGAGATATTGACGATGACCTCCAGGCAACGGGAAACGATTGAGAGTGGCGCGGTCGTTATCACGACGAGTGGATCCGGTGAGGAAGGCATCGTACCGCAGATGTTCCTCGAGTTTAGAGGTATGTTTGGCGCTTCTAGTATGTCCGGAGCGTCTTTCGGTCCTACTTGCTCACCATCCGTACTCGCCACGCCCTCAGCTAGCGCGCTCTACCTGTCCACCTCCGCACTCTCGACCGCGAATGTCAGTGCCACGATTTCGCAGGGCGGCACCGCAACATACCAGAACGTCACCTCCAGCACGGGGCTCATCGCCATTGTCGGCCTGGAGGGAGCCGCGTTGTCGACTCTCGCTCTGACATACATCGGCCCCGGGCGCTTTGATCTCAGCCAGATGTGGCTTACGGTGGACGACGAGCTCGCGACGTGCGTCCTGTCTCTTGAGTTGAGGCGTGATTCAGGCTTTCTCACCAATTTGTTGTCCTTGCATACCCACCGCTCTACTTACCGACCTATTTACCAACTCTCGCTCACCCAGATTGACCTCGTCCTTTCTGCCCTCGCTATCCGCGCCGCCCTCAGCGACGTTGCCAGTCTTCACAACAGGAGCGCCCACCATAGTCGCCTCCCAACCGTCCGTGCCGCAAGATAACAGAAGCCGCAACCTCGCATACCCCCTCGGCCTGACATTGGGTCTCGGGCTCGGCCTGACGACGCTCGCTGCGTGCTCCTATGCCCTCTGGCGCCGATGGCGGAGGCGGAGAAAGGACAGAGAGTTGGAAGAGGCGAAGGAGCAGGAGGCGTGGGAGAGGCGGAAGGGAAAGCTGCGGGCAGATATTGTACCATAGGATCAGTGGGATGGGTGGAAACTTGAGAAGGGGAAAGGCTGGGCAGAGAAGGGGTATCATGATACTCTAAAAATTCTTGTATTTCGTCATGCAGGCTAGGTCCATGTAACATCGCTACACGCCTCCCACATGCTATGCCCTCCCGTTCGGTGTCTCCTGCGGTGCAGCAGGGATAGAAATGACCATCGGCGGAGTCATCCGATGCGCCTGCTCGGTGTTAGCATTTCGCTTCCTCCATAGTCAACTGAGGAAACTTGCGCTAACCCCATTCTGATTTGTGTCGCTGCCAGCCCCAATCTGATACGGCGCGGGGATGACTGGGAAGCCCCCATCGCTGTTGGGCTGGTCCGGCGGGCGACGCCCGACTGGGGGAGAGGAGGGGAAACTGCGCATGAGCGACGACTGACTGGGCAGGACTAGTTGCATGGCGTCAAGTAGGAGACTATGAGGGTGAGTTTTACAGCAGATATAGAGAATTTTAGGTTCAGGTGGATGTTGAGAGCTGGGAGGAAGAGACCTACTCCATCTCGTCACGTAGGGCGTCGATGCGCCTGCTGGCGAGCTCGAGGTCGCGGAGGTACTCTGCGTTTTTCTGCGTGCACGGCGGGTCGATGAGAAGTGAAAGAGTATTTAAACCGGTCAAGGAAAACATACCGCCTGAAGCTCCTCGTACCGTTCGCGCAATGCGACGTAGCTTGCGCAGGTATCAGAGTTTAAGTCAAGAAGTAAATTAGACCAACACTCACTCCTCATTCTCAGCCTGTAGCAGATCATGATCAAGCTCCATGCTGCTGCTCTCGGCGTCAAGCCTGCGCTAGGAGCAAGCGGTGAACATTTTGCCTAGCTTCTTTGAAAATCAGAAAGACTCACATCAGCCTCGGCGCTACGGTAGCTGCTCGAAACAGACCTCTCGGCCCCATTCGATGGTCTGTCGGCGTCGTTGGAGAACCTCGAGGACCTCTCGCCGTTCGACGATCCTCCTTGCGGTTGCGGGTCCCATGAGGCCTGCCTGCTCATCTGAGCCGGCCCCAGTTGCGGCTCATTCGCCATGGACGCCGTAGAGGAGGCCATAATATGGGCCAGAGTACAGTATGGCGGTGTAGGTCAAGTCGAACATGGGTCCAAGCGCGATGGGATGGACGTTCGGCGGATGCCGGGGAGCGCCCACGAGGTCAATCAATGGTAAACAGGATGCAGACAGGAGGCGAGGAAGTCTTCGAACAGGTGTTTCTCTTGAACGTGCATGTATAAGAAAGACGTGTGTGCAGTCACGACGTATACAGGCCAGAGTGCTATCCAGGTGCTATCCATCTCACCGCTATTCAAGACAATCGTCACCCGCCATTGCAACAGTACAAAGGGCGGGCCAGCTAACATCACACGGGGATAGACATTCTCGTGGAACGGGGGTATAGGACATTTCAATATCAATAAGTAATGTACCCAAGATAGAATGCGGTTCAACATCTGCGCTCTCCCAGCATATCTGGCGCACTCCCAACATAACTCCCACAAAACCGCGCAGCGCGCTCTGCCACACAAAATGAGCGTATCAAAAGAAGGGAAGCTACATCACGACAGTGAACAAGTTACAAGAGATATCATATCGGGGCGAGAAGCAGGCGCTGGCGCCATAGAGGTAGGGGGAACGAGGGGGAGTTGGACGGTGTCTAGTAAATGATGGTCATGTCGGGTGAGACGGAGAGGCGTCTGCTACAGACGGATGGGTGGTAGGGGAGACGGGTGGTGATGAAGACGGGTGGTGGGGAAGACGGATGACAGGAAGACGGTCGGGCAGGAAGACGGTTGGCAGGGAAGACGGTTGAGACGCAAAAGAAGCCTGGACCAAACACCGATCTTACGCCTGAAAGGGTCAACCAGGATGGATGGAGGAAAGATATGTTAGGTAGGTATGTCAAAAGGTACAAGTAGCCGTCGCCGAGATACGCAACAGCGGTGAGAATGACGCATGCCGGCAAGCATCGTGTCCCGACGAGAAAACGCTCGTGTCTCGACAAGGATACGCTCGCATCCCGACGAGTAGGTTCGAATGTCGTCGAGAACACGCATGAATGGTCGTCGAGAACACGCCTGAATGTCGTCAAGAATACGCATGTCGCCGGCGCATACGTTCTTCGACGAAGGTCGCTAATGAACACACCCTCCCCCTTACATCCCACCGTACGCATCATCCGGGTCGTACACCGTGTCCGGGCGCTTGCTCTGCGGGACGTTCTTGGCGCCCTGAGCCTGACCACCCGGAGCCTGAGCCTGACCACCCGGAGCCATAGGCGGAGCCTGAGCAGCAGCAGAAGCCCCCACAGCCGGCGGCGAAATCCCAGGGACCACGAACGACTCCGTCGGCGCGGGCGACATCAGCCTCGGCGCCACGTCGCTCACAAGACCAGGCGTCGGCAGGCGCATCTCCGCCGGGCCAGGCGTCGGCAGACGCATGTCGGCGGGGGCCGGCGTCGGCAGGCGCGCGTCGCCCAGGTACTGCTCCGACCCACCACTCGTCCGCTGCATGTCCACGTAGCCCCCGCCCTGGTGCGCCGGCTGCTGGTAGCTCTCGTGCGCCGGCTGCTGCTGGTAGCTCTCGTGCTGGTGCCCGTAGTCCGCCACGTCCTGCTGGTAGCTGTCGTGCGACGGCTGCTGCTGGTAGCTCTCGTGCGATTGCTGCTGGTACTCGCCCTGGTACTGCTGGTAGCTATCGTGCTGCGCATAGTCCCCGTGCTGCGAGTAGCCGTCATGCTGGGAGTAGTCCCCATGTCCCGTGAACGTCGCGCCGGGTGTGAACGGCGACGCGCCGTTGGGCGCGAACGGTGACGCGCTGTTAGGCGCGAATGGCGACGCGCTGTTGGGCTGATTGTAGTACGCCGCGTACTGGTCGAAAGCACCCGTGCCCGCGTTGTTGCGGCGCTCGATCATGGTCGGCGGGCGCGGGCCGTTGCGTGACGTCTGGTTTACCTCGTCCTCGAGCAGCATGGCGGAGCGGCGGAACGCGCCCGCGCTGAAGGCCCCGCCAGTGACGGGGTCCGTGTCGAGGGGGTAATCCTTGCGCTGGCGGAACTTCCTCTGAAGGGCATATCAGTACATGCATGCGGGGTGAAGGAGGGAGAGGGCAGAACGTACGATGAGGAAGGCGACGACGAAGGAGAGGACGGCGATGCCGAGGAGCGCGCCTGCGATGCCGCCGACGATGGGGCCAGCGTCGGTGCCGGACGAGGTCTCGGCGGAGCTGGTGGCGCTTGCGGCAGAGCTGGCCGCGCTGGCGCTGGAGACGGAGCTGATGCTCGCGGCGACGGTGCGCGTGACCTCGTCAGCGGAGGCGCTGATGTGCTGGGTCGAAGTGAGAGCGGCATGCGTGGTTGTCGCGGCCTGAGTGGGCGTGGACGTCACTGGGGTAGACGTGCTGATCGCACTCGTCGTAGTAAGCTTCTGGGAGGGAATCAGTATACGCGTGCGAAGGCAAAGGGAAGGGGGGTGCGCACCGCGCTCGTGGTAGTAGCCGCAGCCTGGGTCGTGGTCTGCTGCTGCTGCGTCGTAGTAGTGTGCTGCTGCTGGGTGGTCTGCTGCTGCGTCGTCGTTTGCTGCTGTTGGGTAGTGGTCGCCTGCTGGGGGGTCGTTGTCTGCTGGGTAATTGCCTGATTGGCGGTAGTAACTGCATAGTCGGATAAGCAACACGCATATATTCTGTTATTTCGCGCGCACCAGCTGCTGTAGTCGCCCCCGCCGTCGCGGCGGTGGTCTGCTGAGTGATGGCGTCGGTAGTGGTGCCAAAGAAGCCGCCACCCATAGCCTGTCTCTTCCGCATCATACGAGCGTGGGCGTCGCGCTGGTCGATAGCCATTTTGTCGTTCCGGGGCAAAGAGCGTAAGGTATGCGTGGGGTATAAGGCGAGTCAACGAGCGTAAAGTTCCCGGCGACGAGGGGGGCGACGGCAACGAGCGCAGCGACCTTTCTTGAGATGATGGGAGGAAGAGAAGGTGAAATGCGACCGTGGGAATGTAAAGTCGGCAGTCCTTCAGCGACACCGCCAGTCAACAGACTGCATGTGCTGGACTTCCATATCGCCAGGACAACAAATGAATCGCGATTTCCTTGTGAATCCAGAGGGCTCAGGGAAGCCTGCACCATTGTAAGTATTCTGCGCCATCGTTTACCGCTTCAGGAAGCCACCAGGACGATCAATATGCATCATCCCCGCCGGGTCTGACTCATAAACTGCTGATTGTCATTGGACACCAAGGACTACAATCATTATGGCCACAGCGATCCTGCTCTCCCCCTCCACGCCCCCCTCCTACCACCGCATCGTCTCCCCCACTCTCCAGATCCCAGCAGACACCAATGTCTCCATCCCCGTCGGAATCCTCGCCTGCCAACGCGATCCCCTCCTCAGATCGCTAGACACCACCGTCGTCAGTGCGTCCGTACACCAGCCGCCCCCAGCGCCGGCAGGGAAGAAGGGGAAGAAGGCCGTCCTGGCGCCTGAGCTGCCTGCGGGACCGATCCTCGAGGTGCTCCTGCACGACACCGTCATCTTTCCCGAGGGCGGCGGCCAACCCACGGACACCGGCTCGATCAAGGCGGGAGAGAAGGACTGGCAGGTGGTGCAGTGCAAGCGGCACGGCGGACACGCGATCCACTACGTGCGCGTCCCCGAAAGCATCACGGCCGACGACGCACTGACCGTCTTCGCGCCCGGTTCACCGGCAACCGTGTCCTTCGACTGGGAGCGGCGATACGATCACGTACGTGTCCTGCACCCTGCTCGACGCGCAAAGATGCTGATCCAGTCCCATAGATGTCCCTGCACACCTCCCAGCACTTGCTCTCCGCCCTCCTCGAGACGCGCCTGCAGTTGCCGACGCTATCCTGGTCCCTCACCACCTACCCCTCCCCCTGCTATGTCGAGGTCCCGCGGGGCATGACCCAAGAGGAGATCGCGTCCATCCAAAACGAGGCCAACCGCCTCGTCTTCGAGGGCCGGCAGGTGCATGTCGAGGTGCAGGAGATGCAGCGCAAGGACGAAGCAAAGCCCTCCGACGAAGGCGCCCGCGCCTCCGGCCGCGGCCTCCCCAGCGACTACACCGGCGGCGTTCACCGCGTCATTGTCATCGACGGCGTCGACCGCAACCCGTGAGCATCCCTCTTCCTTCACCACGTAACATCTCAGCTCATCATCATACCCCCCTCCTCCCCTGTGCAGATGCTGCGGCACGCACCTCCCCTCCCTCCACAACCTCCAGCTCTTCCTCCTCCCGCACACCGACGCCCTCAGCCGCTCCACGACGCGCCTCTACTTCCTCGCCGGCCCGCGCCTCATCGCCCACCTCGCCGCCACGCACGCGCACCTCGCCGCCGCCGCCGGCACGCTCACCTGTGGCCTGCCCGAGGTCCCCGCGCGCGTCGCCACCGTCGTCGACGACCGCAAGCGCGCCGACAAGCGCGTCGCGGACGCCGAGGGCGAGCTCGCCGGGCACATCGCCGCGGAGCTGCTCGCGGCGCACTCTGCGGCGGGAGGCGCGCTCAGGAAGCACGTCCACCGCACGGATGACACGCCGGGCGCGCTCGCCTTCCTCACCGCCATTTCTGCCGCGTTCGAGCGCCAGGAGGCTGCGAAGGGGAAGGCGTACACGATCGTCCTCTCATCCTCGCCCTCCGCGCAGAGCGCCAGCAGCGTCTGCGTCGTCTCCGTCTTCGGGTCCGACGAGAAAGAAGTGCAGGCGGTAGGCGCTGCGCTCAGGGCGAAGCTGGGCGTCAAAGGTGGTGGGAGGGGCCCAAAGTGGAGCGGCAAGTTCACCGGTGTATGGAAGCCTGGACGGGAGGATGGGGTGATTGAAGAGGCGCTGGCGAGCTTGTAAATGGGGTTTAGTCTGTTGTAAGTAGTATACGTGCGTTTCTGCTATTGGACATGGTCACGTCCTTGTTCGAGGCAAATACATCCTCACCTGCTGATAACTTCGCCTGCTGTTTATTCTCGCCTGCTCTTTATTATTACAATGAATTTCATTGGCCTTGAGCGAGGCCCAGCGGCGGAGATGGGTGAGGAGCCGCAATATAATTTGTGGCAAACAATACCTGTCCGGGCCCAACTCGCCTAGGTGAAGCCACGGCTCTGCGTATGCTGGCAATGATACATATAAATTATGGCTCATCTCTCAGCGCTGAGTGAGGGCCTGGTGAGGGCTGATAGGACACCCTTGCATTTTCAGACAGGAGGTGCATCGGAAGTGGGATCGTATAGATCGCAGTGGTGGCACCCCGACTTTCATCGAGTGGTTCTATGAGAAATCGGAGTCGAACTGTTCTTCTGTACACCATAGTTGCTACAATTTCCTCCCCTAGTCCTACGCGCAGTACCCGGGGGGGGACACTGCCATGTCCGGATGATGACATAACGATTCACCTTCTCACAGCCAGTGTACAGGCCGCTGTAAATTGTTCACAGAGCGCGGCCCAGTGGAAGGAGGTCGTTACACACGAGACTGCATGTCCAGAGCAAGGAGAACCCGCGTCTGAACCAGAGAGGACGCTCCCTGGACGCTCCCGAACGCGTCGGCAGAGCCAGATAATCACGCGGAAGTTGCAGGTGGAATTTCCCTCCGGGCCGCAGACGCCGCCTCACGTCAGTCGAACGCCGAGCTCGTTGTCTCCGACGCCCACGATGAGCTCGCCCTCGACGCCCAAAGAACGCGCGCGGTCGCTGTCCTCGACATCGTTGGGCGACCGCCTCTCCAAACTGACCAAGACCCCCGTCGCCGCGCTCCATGACATCGAGTCCGCACTCCGCCCGTCCCGCCACCGCGTCGCGCCGCTCACGTCTGCCCCTCTAGCTTCGTCCCCGCGAAGATCCCGCCGAAGCGGCGGTTCCAGATGCTCGCCGTGTCCGTGTGGTCGGTCCTCATGCCGCTCATGATCTCTGTTTTTCTTGTTCTCTGGTGAGTGCGCGCGGTGACGGCGGGATGACGCGCGAGGTGCTCATTCGCCCTTAGCTCGTTCCCTCAGCTGTGGCCGCTGCTCGCAGTATACTACGTCTGGATGCGATGGATCGACCAGAGTCCTGAGCATGGGGGCGTAGCAGCAGGTGGTTCCGATCGTCGCTGTTCTGGAGATACTTTACGGATTATTACCCTGCATCGTGAGTGTTGATCTCTCTGTCTGTGTAAACATGCATTATGACGCGTCCTCCTAGATCTATCAAGGTACATCTCCCCAGTCTGTTTTTGCACCCAACGTTGAACTATGTCAGACCGCCGACCTGCCTGCGGACAGGCCGTACGTCTTTGGGTATCATCCTCACGGTGTGTAGCAGAACATGTTCCCTGCATGCACCTCCTAACAAGGACCCCCCAGGTATAATTGGAATGTACGCCATCCTGACGCACGTTATGCTCACATCCTAACCAAACCCAATCCCCACAGGGGTGCCCTCGCTACATTCGCCACAGAAGGTGTGGTTCCCCTTCGCTTCATACACATTCATCTGACAGTTCTTTCCGGCAACCATTCTACCCACCCACCTACACCACTCCCCACCCACCCTTCCGCCCACCTTCCGCCCACCCTTCCGCCCACCCATCCACCCACCCCCCCAGCCACCGGCTTCTCCGCCGCCTTCCCCGGCATCAAGCCTCACCTCCTCACCCTCGCCTCCAACTTCTTCATCCCCTTCTACCGCGACATCATCCTCGCCCTCGGCATATGCAGCGTCAGCAAGCGCTCGTGCTCCAATATCCTCAAGGCCGGCCCGGGAATGCGATCACCATCGTCGTGGGGGGCGCGGCGGAGAGTTTGGCGGCGCGCCGGGGACGGCGGATTTGACGTTGAGGAGGAGGTGAGTTGGGGGTTGTGGTTGGTGGGTGTGATTGTGGTCGGTGTGATTGTGGCGGGATAATTCTGGAGGATTGTTGTTTTCTGACTGCTTGGTGTCCTTTGCTATATCATATCCGTCACGCATTTTTCTACGGCTTGATTCTGACGCTATAGACAGGTTGGGCTTCATCAAGGTCGCCATTCAGCATGGGTATGTCATTTCTGTACCACTATAAATTCGCATTCTGACGACTGTGCAGCGCCGACCTGGTCCCCGTCTTTTCCTTTGGCGAGAACGACGTAAGGTTTTCTGTCCTTTTTTCATCTTGTCGGAGGACTTGCATCCCTCCACATCAGAACTCTCATCGGAGAACTCTCCACATCTCATCGGAGGACTCGCTGGTCTCACTCGTTCTCCACAGATATACCAGCAAATGCCCAACGAGCGCGGCACGACCGTGTACACGCTGCAGAAAAAATTCCAGTCCGTGTTCGGGTTTACGCTCCCACTGTTTCACGGGCGGGGTCTTTTGAATTGTACGTCTGTGTGTTTTTGTTTTTGTATGGACCTTCGTCTTTCTATGCATCTTAGCCTTTTCACCTAATGCGCTGTACGCCCTGTCTGCGTGCTGCACTCTGTCGCTGCGTGTTGTATATCGCCGCTGCGTGTATTTGACATCGTCGCTGACTCGCCACATCCGCAGATAACCTTGGCCTCCTGCCCTATCGAAGACGAATAGTCGTTGTTTGTGAGTTTTCTATGTCTTTGGGCGGTCGTGCGTCTCTCGCTTTCCAAGCACGTCCCATCCCTAGCGCGTCTTGCCCCTCTCTCCCGTAGCGCGTCCTGCCTCTCTCTCTTGTAGGGCATCTTGCCTCTTGATTCGCACGCGTGGTGCCGCGTGCACCTGACTGTTCGCTCTCGTCGCATTTACCTTCCGTGTCATCCCCCTTGCCTCGCGTTTCTCCTCTTTCAAAGTGCACCTCCTTACCTCTTGCCTCGCGTCCCTCCCCACCCGTCACGGTCCCCGCCCACTCACCCTCTCACCCCAATCACCCCATTAACCCTCTTCCCCTACTCACCCCATTTACCCTCTCACCTCCCCACTACCCCCACTCCCCCACTCACCCACTCACCCTCCCCACCCAGGCGGACGCCCGATCCACGTCCAACAATGCGACAAGCCCGACCTGGCGGAGGTCATGCGGATACAGACGCTGTATATTGATGAGCTGACAAGGTGAGTTTGGCTGTTTCTTTTCGGGAGGTTTTTTCTTCTGCGTTGTTCTGTTTTTTGTTTGTTTGTTTGTTTTCTTGGTTTGGTTGTTTGTTTTGTTTTGTTTTGTTTTCTTGTCTTTGTTTTCTTGCCCTTGGTTTTGTTGTTTGTTTGTCTTCTTGGTTTTGTTTGTTTGCTTTTCGTGGAGGGTGTTCGAACGATGGGCGTGTGAATGTGCGGTGTGGCGGTTGGTCGTCTGAGGACCAACGGGCTGTCTGGCTCCAGCCGTCCTCCTGCGAACTAGTCGTCCTCCTGCGAACTAGTCGTTCTGTCCTCCTGCGAAGCAGTCCTCCTGTCCACCTGCGAACCAGTCGTCCTGTCCTCCTGCGAACCAGTCATCTTCCCGCGAACCAGTTCTCCTGTCCTTCTGCAAACCGGTGGTCGCGCCACAAATCAGTCCTGTGTTCACGGACCGGAGGCCGTCGTTGGACAAGCTAGCGGTCGTCGGACAAACTGGTTCTCGTTGGACGAACTAGCCGTCGTTGGATGAACAAGTGGTCGCTGAACAGACTAGTGGCCGTTGGACGAACTAGCGGTCGCTAGGCGAACTGGTTCTCCTGACGGGCGAACTCGTAGCGGTTGGACTCGTAGCAGCGGGCGGACTGGCAACGGGCAATCTCGCAGCGGGCGGACTCGCAGGCGGGCGCACTCGCAGCTCTTAGCGGACGGACTCGTAACGGGCAGCGGGCGGACCGCGGCGTTCTGCGACAACGCCAAGCACGTCCTGTTGCCGGAGGGCGCACATTGTGCGGTCCTCGGCGGTGCTCACGCGATGTCGGGAGGTGCTCACGCGATGTCGGGTGGTGCTCACGCGATGTCGGGTGGTGCCCGCGATGTTGCGCCAAGCGCGCGACGTTGAGTCAATACGCGCGACGTTGGGTCAATACGCGCGACGTTGTGCCAAGCATGTGTTATCGTGTGCCAAGAAGCGCGGTCTCCACGGTCTTTGCTGCGGTGTCCACGGTTTTCGCTGTGGTGTCCACGGTTTTCGCTGTGGTGTCCACGGTTTCGCTGTGGTGCTCACGGTCTTCGCTGCCCACTGCCGTGAATAACGGGGCGTTGCAAGCTAACAATGCTCCCACAGGATATGGGACACGTACAAGAACGAGTTTGCCAAGGCGCGCACGCGGGAATTGAGCATCATCGATTGAATGGGTCGGTCTGTGCGCGTACGCGACAGGAGGCATGTCGGACGCAGGGGCGACTTCTGTTGCTTCACAGGCGGACATTGCTGAGTGAGGACAGTCCGTGGGGGGTGTGAAGGACGGCATACATACTAAAGATTGTAATCCGGCATAGGTACGAGCTGAGTTGATGAAAAGGCAATCACATACCTTTGCCTCTGTACTTCGAGCACTTGGACTTACATACTGTGACCACATAGTCGAACATCCGAGGGTAAGGTATCAAATTTCTGCGCGCGCCAGGCCCGCTGTATCATCAAGGAGAGGAAAAATGCATGGTAATATATTCTATGATGAAACAATATATACACGGACGTGCGCAAAAATGCGAGGAGTATGTGCTACTGTACTCCTTATTGGAAGCTATGTGCTGACGATCCTAAGTCCATACGATAGGGAATAAGTACGTACGCGTCGCACAGAGTCTGGCTGTTCCCTCTAGTGCCGAAGAATCCAAGTTCCCTTGAGTGAGGTGCAGCCGCTACGAAAGCATGGTCATGATGATGATGGGAGGGTGGGGGTATTAGGAGGCGGAATGCTAATCATTAGATGAAGGTCCGTAAATCTGCGTAGTCGCGGGGGCCCGGGCCCAGCGAGGTGTGTACAGTCTATGGCTTCAGAGCCATCGAGGAGGTCGCAAGCGAGCTCGGGCGGGTGATGGTGAACGAGCTCGGTCGCGTCGCCATACTGGGAGGGGAGTGCGGGAAGTAGGCGGAGCCCAGGAGCGGCATTGTTGACGGCGTGAGCGGGACAGCAGTATTCGTCGGCGACCACTGTCCGGCGCTCGACGCGCCAGCGTCTCTTGGTCGGCCGCGCTCCTCCCGGCGACGCTTGCCGGGCCATCCGACGTACACGCCGCCTGCTTCTGCGATCTCGCCAGAGGTTAACAGCGTGTGTTCGCACAGCATGCTGTTCTCCTCCATTGACGCGCCCGAGAGCAGACGCGACCCCGCGCGCATGGCGCAGCCTTGACCAATGTTCAGCTTGTTCAGCGAGAACCGGCCTCGTGAGTTGATATGCGCAACCACGGAGCAGTCGTCCAAGCTGACGTTGTCGCCGAGCTGGGAGGCAAGTCAGAACACGGCAAAATGATAGAGAAAGGTAAGTCGTACCGTAACGAGGTCAGGCTCAGTCATAAGACCAGTCTTGCCGCCTGCGAAGATCGAGCAGTCCTTCCCGATGTTCGCACCCAGCGCACGGTAGACCCAGACAATATACGCCGAACCGTTGAGCGGACCTATTCATGCATTAGAATGCGCCACGAATCGAAACTACTGAAGCAACTTACCCAAGGTGCCGAAGTAGCCCATGAACATCAACCGCGACAGCGACAGGTGAAGCTGCCAGCGCTGACAGTAGTTGCTCTGGTCCCAGTCGTACTTGCCCTCCCGACGACGGCCAATAACGAGCCACTTCGTCGTGATGAACCACAGGATGGCGAAGATGTTCAACACGCAGAGCGACACGACGAAGACGAGCGCGTTCAAGCCGAAAATCGGGCCGAAGTCGTACCAGCGGTGCTGGAAGTAGTGCAGCAGGTTGTAGTCGTCCAGGTGAATGTTCACGAACATCAGGATCTGGGCAGCGGCGACAGCGGGCATGGCCCAGTACGCGGCAGAGAACGCCAGCGTGACGACGTTTATGCCCAGGATCATGAGGTAGGGGAACACGAAAAACGACGCCTGGCGCTTGTAGTACGCGCGGCCGAACGGTGTGATGGTATCGCCCTCGGTCGGTTTGCCCTTGTTGAAGCAGATAGCCTCGCCATTGGCTAAGATAATATATTAGTGACACGCACCGTCGATGAAGTCTGTGAAACTTACCATTGCCCATCCATGTCGAGCCTTCCTCATAGTGGCCTCCACGCTTGCCGAGAGCACCAGAGCCCATGACTGCCTGCCTGCCGATTCTGGTATCGGGAAGAAGCACGACACGGTCCGCAATCATAGCTGCATCACCGTGAGTGAGCATGTAGTCGAGGAGACGGTAACCCAGTACGCACCTCCAGCCTCAATGGTGATCTTGCCCGAGCCATACTGGTCGGTCGTGAAGAACTCGGACCGGGAACCAAACACAACGTCGTTGCCAATATCGAGCAGCTCCGGATCCGGGCAGTAGACACCCGAACCAGGCCAGTAAACGCGCTTGCCGACCTACGACATCGTTCAGATACGAGCTCACTGACCGATGGTCTTACACATACCTTCGCACCCAAGCACCGCATAATGACGGAGACCATCTCGTAGTGAGTGCCGAAGACGTGCGCCGCCCGCTTGATCTGGCGGTCCGACACCAGCTGCATGTTGATCCACCGGCGCAGACGCTGGTACTGCGTGAAGCGCTTCGCGTCACAGGGACGCTGCAAGCCCAGCGTGCGCTTGACGATGATGCCGAGGACCAGCGATATGACGGGCGTTACAACCGTACGCACAACACGCGCAAAGATGTGGTACATCACACGTTGAGGCTCCGCGAACCAGAAGATAACGGCCTGCAGAGGGTTGCCACCGATACGCCAGATCTGCGTGTCCTCAAACATCAGGTAGAGCATGGCGAACCATGGAACGTCTGCAGCGGGCGTCAGTGGCAGGCCACGAGTGACTGGCGCAGAAACCACTCACGAGCGAAGAGCGCGACGAGACCGATGATTGGCCACCCGATGAACAGCTGCAGCAGGACGTGCGGGCCCTCCAGGGCGGAACGGTTGTACCCAGCATACGCGTCCGGCGACGGCGCCTCGTGCGACGAAGCGTGCGGACCCAGGACGGTGCCATCGGGGATGACCGTGCTCGGGGACACCTGCGTATACGTGTTGAGGACAGCGCCCTTCCCAATGACGATGCGTCCGAGCCTAAAGTAGCCGTCGCGCTCGACACAAAAGCCGCGCACAAGCGAGGCGTCGATCTTGCAGTCGTCCTGGAAGTTGAGCAGGTCGAACTCCGCCAGCCGCGCCTTGCCGTCGATGAACACGTTGCTTCCGATCCTAGCACCCAGCAGGCGGTAGTACAGCTTCTCCAAGGCCGGATGCATGCCGAAGATGCCCTTGCCGGCCGCGCGCAAGCTGTGGTCGACGATCCACCAGCGCAGATGATATATAGACCACCTGTACAGAGGTTAGAATTGCGAGGCAAGGGGAGCGAAATAGGGCGAGGCGTACATCTTGTAGGTTCCCGGCTTGTACCGTCCAATGGCCAGCCATTTGAACAAGATCGCAGTGATAGGACATAGAATGCGGACCACGAGCCGCGCCACGATGATACAGGCCAGCAGGATGGGTATACGTTCCCAATACGCATCTTTGGCATACACAATGAGGTACGATAGCGCGATGACCATGATGGACCCTGTGGACCCCGATCAGTTCAACCTCCACCGACACAAATAGTCAAAACACTCACATGTCAACGCGCTCCTCAACGGGTAGAGGAACATCAGCGGAATGATCTGGACGAACAGCGACAGCGGATGGTTCTGCCCCAACGACCTGCTCTCGTTCACATTCCCCGACCCATCGATGTGCTGCACCAGCGTCGTCGACGACTCGCATACGTCGACTCCCCTTCTCCACATCAAAGCTGTAGTGCGCCGTCGCATGCTTCTCCGACCCCACGAACTCCGCCTCCACCAGATGGCAATCCCGCGGATCGTGCTGTTCGTAAACAGCTCCGAGATGCTGACCGTCACCCCCGTCTGCTTCCGGATCGCGTACGACAGCTTGCCCAGCAACAGCGAGTTGCCGCCCAGCAGGAAAAAGTCCGAGTCCGGCGTGATCGCGCCCGGGTCCTGCTCCAGCAGCCGCGCGATGATGTCCCGGATCTCGAGCTCCTGCTGGTTCATCGCGCTCTCGTTCCGGCGCGCTATCATCGCCTCCATCTGGTCAAAGTCGAACGACACGCGCGAGTGCCGCGGCAGCGGCTGCTCCATGATGTGCACGTTGTCCGGGAGCGCGTAGCCGTGCAGCAGAGGCGTTAGGCGCGCCTTGATGTCGGACGCGGTGACGCCCGGCCCAGCATTCAAAAAGATGTCGGGGGCGGCCTCGTTGCGCACGCGAACAGCGATCTCGGATACCCCGCGGCAGTGCGCGAGAGCGTCGTAGATGTCGCGTTCGTCGACGGTGACTACGAGCAGGGGTATCGACTGCGAGAGCGGGGCCGAGCTCGGAGGAGCTTCCGCTTCGTAATGCCGACGAAGGAAGGGGACAGAGTCTGAGAGACGACCAAGCCCTAACCGTTGGGCTAGCTTAATGCGAAGAGGCTTGCCAGCGCTAAGTAATGTCAGTGTTTAAGCACGGTGGCGGTGACATGGGGCCGTACTTGTTCTTCGGCAGGTCGTTCATATAGACAATGAGGAAGGGCCATTTCGACGGATGCAAGTGTGCTCTGTCAAAAAGAAGTCAGCCAAGCTGGGTACTCTCGATGGGACTACTCACTTGAGCGCATTATGGAGCTGCGATAAACCGATCCGCGGCGTGTCAGGCTGAGAGACGATGACGACGCCAATGGCCTCCTGCAGAACATCGTGCTCAACTGCGAACGCCAGGGTCGTCTGCAAACTGGTAAGGCACCCCCACGGATAATTCAAATCAGATTGCGTACCTTGACCGAGTCCTTTGCTGCTGTCATGATAGCCTCCTCAATCTCGAAGGGCGAGATGACTTCACCGCCCTTGTTGATGATCTCCTTCGAGCGGCCAGTAATGTACAGATAGCTAGAACAAGTTAGCGAGATGAGGCGAAGACAGAGCGCGCCACATACCCATCCTCATCCATGTACCCACAATCACCAGAGTCGAACCATCCTTCTCTGTACAACAAGTTAGTGAGGCGAAGCAGCCAGGCGAGAATTAGCTACGAAGTAAACGCAGATGTATCCAGCGGGACGCTGGGGTTCGGGTCCACCTCATAACCCTCGAAGGTTGGCAAGCCGCGCACACAAACCGCGCCGGTGGCTTGTGGGGGCAGTCCCCGCTCCAAATTGCTTGGGTCGCGGATAGACAGATACGGCCCACATGCGATACCGGAGCAGCCGGGGCGCTCGAGCTGGTACGTGACAGGCGGCGTAGATATCGGCATACATCTGCGCAATCCCGTTAGCAAAGTTTGCGCGCCCCTGCAGGAATGAAACGTACTCTGTCATGCCATATGATGGTAACACGACCGCGACGGGGAAGTATCGCTTGAGCTGTAGGAAACATTGTGAGCTTTCGTGTCGTGGGGCTGCTAGTCGCGCATGATTACCTCGACGGCCAGACTCGGCAGGAGACCGCCCGCAGCATTACAGATCATACGGATCTGCGTATCGCGTGCGGGATCAACGTGGTCAGGCCGCGACGTGAGGATGGCGTGGTGAATCGTCGGGGCCGCGTAATACCTGGAAGAAATATGAATTGGCTTGGCGCTGAGGAAGTGCGCATGACACACCAAGTTGCTTTGAGCTCAATGGCCAACCGCCAGAACTCGATTGCGTCGAAGCCAGCGCACATGATCGCGCTGCCGCCGGATAGCAACGGGGCGAGGAGGTTGCGCACGATACCACCGACGTGGAATAGAGGCATCATGTTCACTGCAAGCGAATAATTTAGCATGGAAACCGGGACATTGGCGCAGTTACGCACTGTTGATGTCTGTTCTCCGAAGTGCCCATGATTGTACGACTGCGCATGTGCCGACGACGAGGGAGCGCAGCGTATAGGGGACGACCTTCTTCTTGCCGCTCGTGCCGGAGGTGTGGAGGACCAGTGACCGATCGTCCAGGCCATGCGGTCTGGATGGTTGCGGGAAGATGGCGTTGGCGGTGTCCATGAGTGTCATGTCAAAGAGACCGGTGGGGTCATCCTGGCGGGGATGGATGAGGACGACATCGCAGTTGAGCTGCTGCTGGCAGCGCCAGAGCTCGAGGCGCTGCTCGAAGCCGGGCATGGTTACGATGACGCGGGCATTGAGGCGCTGGGCGTCGTCGAAGAGCTCCTGTGAGGTGCAACTTGCGTTGACGGGGGCGCAGGTGTGGTAGGTAGCGAGGGCGACGAGAGCCAGGGCGTTCTCTGGGCCGGTGGGCAGGGCGATCACGACGCGGTCGTTGGGGCCGAGGCGCTCGCGGGTGGGCGAGTGCGGGAGGGCGAAGGAGGCGACAAAGGAGCGGAGGGTATCATGAAGGAGCGGCTGTCTGCTGACGTCCGGGGAGTATATAGCAGGTTCGTGTGTTGAGCAGAGGCAGTCGAGGAGCGTATGGATGGAGCCCGCGTGCTGGATGGATTCGAGCAGGGCATCACCGAGCGACTGGGCGCCCGCGGGCTGTTTGCCCTGGTGCACAAACGACAGAGGAATCGCCATGACCGTCGAGAACAACCCGGGCTCCGGCGGACAAGATGAAGGGAGGATAGAAAGATGTGCGTGGGATATTTTATGAGTATTCAGCGGGGTGGCGTCGATGCTTGATGCCAACAAAGAAGTCGAGCCGGCCGAGTTCGATTTGCTGCGGCCGAGTCTACGCGAATGTAGCGAACTGAAGCTTGAACTTCTGCAGTTCTCCTCCTCAACGTCGTCGGTCGTCGTCGTCCGGAACGGAAAGAGTACACAGAGCCCCGCCCGGTCCCTTGGCCGCCGCGTCATAGTCAACTGACAATTGGATTGCTGGCCCATTTGGCAGTCGAGCCGGATCGCTTGTTCTGGACCTGCCCTTTTTCGGATAACCTCCTCGCTTTCTGACGTCAAGCACATAGCCTTGCATTGGCATTCCGCTACAGTGCACCCTCTCGTCCGCTAGCGCAACAAAAGATCGACCCGAACGAGAGGAATCATCCATCCGCGACCTACGACCGCAGCTGCGCTTGGCACCCGCGCTTCTCTTCGGCCCAAATGATGCCATCCAGCCCACGCGCCGAAGCGACGCCGCCTCACGTACCGGTGGCGCCAAGCCCGCCCAATGGTCGACTCGTACGTCCCTCCGAAGCCGTCTCGACCTCAATCTCCACATTCCATTGTGGTGCGCGCCCGTGTGGTAAAGACTGCGCGCGCCCACCGCCGGCGGCGGATAGCGAGTGCAAACATTGAGCCCGCCAGGCGCGCCCCCGCGCGGATTTAACATAGTGCGAGATAGCCACCTCACACTCCATCGTCCTCCCGGCGCGCCCCGCAGCGGCCAACATGCTCCTGGTCCCCCCGCGCGTGCTCCACGACGCCCGCCGCTTCCCCGCCACAAGGAAGCGCACCGTGCTGTTACGCCGCACATGCCGTCCGACTCGCCGTCGACGAATGAAAGTCCAACAAGACGAATTGACGAGCCGAACCGAGCCTGGTCCGATCGACTCGGAAACTGCCGGCAACTCAGGACTTTGTTGTCAAAAAGGTCCCGCACCACGCGCATCTCATTTACCGGCCCCATGGGGCTCCGAAAGGCGTGGACGCAGACGTCAACAAAAGCCAGGTCACCCTTACTCTGCCTTACTTACACTTCAACCTGTCCTCGTACTTCCCCAAGATATACAACCAGGTGCTCACCGATATTGTAGGCACAGCTGGCCTGGCCTAGCCTATAGTCAAGCCCCTCGCACTCAGACTCTCGACCCTGACTGCCACCGATTCAGGACGACCACATCGGATTTCAAGCTCAAGCATGACAGTCGTTTGAAAATGCAGTCGGTGTCCCACACGCGGTCTGTCAACGCACAGATATCTTGCTCTCTGACACGGCGCAGGCCGTCATCGATCATTTTTGAGCGTGGCCATAAATGCACCCCGCCTCGGCCATAAAGGTCACTACTGTCTCGGCCCTAAAGGTCACTACCGTCTCGGCCATAAAGGTACCGTCTCGGTCAATTGCGCTACACCGGCGCGCTCACCCTGACAACTAACTACGCAACCGCCGAGCTGCCTACGCCTCTATCACCGGAATACACAACTCGAATGCTCGTCCGAGGGTCATTGTTCGAAGCGCTGTAGCTACAAACTCATGCGTAGTGTCTGCGCCACGGTCCCGCGTATGCGGATGCCGTCGTTCTGTAGTAGGTCTCAGCATGTAATGGAAACGAAGCACTCGAATTAGGCCTACCATATCCCGACGGGAATTCAAGTGCCTGCTCTCTCTGTGGATAAATCTACAAATATTCCCGCATATTTCCGTATAATTGAGAGCTGTGCGCATTTGCCTGGTTGAGGGCTGGACGGCGGACGCTGCCACAGTCTACGCTCACCCAGTCGAAGAGCAAGCGCGCCATGATCTGCCATGATCAACTTGAACACCGGCGAGAACAATGCCCGGCAACCGTCGGCCCGGCGGGGCGTGCTTATGATGCGCGCGCGCGCGCGCCAATCAATTCTTCCCTTCTTCCCTGGTCCCCAGCTGAGGCCAGCTCCTCCCCTCCTGCGGCCAGCTCCTCCCCTCCTGCCTCCTGCGGCCATGATCCCCCTTACTGCTCCCCGCCCCTCCCTCTGCGCCTTCCGCCGGCAACTAGGCGTGGCACACCGTCATAACAGTTCGTCCATTCACGTCAGTGTCGCTCCCGCCCCCCACCGGCCGTAAACCACCGCCCGGTGTTTGGCTCACTCCGAGCTCCCTCTCGGCGTTCGCGAGCTCCCTCCCGGCGTTCGCTCATTCCCGGCGTTCATTCCCTCCCGGCGCGCCATTGTCTTATTTCCGGTTCGTTTGAAGCACCCCCGTTCACCCCCACCTCCACCAACAGGGCCTGCTGAGGGCATTCAAGGACCCCGCATCGCCCTTCCATATCCGCCCAGGCGAGTCCGGCCCAGCGTCGCCTGACGAGGTCCAGGACCTGCGTCCGAGCACAGATCGTACGCGCGCGTTTGGCAGCACGGATACGCGTGCTAGCACGGACACGCGTGCTGGCACAGACATGGGCACCGCTCCGAGGGACGTCGCGCCACAGCACACAACGGCGGAAGGGCGGGCGACCCCAGCGCCGTCCCCTCTAGACGCGGCTCGCGCGGCGTTGGCAGGCCGTGGCTTCGACCCGGACGTCTTTTGGGAGCAGAAGGTCGTTTGGGGCGACCTGGACAGCTTTCAGTGCGTGCGGGCGTTCACGCCCAATTCTATCATTCTGCCCAACTCTGTTGTCTTGCATATGTTCGAGGCGGCGAAGGGCTGACCAGCCCGTGCAGGCACGTCAACAACGTCCGTTATGGTAAGGCTTGACTTCGCGCTGCAGCACCGCCTCCGAGCTGATGTATGGCGTCCTGGTGTATCCTGTTCTGCGTACCTCGGCGTGCAGTGCGCTTTTTCGAGTCGGTTCGTCGTGAATTTTAATCATGGGAGGGCGCGCGTCTGACTGACGATCCGGCCGTGATCATGACAGTCCCGGATCCTCTGGATGTCCACCTGGGGGACGCGATTCGGCGGCGCCCCCGCCGCAGACGCGATCCTTAAAGGCAAGGGCGTCTCGCTGATCCTCAAGTCCATCCAAGTCACCTTCCGCCGCCCGGTGACCTACCCGGACACGGTCAGTACTCGCCTTCACTCCAAGCTTCAGGTCGTCCGACCTCTTCGACCCGCTTCAGCCCCGACGTGGGCTCTTATAGGTCCCGTGCAATGACAACGATCTCGCGAGCTGACCCGTGCCTTTCCTTGACTAGTTGCTCCTGGCGCACAAACCGTACCGGCCCGCTTCGAAAGAGGGCCAAGCCGACGAGACGCACCTGCACCTGCGAGCCTCGGCCTATTCGCTCGCGCAGCGGGCGTTTGTGGCGCACTCCGAGGAGGTCGTGGTGTGGTACGACTACGACAGGCTGAAGAAGTGCGAGCCAGGGCAGGGGTTGTTGGACGCGGTGTGGGGCACGTCGAAGGGCAGGGAGGGATGAAGTGGGTGAATCAGGCAAGGGGCTGGCCTGAACGGCGTCTTGGCGGGGAGGGGTCGGCGCGGCAGCGACCGGTGAGCAACCAGGGCTTTCGCATTTGTTGTCAAGCAGTCAACGCACAAAATTGATGAAAAGTGATCCGTCCCTGGTCAGGACGGTACCTTTACCGAACCAAGATTGATAACTTAGTAGGCTGCCTTAAGTATGTTCCGTCACTGCTTCGTTGCTTGGCGTAGAGGCAGACCCAGGCGGCGGTTGTCGATGTTTTTCAAGACAGTGAGTCGTAAGAAAACTTGCATGAAAACAGTAGGGATACACATGGATTGCAGAGCTGATCGTCGGGCTGTGACTGGGAGTACGCTAGGATTCAAGCGCTCCATTTCCGTTACAGTAGTCGATATTTCCCTTGCCCGGGTTGCCTGCCCACTGCCAGCGTTAGAGCGTTACCATGTCCAAGGATGATTTTATCAACAAGACTCACGGAGGGGAACGGTCAATCCCGCTGGCGCCGAAGACACTAGAGAAGATGTCAACATCCCGTCGCAGAGACGAACGACTAGGACACTCACGCAAAGGAAAGAATGAATACTTACCATGACCTGAGCGCCCCCATCGAGCGCGCCTCCGAGGATAAAATTGTGCTTGCGATACCACAAGTACAGGATGATTCCTGCGCAACCATAACTGCGAGGCGATCCCGAGGCAGATACCCGTCGACACTTGCGATGTGATGCCCTTCGACATCGTCTGCGCATACTGCAGGGATCATCAGCCCGGTAGTCGAGCGAGAACATGGTGACTTACGTTGAAGATGACGGGCGATCGACTCGACTTTAACGCCCTTGATGACCGGCCAGCGCCGCGGGAGTGTGTCGGCCAACGTTCCGAACGAAGTGTACACTGGACTAAGACTATACCTTCGCGACAAACCGGTGGATGATAGGGGGGATGAGACCGATCACCGAGCTGAGTGGTACGATCAGATATGGACCCGAAGCGTTGTAGAGCTGGTGCGCCAATGACTAGGTCACCCCTTGCGAGTTGAGACTCTGCACGGTCTGGCCACTCCAGACATTTGTGCCGGAGGCGTCGAGTAGGACCTCACGTTGCGAGTCGACAATGCTGACCATCACGACTGTTATTGAGGTGCGTCAACGATGAAATCGTCAACGAGGAGCCTGAAGCACATACCGTAATTCACGATCGCGCCTAGGATGCAGCCTCAGACCTGGTCGAGAAACATAACGCGTGGTGGCACCTTCGTGTACTGTCCGATCTTGAGATCGCCCGCGAGCCCTATGGAAGTCGACACGACATCGTGGTTCCACATAGAGAACTGTAGGTATTATGACCGCGTGTCCAAACAGAATATTTCTACTACGCACATAAACATTGGCTACAGGCAGTCCGGGGTTCATTGCACCGGGAATCATCTTCATGAGATTATTTGTGGCTGGAACGACGTCAGTGCAGTATGGAAAATCGAAAAATAGCAGACACACCGACGCTGCTGCCCATTCGCCCATACAGGATCGTCGAGAACGGCTGAAGGACCATATCAGTCGAGAACATGGGGATATAGAGGCGGTCACATACCGTGATGAACGCGCCGACAACGAGAGAGACGATGTACGACCACCACGGCAGGGAACTCTGACCCTTAGTGCAGACAAGCCTGAAAGATCGCGTAAGTATAAAGTGCCTCGATACAACGCCAGCCATCGAACCAGCAATGAACGCCAGAAGGAGAAGTCCCATGTACCAGTACCAGCTGTCGCAGAAAATCAGTAACTCGCGCCTCGCCACAGAAGAACTTAGATTCACGGAGCCTCCTTGTACTTTTGCATAGCAAGGTAGTGAGGGTTCTGTTTCCTCCTCGACTTGTCGCGGATTGACACGACTGCGTCGCGCAGATCGCCACCCCAGAAAAGGACAACGTGGGCAATAAGGGCGCCAATCTGCGCAGCGTGGTCAGTCACGTCGTGTATGCGGCATGCGGTTGAAGGAATATGAGCTTACACCAAGGTTCTGGCTAAAGTTCGACCACGCATTCGATCCCGTCATGGCAGGCAAACCAAATTCCTCGAGTGCGGTAGTGTTGAGCGTCCCGTCTCTGCCGAAGACGGCGGACTGGTTGTAGACGGAGCCATTGGAGTTGAAGATCGACGTGGACAGCATCTTGTAGTTCTTCGACTATCAGAGTTCATATCAGTTAACCAGAAATTCGCCGGTAGAATTCACCACATACGTCCCACGCATTCGAGTAGTAATTTGCGGCGATGATGATGTACTAGCACAGCGCATAGCCGATCCATGAGTTAGCTAGGTTAATGACAAGGGCTGCAGTTTTCTGAGCATAGAAAAAAAGAGAGGAAGATGATTTACGCGCACCTTGGAAGACGGTGACCGTTGGCAGGTTCTCCCAGTCCACCATCTCTGAGGGATAGACCGTAAGGGGACGCAAGATGCCGACGAGACACATTCTAATAGGGCAAATAACCAGAAAAAAAGCGCAGGCAGTGCAATTTACCCAAAGCATAGCGTGGAGAAGGTGGCAAGGATCGCGGTCAGCGCGCTGACATGCGTGTCGTAGAATAGCTGGGAGTCACGGTCAGCTGACCATGGAACATGCGGCGCGTCTGCACCACCCACACGCTGGACCGCAAAGTTGTTTACCGCGGTCGAGCCTGCTGCTGCTGTGGATGCTATGAGCGTCGCCACAACATGCTGTAGAAGGTATATTAGCACCAAGTGATGCTCGCTTCACTTCCACAGCTCACCTCTTTGATTCTGAATGGCCCGGGGTTCACTAATTCGAGAACGCCGGTCAGATGCTCGTTTCGCGTGCTCTTGACGGATGAAGCCCCAGGGAGGAACTCCCCCCAGGCCAAACCGGTAGAGTAGATGAGCAGAAGGAGGAAGACCGTCGACACCGTAACGTCGACCGGCTTGAACGTGTAGATTTGACAAAGGGCCGCGCCGAGCCCCGCGAAGACAGTGCCGAGCACCAGCGAGCGGAAGGTGAGTGCTGGGTCGCCGTCGTCGCGCAGATCGACCGCATAGCGCGAGACATCGCCGCCACTCGTCACCACACGCTCGCGGTCGGAGACTTCGCGGGTCTCGGGGTCGTACTTCTCGACCTTGAGGGAGCCAAGCTTCTCGTCGAGGGATGCGTCTGCGAGCTTGCGGGAGGCCGGTGAGCACTGCGGCAGGGAAGGAAGAGCGTCCACGACGGCCATGATGGGTGAGGAAAAGTCCTGTGGGTCGCGCAGGGAAGTGCACACGAGAGCCCGGATCTTTCGCCGGAGGCCTTATATAGTCAACCAGAGGGACTATGCCGCTATTGAGTTGGTATTTTGCGCATCACATATCGCGCCAATCCGTTCGTAGAGACGATAACTTGGAAGGTCGTACTGTCGGGGTCATACCGACGCAAGCCGTGTAGGCTAGACGTTGCCTCCGTAGGATGGCCAGGACCGTCTCTGGTGGGATCAGCAAGGCCAATGGGCACACGGCAGAGCGCAGATGTGGCAGGCGCCATTGGGCTTTTGCATGACACAATTGCTGGGCCATGTTTGCCGAGAGCTGAGTGTGTTGATAAGTATGTGGTAGTTGCGGTAGCGCGCGAGGCAGGTGCGAGGGAAACCACTTCCGGAGTCCTTAGTCAAGAACTTTTTAGAAGGTGGGTGTCAGTGGGCGTGTCGCGATGAGATAATCCAGTTTAGCCAAACACCACCGACAGTAAAAGTCGACGCGCTTACTAAGCCTCAAGGTCTCAATGCCCGACTGACTAAACGCCTATGGCGACGGCGGAAGCTCTTCGCAACAGAATGCACTGGGGGCCTTCGCCGCCGTTCCACCGTCCAGTAAACTGTCAAGAATATACTTGTATAAGGTCCTGGCGCGCTTGCAATATAGCACATAGAGCGTGGATGCAGGATGGGATACCTTCACGAGGCAGTTGAGAGAAATCCCTCTACCTCTAGCTATAGAGGGTGTGGGAATGCCCTTCGTCAGTCACATCAGTAGTTGAACTGCAACTTGAAGGCAAGAGCTGGCAAATGCTCGAATCAGAGTTCAGAAGTAGAAGAGCTGTTTCCGTTGGGTTGAGATTATCAAATCCTTGACCTGTGTTGAAGTTCGCAATGGAAGAGCGGTCAAGTCGGAGTCTCCGTCAGGAACCAAAGGTACATGACACGTGTCGTGTCACCAAGGCACGGGCAGCGGAGCCCGATCCCGGACTCCGATGCCGACAATTTGATGGTTGCGGCGACAAACAGCCGCAACGCCAACCCCAAATCGGTCAAGGCGCTGCGGCGCTGTTGTTTCCGTTTCCGTCTTCCATTTTACATCTTCTCGTCGTCGTCGTCGCCGTCGAGCTCAGCTGGACAAGCGCTGTCCGGCTCTTTACGGGACGAGCAATCGTCGATTCGAGCCTTCTGACGCTCGCACGCTCTTTACAAAGCATCCCACTCGTTCTTATAGCTGTGCGAATATCTGTTGTATTTGCAGAGATATGATTCACCAACGCGCCAATATTGTCGACCACCGCCACTTATATGCCGTCCGGCAGGAAAGTGGTGATTTGGGAGGGGAAGGAGACGGGGGAGGAGAGGCCGATGCAAGCACTGCTGGTGGCGAGAGCACCGGAGACGGATCCACGGCCACCACTTCCTCTGAGGAGCCTACCTCTACCACCGAAACCACGGATGTGCCGACCTCCTCAAGCGTGGAGACAGCGCAGGACACCACGACAAGTATGTGTGAATGAATCTCACGCACAATCAATGCTTACTCTGCTCAGGCGTTGCTTCAGAACCTCCTACGACCACGTCTGAGTCCACGCTCGAGAGCACGTCTGAGGCAACTACCTCCACTGAGGAGACAACGACGTCGAGCTCGACCAGCCAGGAAGAGGCACAGACCACCTCGTCGTCGACGGAGGACCAGGAGACTACGACTTCTAGGACCTCCACTCGGCGTTCGACTACAAACTCGTCAAGCGCTACCACGACTTCATCTTCCTCTTCATCTACCGATGCTACTACGGTATGTTCTCCATAATTTGCGTAGTTGCGTGCCTCATACCATGTCGTAGACTGCTGCCCCGACTACCGCTGCGGGCGATAACGGTGCGACTGCAGACACCGCCACTAGGACCTCCTCTTTCCAGTCCGTTGTACGCACCAGCGTGAACGGGACGCTCTCTACGCAGACCATCAGCGCGTCTAGTAAGGCAGACAGCGCCTCTAGCAACCTGAACACGGGCGCTATGGCTGGTGGTATCGCGGGAGGTCTCGCCGGTCTCGCCCTCCTCATTGCTGCCACAATCTTCTTCCTGCGTCGTCGCAGCCGTCGCCGTCGCGCTGCCGAATTTGAGGCCGCGCAATTCCGCCAGTCCTCCTTCGGCGGTCCGTCCATCTTCCAGCCACGCGCACCGAGCATGGCCGAACGCGGCCACCAGTTCGCACCCAGTGTCAGCTCGGTCGGGACGAACATTGCCGGGCGCGGCGCGGGTACTATCGAGGTCGGCGGGTATGCAGATCTGGAAAGAGAAGTCCAGCCGGCGGCTCCCGCCGCCGCCGCCGCGGTCGCGACCTCGCAGACACCGAAAGAATTGCGCCCTCGCCCGCAGTACACCTTTGGGCAGGTGCCTGATCAGGCTCAGCAGGATGACGCGAGCGAGAACGATGGCAATGGCGCGTATGCATCCGAGCCCCAGGCGATGGGCACCTACGACCACACGGCGTACAGCGGATATGCCTACCCGGCCGGTGCGGACCATGAAGCCTACGGACAGCACGCTGCGTACGACCAGCAGATGGCGCCGGGCCACCAGGCGGAGCAACCGCACTACTATGGCGCGCCCTACAACGGCCAGCACCCGTACAGCTCCGGCCCCGCGCCTGCCGCCTTGTAAACGCATGTGCCTTTGACTCCGACTACGGCCACCTACTTCAACCTCGCGAATCAACTAAGCGTGTGTCGTTCGGCCACATACTGACACGCCACTCCGACTCGTCACCTCGCTTCCTTCACACCTTCTGTACGCGAACCCCGTCGATGGACTTCGTATAACGGCAGCGGTCGGCGTTTGTTTGCCCCGCTGCGCGGCTGTAGACTACTGTTTAGTCGCGGGCGAGCAGTGTCTTTACGAACCCGATTATCCTCCATTTCCTTTCGTCCCCACTTCACTCACGCGCATCCCTGCGATACACCGCCTTTGGTATGTTTTAGTAGAATCTCTCTGGTGTACTGCTGTCGTTTCAGACTACTCGTGTCTTTGCGCCTTTGTAGCCGTGGCTGCAGCATGGGTGACCTGTGAGGGTACGCCTGATGGACAGATTTTGGTATTGTATGGGTGGTACGTACTACATGTACGCGCTTGTAGTAACAGATTAACGTTATTGTTGGGTACTATGTTGGTGAAGTGTGCGTGAATCTATCGTAGGACGAGAATAATCGACAAATTATATCCTCACCGTGAAGTTCAACTGTGACGACCTGCCTTGCACGTGACCAAACCATCGGAGACTCACTGTCGAAACGTGACAAAACTTGTACTTCGATCTCAGTTGGGCTCGAGTCCAAGGTCTATCGGGCACACGTATTCATCGGCGGCAAGCGCAAGGTGCATACGAGCAGTATTCAGAAATCGAACCCATGTTCAGCCCTTCCCGGCAAACTGACAATTTTCCGGCAACGCTGCTTCCAACTAATGGCCAGCCTATCCCTGTTCGTCGACTTGTCGCATGTTTTTCCGTCTACGCCGCCACGCTGGGGACTCTGAGGCGACTCGACGCGACTTTCCGATAAGATATGGCCCATGCCCAAACGTGGGGCAAAACGCCTTGCTCTAGTATCTGACACGCGTCCTGCCATGCGAGGAGTTGCGCCCCCCGGACCACCGGCCGTGACATTGAGCGCGCTATTTTGTTGACTTCCTGGGGCCGAATCCGATGCCCATGCAGCGCTGATGATTACAAGTCTCAGGCAAGTCTCCCTCTTGTCCGCTCTTGCCCGCAGTCCATCATCGCGACGCGTAGCAGGCAGTGTCCACCATCATTTCCTGTGCAAATCTATAACGCTTGGTGCGCGCCACTTCGCCTTCGCAGGCCATTTGCTATTCCCCGCGTTGAGGGTCCTGGAGCGCAATCTGCGTGGTGCCCGTATAAGTATGCTGTGGGGCGATCATGAAGCCGCTTCGACGCTGCATATTCTCGTCCCCTCAACGACTATGGTCTCTCAGGTTCCTCTCAGTCCGCTGCTCCCTGATGATATAAGGGTACTCGGGACGTTTGCGATGCAGATCATAGTCGATCTTTTCCTTCAAGGTGAGTTGAACGTATACAGCGTAGCATCTGTCGGTCGACTGACACGAACGGGCAGGTGTCCAAGGAGCACTCTCCCTTGCTGCTATATCGGCTCTCATGTGAGCAAGCGTTATAAGATCCGTATTATCGGCTGACCATAGGGCGCTACAGGCATAGAGGCGGAGCTACGTTCTCCCTCACCGCGGCCATCATCGCAATGCTGCTCTCGTCGCTGGTCGCCTCTATCGTCACTGTCATGTTTGTGGTCATGCAGCTGCCGTCCAACCTGACTGTCGGTGCTCCCAACATATCCGACCTCTTGACGAGGATGAACATCGTCATCGACGTGATGAGGAAAATATCTGTGAGTTGAATCACCACGTATGTACAATCGCTTTTGACCTGACCGTGAGATACCCCGAAGCTCTTGGCCAGCGAGATTATTGTCATCTGGAGAGCATGGGTCATGTATCCGGACGACCGTAGGGTGAAAATATTGCTCAGCGCCTGCTGCTTTGGGTCCATAGGTATGAAAGCCTATGCTCGAATCCTTGAGAATGAATAATCGGTAACCTCAGGTGGAATGGTCGCACACTCTGTATATGCCTATGTCTCCGAGGTTGCGATACCGTTAGCGGAGCTGATGTTGCCACTTCCGTTGCTCGTCACGAACGGCGTGACGACCCTCCTCATCTCCATCCGCCTATGGTCAGCTGAATCCGATAACGAGTTCACGTTCTCATTCTAACCAACGTATCAAGGACTTACCGGCGAGGCATCAAGGCGGCGCTCAGTCAAACCACTGGCGCAACAAGGATCGAGAACGTGCTTGTCCTGCTCGCGGAGTCCGGAGTGGTGTACTGTGGGCTCTGGGTAGATCTATCGACTGTTATCGTCGTAGAACTCACACTGATGTTTGTGCATAGGGAGTGTATGCATTTACGTTGGTCAAGGACACAGCACCCTCGTACTACATCACCCCGTATGGCATCGTCTCCATCACTTACCACCACATCGCGGTATGCATTCTCCCTACCGTGGCCCCTCTCACCACTCACGGACTTCATGGTTCAGGGCATATACATCACGCTCGTTGTCTTTGTCCTCGCGCTGCAGAAGGACACGAGGGACTCCATCAATGTCTCTGCCCTGGTCTCTCGCGCGCTCCACTTTGCCTCTGCAGTCGAAAAACATTCAGCGAGATCAGACGATTCTGCGGAGCCGTCCATGTCCGCGGAGAGCGTGCATCATGCCGGCTTTCCGAGCTATGCGCGTGGCTCTATGGACCACATAGGTTCGCATGCGAGCTATGCCAGCTTCGCAAACAAACCTATCGACGCGGACGGAATCGATGTCGCTGCCCGACGCTCTCAGATCTACGCCGTTCAGCATTTCGGCGGGTCCGACAGGGCAAGAAGCTCAGAAGGTCTGGGTAGCTCAAGCGCTATGGCCAGCTCAAGCAGTATGGGCACTTCACCCAAGTGAAGCCTCGAGTTGTGCATGACTGCTGGCTATCTTAACTTATCTTTTACTTATTCGTGGGACGAAACTCTTTAATGGTGAGTACTGCATCATTAATAGAATGCGCAAGCTCATATAGACTATGCAGCATACCATCTCTTCGACACTGTGACGATATTGGCCGATCAGGTATCCAGGACATGGTCTAGGCAGTTCACTTGCGATGCTCGCTGTGTACGTGAACTTCAGCACTCGCTCAAGCGCTCATAGTGTACAAACGTAATGCGTTTTGGATTGAACTTAGCGCTCGTCGGTTAGCGACTGCTACTGTGACTCAGCCGCGTCCTATGACTCTTGAGAGGCTCCCATGATCCTGCTTGTCGTATCGCTCTACCTCTTCATCAGCATCTTGTCGACGCTTCGACCACGTCAGCTTGCAGCCTTGATTGAGCCGCCATTCGAACGACTATTGCCAAGCCCCGATGGTGACGGATCCTAAACAGCGGACTTGTCCCGTTCTGGGCTGGAAGCCGTTTGGGCTCCACGCTCTGCCTCGTCGGTTCTTCTCCCACGCTCACAGCGTTCGAACCGTCAGTGCCATCGCACAGGCCGGCCGCGGATGTCCGTCGTTCGATCTGCGCAGTCACCAGTGCAAACTATATAGAAGTCGTCGCGCTGCCGCTGATGGAACCGGACTCTCTCCCACTGCTCCCACTATCCTAAAACGCAGCGGACATGTTGACAATGAGAAGTCCCCGAACGGTGTCCCACCCGGTGGTCTCGCAAATCGTCGACAATCTTCGGTGGTTTGTCATGCAGGCCATGGTCAATCTCTTTCTTCAAGGTGATCTCCGTACGCGTGACTCATCCCTAGAAACTCGAACTGAATTGCCTGACAAGGCGTCCACGCAGCGCTCTCTATTGCTGCACTATCGGCCCTTAAGTGAGTAGGCTCGTCTCCGCCTTCGTATCACCACTGACACGGGCCTTGCAGACACAGAGGCGGGAAGGTGACCATAGTCTACCTGGCCATAATCGCGTCCTTAGTAGCGACGGTGGTGGGCTCCATCAACAATATCATCTTCGTGGTGATACAACTGCCAATGGCCCTGGGCGAAGGCCATTCCGACGTCTCCGCCCTACTGACGAGGATGAGGATCGTCGGGGACGTGATGAGGAAGGGGTCTGTGAGTGCTATCCTTCTCGTCATTGCTTCGTCCTGTCTTATCCACCTGCGTAGCTTGCCATCAGCGATATCATCGTCATTTGGCGAGCCTGGGTCATGTATCCCGAGAGTTTAGGGTGAAGGCCCTGTTGATCGTCTGTGGCCTGGGCAGTATTGGTATGTCCACACGGGCCGGATAGCATTCAATGCTGACTGAAAGCGTAAGCCGGAATCATCGTACATGGCATTGTCTATAGTGGCACTTCCTCGCTGGATACCCTCCGGCATGCGGAACTGATCTTGCCGATACCATTGCTAGTCACCAACGCCGTGGTGACAGTATTAGTCTCCGTCCGCTTATGGTGCGCCTTTTGTCAGTCTAGGTTGCGCCGTATATTGAGCGACGCGCAGGACATACCGGCGCGACATCAAAATCGCCCTTGACCAGACGCGCGGGATGACGAAAGTCGAGCGTGTGCTTGCGTTACTCGCAGAGTCCGGCGTAGTATACTGCTTGATATGGGTGCGTACATCACCGTGGCCATTCCGTGACAGTTTATACTGAACTATCTTGCCGTAGTGCATCTTCACTTTCGTGATCGTCCAGAACGCAGAAGCGCCCTCGATTGCGGTGCTCACACCGTACGAGATCATTGCGGTCAGCTACCAATACATCGCCGTGCGTATCTTCTCAGCTCCTCCATCCCCCACTCCCGGCTGATCACAGTGCATCTGCAGGGCATTTACGTCGCGCTGGTCATCCTCATCCTCGCGCTGCAGAGACAGTCGGAAGATTCCACGACGCTCTCCACTTTGAATTCGCGGGGGCTTCACTTCGCGTCCCCGCCTGGAGACGGGTCGAACACGGCATACGAGCGCACGGGGTCGTCGTCTATGGACACGGATAGCATGCCACATGATGGCAGGAGCATTCTGCCGTGGTGGTCCGTTCAGGGGAGCGCGTCGCTTGCGAGCCAGGACCGCGGATCGTCGCTAGAGCTGGACGAGATTGGCGGCGTAGCACGGGTCGATGACAAAGGCGAAGGAGGGTCTGGCAGCGTCCCCAGTCGGGCCGGTGAGCGCGTCGTGCATGAGGCGGCTACGTAGATGCCTATGTTGTACTTGTATGGAACGGACATTGTTGTACTATACTACTTATATCGCTACTGCTGCTGTATGGAAGCTTCGTTAACTTCATCCTCGCTAGGTTATTCCATGTCATCACCGTACATTGAGTACGACGACCATTCGCGACCTATTGATGCTCGGGCTTTCTTGCGAGGTCCACTTCAGTACAGACTTCATTCAGTATCGCTCGCCACCTCCTCGGAGATTGTGCAATATTCACCGCTGCAATCGAGTACCGGGTAGGCTTTACCCTCTACGTCCAGTCGGTTTGTCCATCCAGTTACATTTATGTTGCTCGTAAGCCCAACACTAGCACGTCGTACATTTACTGTACTCGCCGCTCCATCCACAACGACCCGCTCTGACCAAGCCGCTCGCTACTAGCACAGCCCGCCCAAGCAGCCACTAACCTTTCCGACCCAGCCAATCATCTTCGCGACACAGCCCGAGCAGCCTAATCACTCCTCCCCAGCTTATCCATCGCCCTCACGCCCTGCTCGAACCACTCCTCGCGCGATATCCAGAACTCCTCGCGGTTCTTCATGATGTCCGCGAGCACGGCGCCGCCGAGGAAGACCATGTGCTTTCGGCGGGGCGGGTCCTCGATGCGGATCTTGAATTTCTAGGAGGGCGGGTGAGTGGGGTGAGTGAGGTGCGCGGGAGGGAGGTGGGGAAGGAGGGGGAGAAGAAGGGATAAGGGAGAGGTGAGAGGAGAGAGGAGAGACGAGGACAGAAGAGGGGAGAAGGGAGAAATGAAGGAAGACACAACAGTAGAGGTAGAGAAGAAGGAAAAGAAGAGGACGAAGAGGAGCAGGCGAAGATGTAAGTAGCACGATGACCGTAAAAGGGATACGACAACGACGAAGGATCGACGACTCACGTTCAGCCGGCTCGGGTCGCCGTTGAGCACCCGTGTCAGGTACAGCTGCTTCATCTCCTTCTCCAGGCGACTAGGCAGACCGGGGTACATGCTGGAGCCGCCGGAGAGGACGATGTGCTTGTAGAGCTCGGTACGGACGTCGACAGCCGCGTTCTGGATCGTCTGGAAGAGCATCTCTGAAAAGATGGTCAGTATGGATTTGGCAGGTGGTGGTATGCAGCCAGGGTGTGATTTTCCGCCATGGTAGGTAAGATGCAGCCACAGCCCATGAAATTCGGCCACTCACCAGCGACACCGGGCTGCTCGACGTCGACGAGATGGGGCTGGAACATGCACTCCGGGGCTTCGAAGCGCTCTGAGCCGACCTTGATCGTCCGTCCGTCGGGGAGCTGTAGTGAATATAAGGAAAGGTGTGTGAGGGGTATTGAAGGAGCCGCACTGTGTAGTTCTCAACCAGCACCGTGGTCTCTTCTGACAATCGAGTGTCGAGGTCCAGGTTGTAGCTAAAGGCGCGGTTCACGTCGAGCTCTCGCATGGATGGCTTCACCACGCACCTGACATAGCAAAGCTTTTCCTTGATTTCGCGGACGGTCTCGAAATCGGCGGTTCGGTTGAAGGCATAGCCACGCATGAGGAGGAGCTTGATCAGGTAGCGGGTGACATCGCGACCAGCGATATCCAGCCGTCTCGTGAGATGGGGGAGCGCGAAGCCATCGTATACCGGGACAATATGCGTCACACCATCTCCAGAGTCGACGACGACACCCGTGGTCAGACCTAGGCAATGCAATGCGCGTTAGCGCTCGCGCCATGTGCCGCGCGTAGTCCACGCACCCTGCGCGTATAGCGTCAAGACAGCCTGGATAGCAACGTAGACGCCGCCCAGGCCGTACTCCTCGAACATGACCTCGCACATCTTCTGCCGATTGGCCTTCGGGTTCATGGGCGGCTCGGTGAGGAGGATCTTGTGGCCCTGCGGGTTGACCTTGAGCTTCTCGTCGAAGGTGTAGTTCCAGAGATGCCGCATGTCTTCCCAGTTCTTGATGATGCCGTGCTCCATGGGCTGGGTAACCTGCAGGTAGTTGCGGTTCTGTGCTGCCTCGTCGCCGACCATGATGTCCTTGATGACCGCGGACCCGACGCGCTCCTCTGCGCGCAGGATGGGCCGTCCGACAATGGAGGGGAAGACTGTACATGGAATGGGTCAGCTACATTCTATGCTGGGCCGTAGGGCACGCACCATGCTCAGGAAAGTTGGAGCCGGCGTAGCCGACTTTGACGAACTGATGGGAGGCTCAGCGTCGACCAGCGCGGTTGTGGGACGGCTTACACCCGTTCCGTTGTCGACGACGAGCGGGACACTGGGATCCATGGCGGGGGTCGATGGAGATATACAAATGTTGGTTAGAGCCTGACGCGAGCAGGAACAGGTCCCGTGTTTGGCGTTGCTTGCGCGCGTCTGGGGAACTTCCTGATTCGGGAATTTGACGCGCCGTAACTCACTCTGCGCCTCCACCCACGGCGACTCCCTCCCCCTCCTTGCCTCCTGCCACCATGGCGGACGACCTGTACAACCTCGAGTTTCTGTCTCTCGTCGCCAGGGTCACCCAGGAAATCGACAATCACACTGGCATGAACGACAAAACGCTGGCAGAGTTCGTTATTGCCCTCCATGACCAAGCCAACCAGTCCCTTCCCGCGTTCAAGGCAAAACTCAAGGAGGTCGGCGCCGACTTCCCCGACTCCTTCGTTGAGAACGTCGATCGTCTCATCCTCAGTCTGCACCCGAAGCACAAGAAGCGCGCGGCAAAGACAAATGGCTCGGAGGCGGACAAGCCCGCGGGGGACTTGCCAGAGCAGGAGAAGCAACGACGTCTGTTCCCTGGTCTGGCGATCCAGGACAAGAACCCCCCTCCGGCTGTGGCAGACGACGTGTTTCTTGCCGAGCTCGGCGACCTCGTCTCGGGGAAGAAAGCGCCTCGTCCACGCCCAACGGAGGACGAACCAGACGGCCGTGAAACGAAGCGCCGCCGCAGAAGTCCCAGCCCTCCAAGAGGAAGGGACAGGCGCCGTGGTCCGCCCCGTCTGGACGAACAACCCATTTTGTTCAAAATATACGATGGCAAGGTGTCGGGCGTGCGGGACTTTGGAGCATTTGTGCAGCTCGAGGGCGTCATGGGCCGAGCTGAAGGTGCGAAACCTGACATGCATTGTGAACTCATCACCAACACGCCCCTAGGTATGGTGCACGTCTCCAACATCCAGAAGGGTGGGCGCATCAACTCGGCTGCTGACCTGCTGAGCAGAGGGCAGCCTGTCAAGGTCAAAGTCATGAGCGTCGCGGGTGCGCGCATCGGCCTGTCCTTGAAAGACGTCAACCAGACCACCGGCGAGGACCTGACGCCCGAGCTCCGCATCAAGTCCGAGGCCGAGATGGAGGCAGAGCGCAGCCGTGTCAACTTCGCATCCTCCGGCGCCAACGCACTACCCCTCAACTCCAAGGACGAGCCCGCACCCGCTCCCATACGCTCCGCCAAGCGTCTCACGTCCCCCGAGCGCTGGGAGATCAAGCAGCTAATCGCGTCCGGCGCCCTTCCCGCCAGCGAATACCCCGACATCGACGACGACTTCGGAAACCCCACCGCGCGTGCGGAAGTCGAGGAGGAGCTCGATATTGAGATCAAAGAGGAGGAGCCGCCGTTCCTTGCGGGACAGACGAAGCGTACTCTCGACCTCAGTCCCGTCAAAATCGTCAAGGCGCCCGACGGTTCCCTGAACCGTGCTGCGCTCGCAGGCGCCTCGCTCGCGAAGGAGCGGCGTGAACTGAGACAGCAGGAGGCGAACGAGGCCGCTGACTCGCAGGCGCGGGACTACAGCACGTCTTGGCTTGACCCGATGGCGAAGGAGAGTGAAAAGCAGTTCGCGCAGGACATGCGCGGTAACTTGAAGGGCCAGAAGGCGAGCGAGGCGCCGCGGTGGAAGGAGCAGACGTTCAACAAGGCGACTACCTTCGGTGAGATCACGTCACTCAGCATCCAGGACCAGCGGAGGTCGTTGCCTATCTACAAGCTGCGCGACCCGCTACTAAAGGCTATAGATGAGGTAAGCTTGGTCCCCGTATGTAACGTATACTCTACTGACTTTTCGACAGCATCAAGTCCTCATTGTCGTCGGTGACACGGGATCCGGCAAGACGACCCAGATGGTGCAATACCTCGCCGAGGCGGGCTACGCAGACCGCCTGAGGATAGGCTGCACCCAGCCTCGTCGTGTCGCCGCCATGTCCGTGGCGAAGCGTGTCGCGGAAGAAGTTGGCTGCCGGCTCGGGCAAGAGGTCGGCTACACAATTCGTTTCGAGGACTGCACGAGCCCGGAGACGCGCATCAAGTACATGACGGATGGTATGCTGCAGCGCGAGTGTCTTATCGACCCGCTGTGTAGCTCGTACTCCGTCGTCATGTTGGACGAGGCGCACGAGCGGACAATTGCTACGGACGTCTTGTTTGGGTTGTTGAAGAGTACGTCGTATTGCTTTACCCTACTTTCCTGACTGCTGACGCTCCTTTCAGAGGCTGTCAAGCGGCGTCCCGACCTGAAGCTCATCGTCACTTCCGCCACCCTGGATGCCGAGAAGTTCTCCAAATACTTCTTCGGATGTCCCATCTTCACTATTCCTGGCCGGACATACCCTGTGGAGATCCTGTACACGAAGGAGCCCGAGTCCGATTATCTGGACGCGTCTCTCATCACTGTCATGCAGATCCACCTGTCCGAGCCTCGCGGTGACATCCTGCTCTTCCTCACCGGTCAAGAGGAGATCGACACCGCATGCGAGATCCTCTTTGAGCGCATGAAGGCCCTTGGCCCCAAGGTGCCCGACCTCCTCATCCTGCCCATCTACTCCGCCCTGCCTTCCGAAGTACAGTCGCGTGTCTTTGACGCGACCCCCGAGGGCTCCCGCAAAGTCGTCATCGCCACGAACGTCGCGGAGACGAGTTTGACGATCCCGGGCATCTACTACGTGATCGACCCCGGCTTCTCGAAGCAGAACGCGTACGACCCGCGCCTCGGCATGGACTCGCTCGTGGTCATGCCCATCTCGCAGGCGCAGGCCCGCCAGCGGTCCGGCCGTGCGGGACGGACGGGGCCAGGCAAGTGCTACCGCCTGTACACGGAGGCCGCGTTCCGCAACGAGATGCTGCCGAACTCGATCCCGGATATCCAGCGCACGAACCTGTCGACGACGATCTTGCAGCTCAAGGCGATGGGCATCAACGATCTCTTGAGCTTCGACTTCATGGACCCGCCGCCGGCGCAGACGATGTTGACCGCGTTGGAGGGGCTGTATGCGCTGTCTGCGCTCGACGACGAAGGTTTGCTCACCCGCCTGGGTCGCAAAATGGCCGACTTCCCCATGGAGCCGCCGCTCGCCAAGATGCTCATCGCGTCGGTCGAGCTTGGATGTTCGGAGGAGATCTTGTCTATCGTGGCCATGCTGTCTGTCCAGAGCGTATTCTATCGACCGAAGGACAAACAGGGGCAGGCGGACGCGAAGAAGGCCAAGTTTCACCAGGCGGAGGGCGACCACCTGACGCTGCTCACGGTCTACAACGGCTGGAAGGGCGCGAACTACTCGAACCCGTGGTGCTACGAGAACTTCATCCAGGCGCGGAGCATGCGGCGAGCCCAGGACGTGCGTAAGCAGCTGCTAGGCATCATGGACCGCTACAAGCACGATGTGCTGAGCGCGGGGCGCGACTACAACCGCGTGCGGCGCGCCATCTGCTCCGGCTACTTCCGCAACACGGCGAAGAAGGACCCGCAGGAGGGCTACAAGACGCTCGTGGAGGGCACGCCGGTGTACATCCACCCCTCGTCCGCGCTGTTCAACCGCGCGCCCGAGTGGCTGATCTACCACGAACTGGTGCTGACGACGCGGGAGTATTGCCATAACGTGACGGCGATCGAGCCGAAGTGGCTGGTGGAGGTCGCGCCGCAGTTCTTCAGGGTGGCGGATGCGAACAAGATCAGCAAGCGGAAGAAGCAGGAGAAGATTGAGCCGTTGTACAACAAGTACGAGAAACCTGACGAGTGGCGGTTGTCGAAGATCAAGCGCAGTGCGCGCTCGGTGAGTGCTCTTGTTTTGCTTGCTCACTTCACCGTGTACTGATAGTCTTGCAGTCTCAGACCTTTGGTTAAGCGGCGGGCTAGGTGTTAGGTTGGGGACATTCGGACGTGTATCTAATAAGTGCTGCTTGCTCAGCTTGTCCGCCTTGTAATATGCAGTTGCAAAGGAGAGGGAAGAGACGGATCAAGCTAAGTAGGGTGTTGCTGCACTCTTTCAAAGGTGATATTCAGCGCTCAGCCTCACCCAAGTGCAGTCGCTGCAAGTTGAACAGTGCACACACCGTCACCCACCACTGTTTGCCCTCATCCTTGTCACATGCTTACACGCATCAGCCATAGCCCTCATGGTCTAGTGGTAAGATACCTGCTTTGGGCTTGTCCTTGCAGGTGATCCTCGGTTCGAACCCGGGTGGGGGCCTAACACCCTTGCGGGGTGCATTTTTTCTCTTTGCCTAGAGAAACGTGTTAGTTACGGATGTACAGACGCACTGGGAAGGCTTTGAAGTCTCTTGCGGACCGCTAATCGACTTTTAGCACTCTGCTGAGAATCACCAACACCAGCCTCTCCTATCACGTACACATGACATGCGTTCAGGAATACTCTAGGACGATTCGTTCTGCTCAGAGGAGCAGCGGAAAGCAGCGGCACACGGTCGCGTGAGTTCATAACCCGCAGAAGCAGACGTACAAGGGTGTGATAAGGTCAATAGAAGGTCTAACCGACCTGCTCATTGGGTCTGCTGCCTGGGTGAAGATGTCGGCTGATTCACGCGGATGCTGCATACTTAGCTGAGCAAAGCTCCAAGGAAGTCTTGTGATGAGGCTGGGGAAGCCGTGCGGCGAAGGTCTTCCGGTGCGTGCGACGGAGGCCTCGACGAAGAGTGGCGCGCGTTATAAAGAGCCCACGGGAGCAGCAGACGATGGGGTGGCAGAGAATTCGTGTCGCGAAGGTCTCGTCAGTATAGGATCATCTGACGCGCTTGAGAAGCAGGGGACAGGCTTGAAAGAAGCTGCCAGTGCCAGTAGATTAGGAGAATTCCGCATAGACTGAGATAGCGGGAAGCGCGCGAAGCGATCGTCGAACGTGCGAGTTATTGAGCAACCATCGAGGGCCCGAGGGCTGTCAAAGGTGGACGAAGTCGTCAAGGTGAATGGGGCGTCGCTTCAGCGCCGACATAAGTATAGGAAAGGAATATGCACTCACCTCGACTTCGACGGAGGCTTTGTTCACGAGCGGCAGCTGCTAGGGGACTAGAAGCCAACGAAGCAGGTACGCGGTCATTGACCGCGAAGCTTCCGGAATACGAGGGGAACGCCCGATACGATGATGAGTGCAGGGAAAGAAGCGGTGCTGTGCAGTGAGAAGGTGGAATGCTATGTGAACGGCGATGCTGTGAGTGATCGTTGGTGCAGGACGTCGCGTGTCATGAAGAGGACAGCTCTCGCAGGCGTTGTCGTCGTGTATTGTGTCGGACATGTTGCAATCGAGACGTCAAGCTGATCCAGCGCCGGGGTGGCACGATAGATAGGCGCTAGTGCGCCGTAAATGAAAAGCTTGGAGGGCAGCGTGAGAGGAAGGGTGCACGGCGGATGTATGGGACAAGGAGATGATGCAGAGAGCGCAGGGCACAGGTGTAGCGAGCTACACTGTGATGATGAATGCGCGAGTGAGGGATGATGAGAGGCATAGCCTGCTTGCCAGGAGATGGTGAGGTGAAGCACAAGGAGCGATAGAGGACGCCTAGTTCATCAAGATCCGCGAGTTGTCGTTGCGGTCCCGACGTGCGAATCATGATAGTGTCAGTCCAAGACAGGCGCCAAACTCACATCTCGCGTTGTCCCCGAACAGTAACGGCAGAGTGGGAAGATGTGTCCGTCGAGCTCGAGTACGGTGAGACCTTGGAAAGACAGAGTTTGAGTGCAGTCGAGAATGACCCAAATATGTCTGGTACAGCAGTGCAATGGAGTACCTTGCAAAGGCTACGAGAAACTGACGCTCTACAAAGCCTGCCCTGCACGTTGTTGAGTGCAAGGTTTGAACATCGGCGGTTCCCGAGAGGTTTAGTCTCCGATGAATTTGCAATCAAAGGGTCCAAGCGGTCTCCTTCGTGTCCTGCGCTGAACAAAAGATCTCCGCGCACATCTTGCCGTCGCCGCCGCCGCCGCCCCCAGAGCGTAAAGCGCGCGAGGAGCCATCGTTGACATCGTTTCGCACGTTGACGACGATATTCCCGACGCCGCGGACCTCGTTCCGCAACCGCAACCGCCGCCGCCGACAGCGCGTCTACCCCGCCTGCCCCGCCAGCACCCATTGGCGTGCACAACCGCTGCTCGCCGCCCCCGTTCATGAACCCCATAGATCCATCGCTCGACACCATGTCTTGGGAGGGTGATCACATGTGCGTGCTCGCCGCGCCTCGTTGTCGCCGTCCGATGCTGACAGCCGCTCCCCAGGTTCAACGTCTATGTCCACGATTACTGTATGAAACGTGGCTTTCTCAAGACAGCCGCTGAGTTCCGCAAGGAGGCGCATCTCAGTGATACCCCGCCACCTATACAGACGAAGCAGGGATTTATCTTCGAGTGCGTGCACCTGCACCCGGCCCGCGGAATATTCATTCATGCTCTTCTAGATGGTGGAGCGTCTTCTGGGTCACCTTCGACGCAAAGACAAGAGGTGATTCAGCTGCCGAGGCAACCTTGCTTTATATTCAGGTGAGTTAGCCTTATCCGCCGTGCTCGGGAACGGTAAACCTCACAGCGTCTATTCTACAGCACACCGAGGAGAAGGCCGAACAGCACAACCAGGAAGTGCACAAAGCCATGATGGCCCGCCCCAATCCAGGCCCACCACCCATTCCCAACCCACAGTCCCACATCCCACCTGCCCCACGCCCCGGTCCCGTGACCAACGGTGCGCCGCCCCAGCGGGCACCTGTCTACAACATGCCCAACGGCCACATACCAAATGGCATCCCGCCCCCACCAGGGCCGAACCAGATGCAGCCTCCCCAGTCTGGGTTTCCGGGAAACCCGCAGCCGAACGGCGCTCCCCATGGTCCGATGCCCCCGCAGTCCGCACCTGGGTTCCCCCCGATGCCCGCCAACCGCGGACCGATCCCGCCGCCGCCAGTACAGCAGCGCGTTAACGGCCAGCAGCACTACCAGGGCTCCCCATCTATGGCCCATTCACCTCCGCAAGGCGGGCCTGCATCACATCCCCCGCCGCCTACCATGCACCCTCCGCCGCATCCTTCGCCGATGGGTGGTCAGATGCCTACGCCACATATGCGTGGTGTGATGCCGCCGCCGAATGGCATGCCTGCGCAACATCCGAGTCCGTCTTACAACGGTACGCGTCCACCAAGTCGACAAGCTACGCCGGGGCAGCCAGGGATCCAACACCCCAGTCCATCACTGCGACCAGTACCCCTAATGTCCGGCGATCCTCGCATGCAGGAGCAACACATAATGCACGAGCTGTCCCGCGTACCTCAGGAGACTTTATACACCTTGAGGCTCGAGCAAGGCTTCGGCAACAGGGACGTAGGGAGCTTGACGTTCGAGGAGAAGTTCCGGCTGCTGCAGGCAGTGCGTCAGTCGCGCATGCGCCAGGGGCCAGGACCGAGCAAGCCAGGACCTCCCAACCACATGGGACCCCCGCAACACCCATCTAACATGCAGAGAGGGAACAAGCGTCCTGGTTCAGCAGCAGGAGAAGACGTTCGTGTACCTGTCTAACGTTATGCTCCTTACTGACGTCCTCCTAGGACCGGCACGACGGTGATTCCCCACCCAACGCCAAACGCCAGAAACCCTCGCCACCTGACTCGGGCCCCATGCACAGCGCCCCGTACCCCCCTCCCCCCCAGCCAGGTCATCCCAACGTTCCCGTCCCCGGCGGCATGCGTATGGGCCCGCCCGGCGCTCCCTCCCTTCCCGGCCAACCGATGTACGGCGCTCCCGGTATGATGCATATGGGGCACATGCAGCCAGGCATGCCGATGCCACCTCAGCATATGGGCCCACCGATGACACAGCAACAATACCGCGCCAACATGCATGCCGCGCACCAAACTCGCATGCCGATGCCGCCACAGATGCCCCCTGGCACGGGCGAGTTCGGCTTTCCCCCTGGGCGGATGCCAGCCAAGATGCCACCGCCACCATCGCCCGCGATGGCGACGAAGGACGGGCAGGCGCAGCAGCAGCAGGGGAAGAAGGAGGCGAGGAGTGCCGAGACGTCGCCCGGCACGGCACCCGCGACACCAGCGCCACAACCACCCGCAAGCGCACCGCCGACTATGGAGATGGGTGGTCAGGTTGGCGGCTCGTCGCTGGGAGGCATGGGCGCACCACAGCAGAACTCGCAACCGCCAGTACCGCAGCCACAACAACAGCCGCCACAGCAACAACAGCAATCGCAACAGCAGCAGTCTGTGTCCGCAGGGCAGGCGAACGGGCTCGGCGGCAGTAGTGGACTGGGAGGCGGTGCGGACGGCTTGGGCGCGCAGCCAGATTTCCTCCAAGGCCTTTTCTCGGACCCGAACGGGTTCGGGGACGGAATGGGGGACATCAACGCGGATTTGCTGTCGGGCGTGGGCGCCATCGATTTCGAGCGAGACTACGGACAGTGGTTCAACGAGCCGGACATGGGAGGGTTGAGCGGAGTGGATGTGAAGTAGTGCATGGAGGATGCGACCCAGCCAGCCGGATATGAAGAGGAAGGAAGTCCAGCCGCCACCGCCGACACCCCGCTCACCATTCACCAACACCGGAATCCGGAACACAATGTCTTATTTATTCTTCCCGCATCACCTCCAATCCCGGAAGGGCTGGGATATCTGCCTTCCAACCCATCTCATGCGCAGCGCCGCTGGGCAGACGTTGTCGCAAGGAACGTCCTACCTCCCGCAGATCTTTCTCCATCTCCATAGTCCATACGTACCACCTCCCCATCACATAACCGTACTTACTCTCTGCCTTATTGTTCCTCATACCGGCCTCGTATCTGTCTGTTGTTTATGCTTCTTTCCCTGTGTTACATATTTCCGATGTGCTTGTTTGTTTGTGCTCGTCTTGTTGCTCTGTTTTGTACACTCTATAATCTCTTCTTCGTCGGAAGGAATCGCAATCAGTGTCGGAATATTGAGTGACTTGAAAACGTGAGGGGGTTGACTGAGTTGCGCTCTTCGTCAGTTGCGCGAGAAGCCCTCCAGGCGACGGTGGCGTGAGAAAAGAAGACCGTATTTGGGTACCTTTGTGACTCATTGCAGAATCGGATCGACTATTGATAAGCGCCGTCGACCGACCATGTCCCCGCCGAGCTCCGTAGCGATATACGCGGCGGCGCAAGTACACGCTTACCGAGCGGCCTGAACCTTGCTTACGACGACCATGTCAACTTCATCAGCCATCCCCGAGAACCCTGGGCGCGTCCTCAGCATCCAGTCCCACGTCGCATTTGGCTACGTGGGCGGCAAGGCGGCGGTTTTCCCCCTGCAATGCCTGGGATACGATGTGGACGTGAGATAGGCTTCAGAATGAACTATGTGGCGGAGGAGACTCACGCACACCATAGGTCGTGAACACTGTCAACTTCTCGAATCACTCGGGTGAGTCTTGGTCTCTTTCCCCCCTTTCCCCCTTCTTTTCTAACTCGAAAGTGTATAGGTTATGGCCGATTCGGTGGAACACGTGCGACAGCAGACGATCTGCGCAGCGTGTTTGACACCATGGAGAAGAACGAGTTACTCGCACAGGACAGGCTCCTGACCGGTAAGTTCTCCTGCTGGACTCACCTACAACGCCTCCTAACTACGCATGCAACCATTCAGGCTACATTCCAGGCGCTGAGGCGCTCTCTGCAGTTGCAGACTTTGCGGCAAAGTTGAAGGAGAGGAAGCCGGAGGCGATTTACCTGCTCGATCGTGCGTCTGTCTGCTTTGCATGCGTTCTGTTGCTAACACCTCGCAGCGGTCATGGGCGACTCTGGGCGACTGTACGTGGCAGCCGATGTCATTCCTGTGTATAGGAACCTTCTGCACCTGGCAGATATCATCACGCCGAACTGGTTTGAGGTCGAGTGCGTCGTTCGCCCCATGTATCGCCCACACCATCCTTATGCCACCCACAGAACCCTCACGGACACCCCCATTCGTGACTTGGACTCCCTGCGAGCTGCTTTTCGCGTACTGCACGAGCGATACCATGTCCCCCATGTCGTCCTCAGCTCCATCCCGCTCACGCCATGGTTGCTAGACGCTTTGCCACCCTCCCTGCGCCCCGCATCCGGCACCGAGCAACTGCTCTGCCTCACCTCCTCAATCCACGGCCAAGCTGTCCATGCGCGCTGCGTCCCCCTCATCCCCGGCTATTTCTCCGGCGTCGGCGACATGTTCTCCGCGCTGACACTCGCGCACTTCGTTCCCGAGTCAGGCGAAGGCGCCATCTCGCGCGCAGCCTCGTATGCACTGGCAAAGACACATGCTGTGCTGCAGCGGACGCACGAGTACGCGTTGGGGCTTCCTGAGGATGAGCGCCAGCCGACGGATGATGAAAAGGATGTGGTGGAGCCTCTGCGGAAGACACGCCGTATGCGGGGCCGCGAGCTGCGGTTAATCCAGTCGCAGGACATATTACGGCGCCTGGAGGACGATGTCGCTCAGCGTATGATGCCTTGGGAGGGCTTTTGGTAGGCCGTTACGTGGTACCTAAAGCAGGTCTATCTTATTGAATGATTATTGCGTTGATCTAGCATGCATAAATGCCTCCAAAGATCAGGCTTGCAAGCTTCACTCTGGTCAGAGACAAGCGTTCCTTCGAGGTATGATCATGAAATGGAGCTATCTACCTTCTGCTTTCCCCCCTTTCATCGGTTCGATGGTGTAGTTGGTTATCACGTCTGTCTCACATCATGTGTTCACAGGAGGTCTCCGGTTCGAACCCGGGTCGAATCACTTTTTGCCTTTTCCTATGCTCTCTTCCTTGACCTCAGAGATCATCTGTACACGAGAAAGACATCCTTTACGAATCTGGGTCGCTGACTTGCCAGTTGATGCCTCCTTTTATGCACCACATCTTGATCTCCATCCGCTCAACAGACTTCGACAGGTCACGACTTCCATCGCGAAGGGATTGTCTGCTAACTCTCAATGGTGCGTCCTCCGAGTCAGCTCCATCCCACTTCAATGTTCCATTTCATCTCGTATCAGGTCGTGTCACTCTTGAATCTCAGCCCTACGATTAGATATCGCTTACTGGAGGTTGCGCCGCCGACCCAGAGTTGACTGGCGCAGTCAAGTCCTGGCAGCACGGTCAACTTCACATGGGTACGCCTCGTCGCCGCTCCGATTCTCTTTTCGCTCGCACCCGTCGATCGTCTGTCAAGATCCCCCTCTCGATGGGCGCCGCTACATCCGTTGTATAGCGCTGTCTCCGTTGAATGGGCTACAGCCTGCTACAGCGCGCTGCGTGACCCGTCAGGCGACGGAGATTGCGCCGCGTTCCCCGCCTTACTACGATTCAGATTCTGTCTTCAGATCTGAGCTGCGGAGTACCACTGGCATTGACAGCGCGCCCTGGTGATATCACGAGGCTGGGTCGTCTGACGTTCAGGCGATAGCACGAGGCGAGTCTGCATCTTATTGACTTGGCCGTCTTACGCCCTGACGATCCCGAAGCCCTCGCGAAGTCGTCTTATGGTTCTCGTCCGGGGCAGGGCAAGCAGCGTCCGCATGGTGACTTTACGGTGAATATAACGTTGCGCAGCAGGTAGGGGATCTCCCAGCGGATGCAGGTGATTCTTCAGTTAGTGTCATCACCACCTGTTGAAGTTCTGAAGGACCCCACAGCTGCGCGAGGTTCAGCACGGGGACACGCACGGTCTGCTCGTGTACAACCAACACAAAGCGTCCCCTGCTCCCAAGAGTCAAGACCCTGCCTGTCCATTCAGTAGAGGCGCGGGCCATTGGAGGTGGTGGCACTAGCCTGTCGCATCGCGTCGTTCATCTTACGTGCGATCCTAGAGTCCCGGAAATTGACCACTACCTGCTTTTCTTCCTCTCATGTTTCTCTCTCACGTAAATTCTCTGTCGTCTCTCTACCAATTCATTCATTCTCTGACAGCCTCGCTTCGTAGTTATTGGACGATGCCTCGACTCTCCTACATTTCGTAGGACGACAGCTTCGCGGGAACCTCGCACTCAACTGTACTCCCTTACCCACACACGCCTCCTTTAGCGAGATCTAGGCCAACGTTCGCGACGCTCAGCGCTGTCTTCTCGCGAGCGACTCAGACTTCTTCGTGCGCGCATATCTCGGCAAGCGAGTACCCTCACTGTCACCACGCTCACCCCGAGCTGTGGTCGGCAGTGACATCTCTCGTAAGACAGGTACCAAGCCCCTACTCGTGGCCACTAGTCGGCACTCCGCCTTCCACTCGCTCCGCGTCCTCGTTGCTCGCTGGCGTTCCTTTCGGTATGTCCAGCATTCTTTTTTGTAGTACAGGGTGCGCCACATCGCGCCCCAGATCACCTACTTACATATCCGCCCTCGCCGCACAGGATTGGACAGAACCGGCATGTCATTCCCTACGATGCCACGTTGTAGGCGGAAGACGTCCTTCTATCATCTGCACGGTGGACGGCTGGCCGTGCGTGCAGAGAGATGCCGTGCGGCGCCGCAGGAGCTCCTCCCATCGAGAGCTCCTCTTCCAGTCGAGGACCCTCCCATCATCTCCCATCTTCACCCTCTCCAATCAATTTCGTCCGACGCGCCCGGAGCCCATGATTAGAACAGCAGCGCGCTTCGGAGATAAAACAATAAACTTGCCTTCATCGCTCGAAAAGGAAGGTTCAGCATCCACGCATTGGTGGCCGAGGCCCCCTTGCACTGCTCTGCACCTCTGACGCGCGCGCGTCGCAAGGCCCCTGGTGCCTCGGACAAGATTCCCTTCGCCGATTGGCATCGTTCGTTGGTTTGCATCATTTGTAATGTCATCGACGCGTCTCGCCGCTGCCAAAGCGCCGTCGAGCACAAGTCCAAGCAGCTGCAAGCCTCACGATCCCAGCTCTCCAGTCAGGCTGCGCACAAGCAAGTTTCGTTGGTAACTTCTTCTGATTCTTTCTTTCTAAGTATTCTAGACACTAGATACTTCTAGACGCGCCGTGGCGCATTAATACAAGTGGGAAGGGGTTGAGCAGACGATGCACGCGTGAGCTGAGGAAGCAGAAAGGGTAGACGACGACGATGCATGGGGAGTGCGTTTGCGGGTAGGTACGTAAGGGGAGGGCATTAACTGTACATAAATAAGCAAGGCTGGGAAGATTGGGTAGGAAAAGCTTCGACTTTGCGATGACGAGGGTGGTATAATGCTACAGTGATGATACAAGCGCCGACGAAAGAAGGGCGCGATGATGCGATTGGTGAGTGACGATGTGCGAGACGCGATGGGATGCAGGACGCGCTGGAAGGCGTTGGGATGCGATGGGACGGACGGGATACGCTCTAGTCGAAGAGAAGCGGTGCCGGCGCGCTTGCGTCTGCGTTTTGACGACTCGCTCGCGGGGGCGGGGGCCGCTTACAGGTCCTCAAACATCCTCTTCGGGTCCATCTCCTCGAAACTGATGCGGTACACCTTGTCGAAGAGCGGGTAGCCCTCGAGGCGCTTCCGCGCCTGCAGGAACAGGAAGACCTCGCGCGCGGTCGCGATGCCCTGCAACTTCTGCCCATTCAGCAGCTCCTCCTCGAGCTGCGCGAACGTCTTCGGGTTGCCCTCCATCTTCGCGCGCACGAACGCCTCCGCGCACTTGCGGTTGCGCCCGCCGAAGCTCGTCGTGATGAGGTCGGCCATGCCCGCGGAGTGGTGGGAGAAGGTGAGCGGCGAGGCGGTCGGGAAGAACTCGAGTGTGAAGGTGGACATCTCGATGAGGCCGTGGCGGAGGATGGCGGCCTTGGTGTTGCCGCCGAGGCCCATGCCGTCGACGAAGCCTGCGGCCATGGCGACGACGTTCTTGAGCGCACCAGAGAGGGAGACACCAGCGACATCCTCAATGGGGTGCACGCGGAAGGCAGGGCCGTCAAAGACTGCGTGCCAGAGCGCGGCGTCCTTCGGCGAGGGAACGCCGATGGTTGTCTCGCAGAACTCGCCCTTGCCGACGTCGAGCGCGATGTTGGCACCACCGAGGGCGGAGCACGGAATGTTGAGAGCCTTCTCGATGACATACGGGTAGGTGTAGATGTCGGCGCCGTCGTCGCGGAGGTCAACCTCGACGCCCTTGATGGCGGAGATCGCGCGCGCCTTCGGGTCGATGACACCGGGCTTCGCGAGCTGGTGGAGGACGTTGGGGAGGAACTGGTGGGGAACGACAAAGAGAAGGAGGGTGGCGCCCTTCACGACCTCCTTGACGTCTGAGACAGCAATGAGGTTGTCGGGAAGCTCGACGTTGGGCAGATATCGCTCGTTCTGGTGAGTCGTGTTGATGATGTCCGTGAGCTTGCCCTTTCCAGGCACCTATACGTATGTCAGAAACAATGCGTCAAAGAGATGAAAGGTCTCGACTCACCTCACGCTCGCGGACCCACATGCGGACCTCATCGTCAAAGCCCTCAAGGGTGGCGGCGTTGATGGCGGCGACTCGTGCGAGTGCGGTGCCCCAGCTGCCGCTGCCCACGATCGCGATCTTCTCAAGGCGCGCAGGCGATCGCGTACCGGCTTCCTTGTCGACCACGAAGTCGGCAGGCGCATAGGGATCGAACTTGGTAATGAAAGGAGCCATCGCGGCAGAGGAGGTGCGGCGAGCAGGAGGCGGGCGCGGCTCCGAGGTGTCAATCCCACCATGGTCGTCTGCGCTGCGCTCATCCTCGTCATCTGAGGGCATCTGCTGCTCGGGGGATCCGCTGCGCTGGATGCCAGACTCGGGCGAGGACGATGTGGATGCGGAGGCGTTCTTGGGCTTTTCCTTTTGCTTCTGCGCGGCGGAGTTGGCGATCGCGGTGAAGCTCATGCTGGCGCCGCCCAGGACGTTGTTCGTGGGTTTGTTGGGCAGACCATGAGCCTTGAGCGGGCGGGATGAGCTGGGGAGGGGCCGCAGGAGCGGAGAGGGCGGGCGTGAGTTGTCTGGGGTGGTGGCGCTCGAGACGGGGCCCGAGCCAAAGGGCGACATGGGGGGCGCGGTGTCGCTGCTGTCTGAGGAGCGGCGGGAGATGTGTGCGTTCTGCATCTTGCTGGTGACGCCGTCGACGGAGGAGGACATGATGTTGCGAGTTGTTATTGTGGTGATGGTGGTGGGAGACAAGTGAAGAGATATAATCGCGTGCGCGGGTATATAAGGCGCGCAGGCAACGGCCGGCCGGCATAAACATGTGGCACACCTGTGGAGTAAAAAAATGAACGCGCGCGCACGAGAAAAGACGCGCACCCAAGCCCACTACAAATCTCGAGATCGATTACATCATGCCCGATCCACAGTGCATCCCCGTTTGGTCATGCGCGCGCGGTAATAGAGCGAGCCTGGCCACCGCGGATGGCAGCTTAGGCGCCAGGCGTTCCCGACGCCGCGGACTCCGCCGTGGCCGGGTTTGGGACCCAGCAGGGACTCGGAGGCGAGTCAGTATCGTCCCCTTGGTGTCATCGGTTGTCCGACGATGAATTCATCATGGCGTTTGTCACAAAAGTTCGAACACTCGAGAAGTACGCGCTGAGGAGCGATGGAGGAGCGGCCCATGCCATAAGTAAAGCCCGGGTAATTCTCCACGCCTATGTGCTCCTGCTCGGAATGTGATTACGGCCAGGGGAGGCCCCATTCGGTGTCCTCTCGCTCGCAAACGGCGCGCGCTTTACGTGTGCGGCCTTCCTTGTCCCTACGTCGTCCCGCACGTTTCTTTCTTCGTGTCCGCGTTCCTGTCGTCGCCACACCCCCAATTCCAATTCGCACACGGTTAGCTCCACACAGATTGGCCCGCCCCATCGCTATCGCTGTCATCCAGAGCCCTCTTTCACGCCCCATCCATCCTTCTCACGCTCTTTCCATCCCGCCACCTTCCACAATCGTCAATCTCCCGCCGCGCCCTGCCGCCCCCCTATCTTTTTTTCTCCCCCTCGATCATCCCGACGCCGCCGCCTTTCGTCTCAAGCTCGGCAGAAGGGAACTCGCGCGCTGCCGTTGTGACGGCCGCGAATATGGGTGGAGCCACTGGGCGGCCAACCGGACGCAAACCGGATTCCAGTTGCATCATGCACATTCCTCGGTCGCTTACGTGATTCCCAAGCCCCAAGCGCTTGTGCTCGTGTATATAAGCCGACGCCCCGCCCTTTGCGTTTTTCCACATCATCCACCCGCTCGCGCGCCTCTCTTGAACGTCCATTTCTACATCATCTACCCAGCGCCCCAACATGGACAAGGTTCTCTCCCTCTCTGGCCAGGAGCAGCCCGCCGTCTCGCCCTCCGGCGAGGTCTCCCAGCCCCCGTCTCCGCCTTTGACGATCACGCAGACCACAAAGGCGTGTCTTTTTGAGTGAGTTCTCGACAGTCACATCATCTTATCGTCACGTTCCTTTCTTTTCATTTTCTGCATGACGTCCCCTTCCGTGCCTTGCGGGCGCCCGTGCTGACCGCCGATCACAGCATGGACGGCACACTCATCGACTCGTCGCCCGCCGTCACCGCCGCCTGGCGCCTCCTCAAGGCGACCGGCTACGACTTCCTCGACCTCGACGACGTCCTCGCCTCCGCACACGGCTACCGCACCATCGACGCCCTCCGCAAGTGGTGTAAGATCAAGGACGAGGAGCTCCTCAAGAGCGAGGTCATCCGCTTCGAAAACGCCATCCTCGAGAACGCCAGCAAGGCCGAGGGCGGCGGGATCATCGCCCTCCCGGGCGTCAAGAGCCTGCTCGTTCAGATCCAGGGCGGCCGCCACGAGGACCAGCAGGGCTGGTCCATCTGCACCTCCTCCACGCACTTCTACGCCTCGCGCGCGATCCCCGCCGCGGGCCTCTACCTTCCGAAGAACTTTGTCACCGCCGAGTCCGTGTCAAACGGCAAGCCGGCCCCCGACCCGTATCTCCTCGGTGCGAAGCTCTCCGGCGTCGAGCCGAAGGACTGTGAGTATTGGCGAGGTTCTCTGTCGTGTTCGCCCTATCTGACCGCATACCCCAGGTGTTGTCTTCGAGGATGCGCCGACTGGTATCCGCGCCGGCAAGGCCGCCGGCTGCCTCGTTCTCGCCACCTGCACCTCCCACACGCGCAAGGCGCTGGAAAAGGAAAAGCCCGACTTCCTTGTCGACGACCTTTCTCAGTAAGTTCCTCCTCTATCAATACCCATCCGACAGGGTGTCTGACTTCGGCCCCAGCGTGACGGCTTCGCGCAATGAGGACGGTACGGTCTCGCTGTTCATCCAGCAGCCCACCGGTCGGGCGTACCCTGAGTCCGCGGTCCCGACCCCGGCGGACACGCCTCTGCACACCCCCGCGCTCTCGCGTGTCGGCAGCGCAGAGAGCTTGGCATGGCGCGCAAAGGTCGACGCCGAGCGCGGCGAGACGCGCGCGGACGACTACGGTGCCCTCCCCGGCGCCAAGGCCCAGCGCGCGTTCTAAGCGGTGGTTGTTGAAGTACCGACGGTTGTTGAGTCACCGCTGCCGCCACCGCCGCCATCATCATTACCACCCACGGTGGTCCCTCGTAGCCGCGAAGAACGCAGAGTCGCGCCGAGGGAGGAGAAGAAGAGAAGAAGTAATGCACTAATCGGAGTAGACCGCTTGTATCGCATAGATTGTAGAGCATGTACCACATACCCACGCACCCAGACAGCATCCACAAAATAATTATTGCGTACTCTTGATGCTCGTATGTGTCGGCTCGAAAATCTTGCAAGCTGGAAGCACGAGGAACGGTGGTCATAACGAAGGAGGAAGAACACGGAGGCTCCGTCGCGCGCTCCGTCGACTCGAGGACACCAAAGGACTGGATAGACGACAAAGGAAGCATGCAAAATTGGGAGCAAGTCCCCTCTCACTCTCTCGTATAGCGCGCCACCTTTTACTGACGACACCGGCCCAATGGTGCGGTAGCTCTCCAGCAAGCGGTCAGCATAAGATCACGTTTCGCGCGTATGATCACCCTTCATACGTACGCCCCCCTCATAAGATCACCTTTTCGACTTTGTTCAGCACAAGAACACCGGCGCTGCTGCGCACCGTTCTGCTCACCGTAAGATCACTCTGCGGCGCCCTGGGATCGACGGCGAGAAGCACGACGATCGTCAGGAGTCGTCAGGGCACTGTCAGGGCCCGCGATGAGCAAGGACCCCTGATAATCGGCAGTGAGGTTACTTCGCTTGTCGGACAAATTTTCGTCCTCCAGACCCAAAATGTCTCTGAGAATGTCGGACAAAATGGGTCTGTAGAGGCTTGAGGTTACTTCAGTTGTCGGACATCTGGGGCCCCGTGGGCGGTGGTCGAGCAACTTCAAACACAAATAATGTGCCAACAGCCTAACGGTGAAGCGCCACACGTCAGATACGCAAGATGGAAGGGTTTCCCGTTCGAATCTGACCCATCTCAGCAGTTCCCAAAATGTTCACGGAAGTCGAATATTTGAGCACGTGACAATTGTAATAATTAATTTGCCTCTTTTGGGCATAAAAAGCTGTACATCACGTGAAACTCACTTAAAATGTCGGACAAAAGACCCCATTTTGGCCCAAAAATGTCGGACAAAAACCTCCCGATTTTGGAGGTTCGCGAAAGTAACCTCAACACCTATTATCAGGGGTCCTGATGAGCATGTCGAAGTCGAGATCCGACGGGGGGAATCATTGTAGCTCGCTGCCTCGTGCTATCGCCAGCGCCTCGTGCTATGCCAATGTTGGGATGGACATGGGCAGGTACGCACCTGGGATTTGACGCGCCCCGATGCTGCGGCGCAGAGACGTCGGCTGACCGGTCACGCTATTGAACGAGGCGGCGGACCCGACGATTCAACGGACGTAGCGGCGCACATCGCGCGAGGGATCTAGGCGGGGGCAGATTCAGAGATTTCGAGATTCGACGGACGTAGCGGCGGGATGCGTTCGTCGACGACGGGTCTTGGCAGGACGAAGGAGGTCGAGTGACTTGGTGGCGGAGCAGAAGAACGGACGTAGCGGAGCTCCGAGTACGCTGCCTGGCGCCATCGCACGTGATACGGTTAGAACAGGTGGCGTGCGTCCGCCGTCCAGAAGGTCTTATGTGGTCCGTTGTGAGTGCAGGACGCTTGAGGGTTTCGGTGTAGATCGAGCGTTCGACGTTTGGAATTTGCAGTAGATTGAGCTTCATCCTGTGCGAAAGCGTAGTAGTACTTATAGGAATGAAGGATGGCGCACCCAAGGGTCCGACAACTTTGTCGTGACGGAAAGCGCGAAGGGGAATTCTCAGATATCGGAATGTGACCCATGAGTTCCACAGTCGCAGGCAAAGTTGCAGGCTTGAACTAGGCCGCCGCCCGTGACAAGACAACGCGGCACTGCCCGACGAGCAAGGGTCGTGCCTATCCTGAATATATTGTTATTATCACTAGTTGATGTGGAGGATGTATATACATGGAACATACCTCCGGGCAGCTCGGGGCAAGGTTTGTTTGCAGGCCGAAGACGTTGCTCTAGGTGAGATAGGCTGATTTGCGCGGGAGACGCCGTGGGTGAGGCCGGGCGAGCACGGATGAGCATCTTCGGTGGCGCCGTCGCTATCGGGGCGTGTAGAAATGGGGTCGCCGGCAGCTAGAAGGTATGTCGAGCAATCGCGCGACGAATGCCCGACTAATGACCACGCGTGCGGGTCTGCGTGAGCGCCACAGCTGCAAGGACTAAACACAGCTAGACGGACTTCGCAAATTATCCTGCCGCTGTTGGGTTTGAAAGGGCGGGGCGATGGCCTGCTAGAAATTTCTGAGAGCGCGCGCAAAGATTGCTGCGAATCAGGATTCGCAGAAACGCTTGCGAGAGCCCGCTGGCGAGATGATGAATTCTGAAAGTCGGAGACCAGAGTGGGCTGGTCTCGGCCGTCTTCGACGTCATTCTGATCTTCGGACGCCCTCATGTGACCTGCGAAGAAAATCGCGCCTCACGCGATTTGCTGACTTCAGTTTTTTTCTTCGTCTTGACCGTCACTGACAGTGCAGGCGGGCGCGCGCACAGTGTCTCCTCGTCGGCACCTTGCGCCCCGCTGTGGCTTTCGCCTTTGGTGAGCTGTCTGGTGCCTGCTCTGGCTTCACGCATGCTCACTCGTCGTAGCAGCCCGACACCGCCGCGCAAGTGCACTAGTCTGTCCACAGTCTTTGTGGCTGCATGGTAAGTAAGTACCTCTGGTCTCTATCACTCGCTTTGTGGCTTAATCATGTCGTCGGCAGCAGACAAGAGCGGGAGCACAACATCCTCGATGGCGCCAATGGCGCGCTGTCTGCAGGACGTCCTTGACGACCGCCTGAACGCCGCGCTGGCGTTTCTCTCCGACGTCGTCCGATCGCCGCTCCCGCGGAACTCCCACTGTACATATCTTCGTGCTACGTAGCTGCAGCTGTACCAGTACATAGTAGCTAGATAGCCCCCAATATATTGCCATTCACTGTATCCAAGCTGGAGCATTGAGTAGAACGAAGAGCCCAGAAAGCCGGGGAGGGTGCAGCCTGGGTGCAGCGGGTGGCGGCGACGCAAGGCGACGCCGGGGTCTGGACGGCGGAGTTTCGGATATGATGTCATACATTTGGACGCGTTCTCAGAATCGCTCGCATCGGTTTCTGCAAGCACAGGGTTTGCAAGCATTCGCACCACCGCCGTGTCCGGGACAGCGCTGCAAATTTTGCAACTTGGCGTGCGAGGGCCGATTTGCAGCGCAGCGTTGAAAGAGCCGGTCAGCCGTGTAAGTACCCTACCGCTATGCCGTGTCCACATCCCACGCGGCCGTCGCGCAGAAGGCGTGGGTGCTAGGGAAGATTTCATTGCAGGGTCCGCGCGCAAATAGGGTGCAGTGAGGTATTGTCCGATACAGAAACGCCTGCTAGGGACATCAGAAAAAAAAACTGCAGGCATCAACGGGTGGACGAATAGGTATGCAGATAACTTACGTGAGAGGAGGGGCGAGGAGAAGGTGTGTCCGACTCCAATTGCCGCCGGAGAGGGAAGGCTAGGCAACGGCCAAATTTATCCACCATGTACTTGGGCAATGGGGTGACAAATGTGTAGGCAACGAGAGGCAAGGTGGTGATATGACGGAGAACAGGGTACGTTGAGGGAACGCATAAACGGCGGGGCAATCCCAGATGCGGAAACCGGGCATGAACCATCACCGGCGTGTCTGCATATTAGCGTTGCGCTGTGGCGTCCCAAGGAGCTTCCCATTCATCTGCTGGAATGAAAACAGGTATGGACAGGTCATGACTAGTAAGACTACTAACAGTGCACAGCAGTGCGCTCACCTTATCAGAACCCAGGAGCTCCTTCCTAACCGGTGTTGGAGGAACGCTGGCGGGCGCCCATGCGAGGAGTAATAACGACGACGTAGGCGGCGTATGATGTGCTTGAGAAGTTGAGGGAACCCAGTCGGCCCGGGATGAGGCAGTTCTGCGCGTGCACGCTGTGTACTTCTTTCACGTCGAGTGCTTTGTACGTTGGGGATGCATTCGTAAAAGGTTCTTCTGAGATAGAGTATTTGGCGTGAGGAAGGCCCCAAATCAGGCAGCTACACTGGCGTTGTCAGGCTCATGAGTGCAAGAGGAGGACGCGAACGGTGAGACCAGCGTGTGACCCTCGTCAAACATCGCATGGTCACGTGGAATTGCTCGCATTTCCTGTTCGAGTTGCAGCAGACTCCAGAGGACCCATTGCACCAAAAAACCCACAACTTACATACTCGCGAGCCGCTATGACTTCGAAAGCAGCGCATTGCGTGCCCATAAGCATGTGTATCGGAAATCAACAGCTTTTATCACAGTCAGTCCTAGCAAACCATCCTCTAGTCTACGAGATGGTGACCAGACGAGTAGATGTAGTCTCCAAGGCAGACGTTCGTAAAGATGGTCCACTTGTACTTATTTATCCTACGATTTTACCAAGAAAGGCCCGAATACAACAAGCGTAAGTGTAAAGTAAGGTAATCATGAAGCGGGGTCATAACATGTCCTGAAAGGCGGCGTATACCACGACGATAGCGTGGTGGCGGTGAAGATGGAGAGGGTGAAGGGTGGTGGTGAAGACAAGGTATTAAGTATCAGATGCGAACATGTTACTCAACATCCGAAGGTGGTGCAGAGCCGTTCGTGCCGTTGACCGTCGTCTCCGTCTTCGTCTGTGCACGGGTGACGACGTCGGTGATGCCCTTCTTCACGTTCTCCAGCAACGGCGTCACGCGGTCGCGCACCTGCTCGCCAACACGCTTCGCCTTCTCCTGCAGCGGCACGTCCTTCGCGGTGATCGTCTCGCGGAGCTCCGCGGCCGTCGCGGTCAGGTTGGCGGAGAGCTCGGAGTATGTCTGGCGGAGGTGAGGCTGGATCTGCGCGGTCGAGTCGTGAAGAGAGGCGGAGAGGGCGGCAGTCGTCTCCTGCAGCTTCTGCAGCTGCTGGACCATGGTGTCGGACAGGCCGTGTACGCGGGTCTGGACGGAGGTGACGGAGGAGGATGCGGCGGCGGACAAGGATTGTGCGGTCTCGGTGGCCTTCTGACTGCGAAGGTTGTCAGCTAGAGCTTTAGGCATGTGATATTAGGGAACCTACGCAAGGGCGGACTGAGCCTGCAACTGCTTGAGCTGCTCGGTAGAGTAGACGGAGATGTGGTCGGTGAGAGCCTTGGTGAGGGCGAGGGCACGCTGATACTGGTACTTGGCCTCCGTGGTGGGGGAGGGCGGGTTGGCGTCCTTGGCGGCACCGATCTCGGCGTTCAAGCGAGCCTCAATGTAGTCAACGATGGGTGCAAAGCGCTGTAGTGATGTCAGATTCAGTCATAGCCCTGTAGCAGAAGGGAACGTACCCCGTCGATCTCCTGCACGACGTGCAGCGCTGGGCTGCGCACGCGCTCATCGATAGTCTTGTTCGCAGCGGTGACCGCGCTCTCGCGACGCGTGCGGACGTAGTCCGTGGCGCTTTGCCGGCGCTCGCGCACGTAGGTGGCGACCTCGTCGGGCTGCGCCTTGAAGGGATACGGGTAGCGAGACTCCACGACGTCGAGGCCCTTGTTGGCGAGCCCGTCCGCCTGAACGATCAGGGGGGCGAAGCGCTGCTGGATGGGCTCTGCATACTTGTACGCCGAGGTCGAGAAGCCCTTGGCGGTCGAGTACGAGGACGATGTGTAAGCGTTCGTCGCGAGCACCTCGTTCAACTTGTCGATAGAGGCGGCGATCAGAGGGATCGCGAAGACGCGGTGCAGCGCGGTGAACTCCGCGGCGGACGGCGGGGGTGCGGAGGAGGAAGAGGAGGGCATCGGGACTGAAGAGGTCTCTGCCATGACGGTTCGAGAGAATGGAAAATTGACAGCGATAAGATGTAGACAAGGCCTTTTATGAGGTGCGCAACTGACATGTGATTCTTGAGTGAGGGAATTTCACGGCAGCGATTAGATAAGATTACTTGACGGGATCAAAGGCTATTCATCCGTTTTTCGACCCTGGGTCATGGGACCAACGTTCTTCTTTCCAAAAGTGCTGACCCCCAGACTCCAGGATGGCGTCCTCTCAATGGCGAACGCGAAACTCGCAAAGGCGGTATCGTATCGCGTTCCCATCAGTGCCGCGCTGTACTGACTGGGCGGCTGGCATGTGTTTTCCCACCGAATCCAGGCGCGGACCTCTCGCGTGAAGGATCAAACGTCGCCTCTATGTGCGCCTGGAACAGATGCTCCGCCCTGCACATATCCCGTGAAATTGTGCACTATGCAGCGGGCACAGGGTGCGTCGAGGCTGGGTCTGCAGTCGCTACGCGAGGTTACAGCGGTGAGCATGGCCTGCGCTGATGTACCAGTGTACAGCGCCGATAGTGCGATTCTGCCAGCGATTTCAGCGTTGCGTTATCGTTGCCTGCCATGGCAAGAAGTCGACGGCCACGAGAGGCCTTTAGTGACTGCGTGCAAGTCAATGCGAGCTCTCACCGTTGCCTTGCACTATATGGCGCAATATAGCGCCCCAGACGCTATCTGTATGCAGCCTGTATCGACTTGCTACATCCCGTGCGGTGAGCTATATCGACCTTCACACATACCTTTGTGCCAGACATCGGACTCGCTGCTTCTCCATTGAACAGACGTTCGTCCCGGCGCTAGCCCGCGCGGAGCATCCCCGCCGCTGCATTACCTTCCTTTGCTATCTGGACCTCATACGTGAAGGCCTGGCTATACAGCGCGACGTAGGACTAGAGATACACCGGTGTTTATGGTAAAGGTAGTATTTACGCCTTGTCATAGGACATGTCCTTATGGCACGTGCGAGCTAAGGCACCGCTTGCGGTGCCTTTGCGGGAGTCAAGCGAAGCACGAGAACGGAGGAGGACCCCTGATAATGGGCGACGAGGTTTGTTCCGCGGACCCCTTCTTTTGGGTACTTTTCGTCCGACATTTTTGGGCCGGTTTGGGGGCTTTTCGTCCGACTTTTCCTCAGACCTTGTGGTCCAGACCGGTCTTTTTTGGCGGTCACGTGATGCAAATTTGATTATTTTCTCTCGGAAGTTTCCGATGGCTTTCTTTTGCACCTGGAAAGGTGCTCGCGCGCGCTCAGACGGCTGCCCGAGCCTGTAGGAGGCGGGATCGAACCCAAAACCTTCTGTTAGGGCCAAATTTGGGCTTCAAACTGGGGGTGAACACCCTCTCACTAGACAATTCGTCCGACATTTGTGTGCGACGTCGCGAGGATTTCAACCGTTTCGTCCGACAAAATATCCGACTTGGGGGAGGACCCCGGATAATAGGCGACGAGGTCAGTTCCGCGGACCCCTCTTTTTGGGTGCTTTTTGTCCGACATTTTTGAGCCGGTTTGAGGGCTTTTTGTCCGACTTTTCCTCAAACATTTGGTCTAGACCGGCCTTTTTCTGCAGTCACGTGACGCAAAATTCAATATTTTCTCTCGGGAACTTCCGTCGACTTGTTTTTTTGCGCTGGGAAAGGTTTCGCGTGCGTTCGGGTGGCTGCAGGCGACTGCAGGAGACCAAACGGGACTCCAACTCTCCTATTCGGGCTGAAATCGGTTTTAAATTGGCGGTGGTCACCCCTTCACTGGACTATTTGTCCGACATTTGGGTTCGACGTTGCGAGCAATGTGGCCGTTTTGTCCGACAAAATATCCGACTTGGGGGGTCCGAAATCTCAAATTTTGTCCGACATTGGGAACTGCCTTCGCCACCTATTATCCGGGGTCCTCTTGGGGGGTCCAAAATCTCAAATTTCGTCCGACATCGGGAACTGCCCTCGCCACCTATTATCAGGGGTCCTAACGGAGGCCGGCCCATAGCGCCGTGATGGGCGCTTCGGAAGGAAGCGCCGCCACGGTCACGCGCGCGGCGAACGCGTCGGCGCCACAATCGCTTCTCTGCCTTTGCCCTCAAAGCTCATAGGCTGTTTTCGTTTGTTCTCCACGTATTCGACATCGACAACCGCTCACCGCTGCCTCTCGACGACCCCCGCTTTTCCGAATCACCAAACTCCGTTTTCACGCGCATATACCCAGCTTCTCTGGCGACATGTCTGGTGCCGCGATACTCCCCAACTCCGGCTTCCCCGTATCTACAGGCGTACCGATGGACTTCGACTTCGCTGCCTGGAAGGCAGACGTCGCCGAGGTCGAGAATTATGCCCTCACGTTCGACGAGCGCAACGAACGCAACAAGGTCATTCAGATCAAAAACGACGCGAGCCGTGCGAAGACCACTCTGTGCATGGAAGACCCGGAGAAATACCCAGACACCGGCCCCTGCATGATCCCCCTCTACGCGAACACGGGAGCTGAGATCGGCCTCGCCACGCACATGACCCACCTCTGGTCGACGTTTGCGAGGTCCCTGCAGATGAAGATCAGCGAGACAGCGACGAAGCTAGCCGACGCCAAGATGAAGAAGAACGAACCGGCGCCAGCCGCCCTACTCGGTCCCCGTACGCACCGTCCCATGGGTGCTATCATTGACGCCGCCATCCCAGAGTGCTACCTCATCGCTATTGGCTACGGGATCGTCCCCCCGCTCACCTTCTTCGACGACAAAGTCATGGCCACCATCGCTAACATGGCTTCCCTGCCCATGACAGCTCTGTCTGGCATTCGATTCGCTGCAGGCACCAAGGCACCACGAATCGTCGACTTCGCCGCCCTCGTCAAGCGCGGCTTCGCCCCTAACGACTTCTCTATCGAAGACATCACCTTCTCCGACTACAACAAGTGGATGGACCGACTCATCAAAGGTGTCCGCGCGCGCACCGACTTCACCAAGATCGTACAACCGGGCGAATGCTTCCTCGACACCGAGTTGACAAATCACCTCAAGTATTTCATCGGAGCGCGGGACGCCGAGAAGCTCTACCCCGCGTGGTACCCGCTCGCACGCCATTTCCTCTACAACGTGATAAACGGGATGGCTTTCGACACGGAGGAGTACAACAGGGAATGGACGGTGGAACGGGCGACAGCGCGCGACGACGTCGCGAGCTACCGGAGTCCGTGGGTCCCCGGCGGTAGGCAGTTCGACCCGGCGCTCGGCCACGACGGGCCTGCCGCAGCTGCGGCTGCCGCACAAAGCGCATATACTCAGGTGGAAGTCACGCGCGCGTACAGTGACACTGACTACGCCCCGCGCAAGGCCCCGAGGACGTCCTACGGCGGATGGGCAGGTGCCGCACGCGGCGACGAGTGGGACGACCACCCTGGATACGCCCACGGCGCCCCCGTCGCTCTCGCTCCCCTACCAGCCGGGACTGCCGCCGCTGGTGCCGACCTCCGCGCCACAAGCCACTCGCCCCCAATTTGTCTGTAATTGACTTGTGAGTATTCCACTACTCTGTCGCTTCCCCCTTTGCACCAATGCCCCTGCTCCTTGCACCTCCTGCTCCCCCTTTGTGTTTCGGACTTACTTATCGAACTCGAACCGTCACGTGCCGTGCGTGTCGGTTAGTTCCGAGCGGCACCGGAGCGGGTCATGCCCGCTCTCATGTGACCTATGTTCGACATCGAACAAACCCCCTTTCCCACAGTTCCTTCTCATTTCAACTCCCGAGGCTGCCTGGAACCAGCCTCTCCTTTCACTTGCGTTAGCCCTATGGGCGCGCTCATCACTGCGTTAGCCCCATGGGCGCGCTCATCACTGCGTTAGCCCAGTCGGCGCGCTCATCACTGTGTTAGCCTACGGGCGCACTCATCACTGCGTTAGCCCAGTCGGCGCGCTCATCACTGCGTTAGCCCAGTCGGCGCGCTCATCACTGTGTTAGCCTACGGGCGCACTCATCACTGCGTTAGCCCTATGGGCGCGCTCATCACTGCGTTAGCCCCATGGGCGCGCTCGTCACTGCGTTAGCCCAGTCGGCGCGCTCATCACTGCGTTAGCCTACGGGCGCGCTCATCACATGCTGCGGGCTCTATGTAAGAGCACGCCCTCATCATTTGAACAGGTGACAAGCGGTTCGGGCATGCACCGGGTACACGTCGTACTTCGCTCCTCACCCCCGGCATACTGCAGACTCCATCACGAAGCAGCGCACGTACGCGCAGCCTCGCCACTACCTTTACTTCAGTTTAAGTATCCTGCTACGAATTCTAATCCCCCGAGTCTCCCCCTTATCGACATATGGATGTGTACCAAGAGACCGGAGTCTGCGCATGGCACGCGTCGTGAGTTTCATCCTCTCTCAGGCTCGGTTTGGGCCTCGCGGGCCCGCAGGGCCTTCGCACCCGCGCGCAGCGTTCGCATACTTATGGCTCCGCTGGGAGCCTTCGCTCGTTTTGGGCAGCACGGGTTTGCTTCAGGCCCTTCCGCTTGGCCTGGGGCTGTGCCCGGCTTCTGCTACAGCGTTCAGTCGGCCGGGCCGCGGTTTCGGTAGGTGGTTGTAGGCGCGCGTCACGTGACCCACGAGCACGCGCTGCCGCCGTCCGTCCCCCGCGGCCGGCCGACCCCGACAAACCCCAGCCCTCGATGAGAGCTGGTATTTCTCTCCTCTCCCCTGTTCCCGCACGCCTACCGTCTCCCTAGACGCGTCCTAGGCCTCTCGCCCACGGCTTCGCTTGATGCGAGCTAAGGCACCGCTTGCGGTGCCTTTGCGGGAGTCAAGCGAAGCACGAGAACGGAGGCCGGCCCATAGCGCCGTGATGGGCGCTTCGGAAGGAAGCGCCGCCACGGTCACGCGCGCGGCGAACGCGTCGGCGCCACAATCGCTTCTCTGCCTTTGCCCTCAAAGCTCATAGGCTGTTTTCGTTTGCCCACCCTCCTCTTCCCTCTGTATGACTCGCTAACGCTCGGGGCAGCACGGGTTTGCTTCAGGCCCTTCCGCTTGGCCTGGGGCTGTGCCCGGCTTCTGCTACAGCGTTCAGTCGGCCGGGCCGCGGTTTCGGTAGGTGGTTGTAGGCGCGCGTCACGTGACCCACGAGCACGCGCTGCCGCCGTCCGTCCCCCGCGGCCGGCCGACCCCGACAAACCCCAGCCCTCGATGAGAGCTGGTATTTCTCTCCTCTCCCCTGTTCCCGCACGCCTACCGTCTCTCTAGACGCGTCCTAGGCCTCTCGCCCACGGCTTCGCTTGACGATGGCTGAGAAGGGACAGTCGGATATCTTCCATCAGTTAATTGAGCGAATTACTTTCAGTCAGCGCCGGATATCCGAGGTACCGCGAAGTGTATCTACGTGACTTGACTGAGACACCGAGCAGAGGAACTCATGCCAAGAGGCCCGAGGTGCGCAAGGTACGCAAACAAAGCCTTCCTTCTTCGGATAGTAGAAAAGCACAGCCACCCGGCGCCGCTTGGACGAGCGTGGCGACACGCGTGGCGGCGCGTTCATGCCTCTGACCGCCATCGTCTCCCCTCCGCATCGGTGTTCCCCAGCATCCTTTGTCCCCCTCTGACTGGAGTTTGACCTCGTAACGACATTATGGTGCGCTCCTTAGCTCTTGAACGGCGGAGGGAAACTTCACTCTACGCAGTCCGCCCTCTTCAACTTTCAAGACCTGCTGCTCGTCATCCTCCTCGTTATCTGCACATGCACATATGTCCGAGGGATCATGCCGCGCATAATAGACCGCAATAAGGAGGGGTGCGTTCCCAAATAAAGCCTCTTGCTCTCGTTTACTGACTGCACCGCGCAGGTTCCTTGGGCTCTTCTGGATGTCTGCACGGATAGGTGTGTCACGGGAGCCCTACGCCCGCCGAATTTGCGGGGCTGACCACCTTTACAGGCGAGCGACTATCACCATACGTCGCTATAGCATGTGTAGCAATGGCGGTCAAAATCCTGATGGAATGAGGTGCCCAGACCGCTTGCTCCATGGATAGAACAAGGTGCGGTATGGGTGCTTGAGAGCGCTCCTGTACACTGACCGCCCATTCATCGCAGTCACGCGAGGCCCGCGCTGTTAGCCAGACCGCATCATGCACTCCGACTGCAGCGCGCTGCGCGGGGCGCCACGACTCCTTGGCGGTGCGAGATCGCCGCGACTGTACATATGGGCTACAGTCTTCCTCACTGCTGCCCGGCTCACTGCGTTGTCATACCCAATGTCATTGTATCGATACGAATGAGGCATGACTGCGGCGCCCGCGTCAATTAGCGCGAAGGAACGATGTCCCCTCGCCTTCGGCCTTTCCTCGACCTTCTTGAAGCTTCGGACCTTCCAACCTGGCCGCGAAGTCGACACTTGTGTCCAATCATCCAAATGTATTATCAATTGAACCCATTATTATCAACAAAGAAAGCGCTCTAGATACGAGTATTGTACGCAGCTTCGATCGCTCAGAGTACGCGCCTCAACTACAAAGAAAGAAGAACGCCGCTCGACTACATTGGCATGTCGACTACATCGTCGACGAATACGTCGCTCTACTAAAAGTACGCCGCTGACTACATACGGGGTGTATATGTAGCCCGATTACACAGGGATGGATATGTAGCCGTGTGGTCATCAGTAGTAGCTCCACAGAAAGAAAACAGATAATGCAGAAGAAGTACAGCTGCAGGAACTCCGAGAGGTGGGGTACGTGGATGGGGAGGAACAAGGGAGGCTACGCGGGGGATGAGCGGCAGCTACAAGAGCCACAGGTGAGCTAGCTACAGGGGCTGAGGGTGAGCCATAGTAAATGCAGTAGTCCTTCGGCTCCAGAGTCCACGAGGGCCCGCCGTCGGAGACCATGCAGGGGTACAGGATAAGATGCACGAATATATACAGTAAAGAAAGCGAAGAGGGCAAGACGAGGTATAGGCCATGACAGCGCGGGGCGTTGCACGGAAGTGCGACGCGTAAAGCGCTGCACAACAGTGGGAACGCGCAACGCGCTGCATGAGAGAAAAAAAAGACGAGGAGACGGGTTAGCGCCGGAAGAGGGTGAGTGGGAGGAATGAGTAGGCCCGAGAAGGGCGAGCGACACTGGTGATAACGGGCATGGACATGGTGGTAACGGACATGAACACGGTGGTTGCGAACATGACAACAGAAGAGGAGGCAGACAAAGGAGTGCGAACGAGTGAGGCGTTGACGTGAGGACCGTGGCGGACGTGGCGTATAGGCTGGCGAGACGATTGCTGCGCGTAGCGAGCCGATCACTGCGCGTAGCCGGCATTGTGCTGGTGCGTGTGGTCGCTGTACCCGTACGCGCCCTGCTGCTGGCCGTCCGCCGTGAACGCGTACGCATTCTGGTCGTATCCGTGCTGGCCCTGCTCGCGCTCCACGTCCGCGTACCCGGCGTGCGCCTGGTCGGAGTAGCCCGCCGCGCCGCCCTGCCAGCCGCCGTACGACGACGGGTCGTGGTGCTGCATCGGCTGCGCGTTGTACATGTCGTCGTCCGTGTACGCGTTGCCCGAGTACTGCCCAGCGTCGCCGCCCGCGTAGTGCGCGCCGCCCTCCCCGTCGTAGGCGTGCGGGTCGTAGTCACCGTACCCGCCGCCTGTGGCGCCGCGGCCGGCGATGTTGACGCTGGCCACGGAGTCGCGGTTGCTGCCAGCGAAGGGCGCGGCGGGCGGCATGGGTGCGTGCGGGTCGGTGAAGACGGGCTTCTCGGTCATGACGGTCATGGGGCGGCTGGTGTCGACGAAGGACATGCCGCCCATGGTGGTGCGGCGGGTGCTGAACTCGCGGTCGCGGCGCTGCTTGCGTTTCTGGCGGGGGGTGAGACGAGATCAAAGCAACAAAGACATGCATTTTGGCTCACGGTGCACCAGAGAAGGAGGAAGGCGATGAGTCCGAGACCGGCGAGGCCGCCGATGACACCGCCGGCGATGGCGCCGGTGCTGACGGCGCCGGTGGCCTTTGCGGCAGAGTTGCTGGCCGTGGAGCTGGCGGTGGCTGCGGCGCCCGTGAGGCTGATGCTTGAGACGTGGGACGTGGCAAGCGTGGTGGCACGCGCACCCGTGGCGAGCGCGGCGGCAGCGGTCGATGAGTGCGTCTGTGTGGTCAGTCAGTCAACGAGAGCGCGGTTGATGTTGCAGGGTACCCACCGTGGGAACCGATAATGATGAGGAAGTGTTGGCGACGCGGGCATTTGAGGCCGGCGATGAGGACGATGAGCGGGACGACGAGGACCGGGTGGTTTGGGGCGGCGGGGTGGAGGTGGTCTCGGGCGTGAACGAGGGCGTGGAGGTGGCGACCGAGGTGGAGGTCGCCGTCGCCGTAACTACCTGGACCTCGGACGACGATGTCGGGGACTCGACAATCGATGAAGTCTCCTGCACGGGGGGCGTGCTGGAGGTCGTCGGGGGCACGGACTCCTGCGAGGTGGCAGGAGCGGTGTCGGCAGGCGCGGTGGTCTCGGCGGGCGTCTCTGCCGTTGTTGACGGAGCGGGGTCGGACTCCACAGACGATTGCTCTGTTCGAGATTAGTTTTGCGGGTGTAGAAAGCAAGCAGTCACTGACCAGTACCAGCACCGTCACCAGCAGCCGGGCTGGTGGCTGCGGTGGTCGGGACGGCAGCGGAGGCGTTGTCGCCTCCCTCAGCGCCCGTGGCCGCACCGCCGTCCGCCTGGCGTTTCGCGACGATGCGCTTGTGGATCTCGAGGACGTTCGCAGACATGTTTACTATATCTTATACACAAAGTACAACCGGCTGATAGAAGCCAGGTCGGGGCAGCAGGAAGTTTGTGTGGGTGGGACTTGCTGTTGCACTGGCCGGCGCCTGCGCTGATCTTGTTTTGCAAAGGAATGAGGGGGGAAAGAGGGGAGACGCTCGGCGAGTCGAGCGGGCGGGGATGGCGAACGGGCGCTGGTGCTCGTCGCGGTTGAAGATGGAGGCAGCTTTGCGTGTGTTTGCTGCAACGGGCGCACTTCGGACCGCTGTTCCGGCGGCCGACTCGGTCGCCAGGTCGACCAGCTGCGACGACAAGTCCGCATGCCATCTCACTTGCTGAAGCTAGAGTCTTGGAGAGCAGGCGATGCGACTATAACTCTCGCCTGTCAAGCGCTGTCCGCTCCCGGTTCGGCGGCACCCATCACGCGAGACGCGCATGACGCATGATGCCATCGTAAGTTGAACTTCAACTTCAACTTCTGCTCGCAACTGCCACACCTTTTGCCCTGCCAGGGCCTGCCCTTGCCTTTTCCCTTTCCCTTTTCCTTGGACCTGACCTTGTTGCCTTTTCCGTGATGGTACCAGAGCTATGTAGACTTGCTTGCCTGCCTCGTGCTGTGGTTGTCGGCCTAATCATACATCCAGTGGCCAGAACGAACGCGTTGAGCGCGTCATTCGTGGCGGCTATCCACTCACCCACGAGGAGGCCTTTCGCTGGGCAACTATGATAGCGGATAGGCTGAAGATGAGACCTCCGAACAACGTGGACGACACCGGCGAGATGAACTACTTGTTGAACCTCATATTCGACCAGTACAACGACATGAACTGTTGTGTGGTCACTAATCCCCGCGATCCCGACGGCAAGGGCGTGACCTGGATGGTCGCCACGACGCCTCAATACTACAGACTTTTTCCGCGCGAGGAGATCGAGGAGAAACAGATCAAGCAGAAGGATTTTTGGAATCCGTCGATTCAGTTGCCCGAGACTGACCTTGATATCAACGCGCGAGAGTCGATGGAGCGTAAAGGTGTGTGATGGGCTTTACTTGTGTGCTTCCCGCCTTCGCTCGTGCCCCATTCACACCCATCTCGCAATTTCTTTGCTGTGTCGTTCATGATCGCCGTCGTTGTCCCTCGCGTTCTTCCCACACTCCAGTTCAACAGCGCATCTCAGACCAGTGAACTGACGCGTCACTCACTCAGGCTTCAAGCTTCAACCCTTTCACACCTCTTTCTGGAATGAGCCTTGAGCTTGGCCCTCCTCTGCTGTCGACGTACCCGCTTGTTTGCGGTGGAATGCAGCACATAATTTTCGGATGTAATTAAAGTTTCTGTCTGTCAATGTATCTATCACTAACCGAAAACCGTGTTCGTTCTATGAAATGAAGAACCTCCCCAAGAGAACGAACTCATGCTGCGCTCTACGTTTGCGCCACAGGCTGGCAGGTACTGCACGCGCATTTTTGTCCAGAATCTCGCCCTCAACATCGTAGTGTGATTGCCGACGTCGTCCCGCCCAGGTCGCGACGCCGTCTGGCTACTTACACTGGCGCTGTTGACCGTCGCGCATCGCTGTCCGTGAAGACTGCGAAGGTATACGTACTGCAAGGCAAGCGCGATTGATTGGTTCCTTGCTATGTCTTCAGAAGCAGTTTCTAGCCCTACTCGTGGAATCCACAAAATGCGCCAAGTTTAAGGGAAGAAAGACAATCACCGGACTGTTGAACATGATAGCAGGCATATGCCACACGCTTTGCATAAGTATACAGGTTGCGAGAAAGGCATATTGATGCTGGGCGCCGAGGCGCGGAGCGCCGAACTCGGAGGTACAATAGAAGGCGTATGTGAGGTACAGTACAAGGCGCGTGTGAGGCACTCTTCGATTGGGACAGCCCGTCACTTGTCATCCCCGGGAGGAACATAGTCCTCGTCTGCGCTGGACGAGTAGCCATCCATATCAAACATGATGCTGACGCCTGCGAAACGAATCAGCTTTGGCAAGAGCGACGCGCGCAAACAAACACCCCGCACGCGAGCACCACTCACCATCCTCGCCATCCATCTCTGCATCATCCCGCGCGGATCCCATGTCTGCATCGTCCGAGGTCATGATGTCTGACGAGCCGTCCGTCAGCCCCCAATCGCCCTCCCCGTCCGTCATCTCCGCGTCGCCCTCCAGGTCCACCGCGAAGGCGGGGTCCACGTCGTCATCCATCGTCGTCTCGTCTTCCGCTGTCGGGTAGTCCTCAATCGTTGAGTAGTTCACTATGGCTAAGTTGTTCTCCAGCGCTGAGAGGTGGTCCGTAACCGGGTGGTCCTCCCACTCGATGCTGTCGTCCCCTGCGGCCCAATCGCCGCTGTTGTCAGCCCATTCGTTGTTGGTATCAGCCCAGTCGGGCTCGCTAAAGTCGTCGTCGTCGAGCACGTAGCTATCCTCCTCTTCTGCATCCCGCTCGGGGACGTACTCACCGCCGTCCGAGGACTCGTCGTCCGAGTCGGTTCGGGGGCGGATGTCGAGGTAGGTCCGGCGGCAGGTCGGGCAGCTGCCGTGCTAGAGGAGTATGTCAGTTGCGGTTGGGAAAGAGATGAGGGAATGAGTGGGGGGAGGGGAGGATAGAAGGTATGGAGGAAGGCAAATGCAGATGGGAGGAGATCCATGCAGGCGCAGCGCACCATATTCTTTATCCATTCAACGAGACTGAGCGAAAAGATTAGCACACATCTTAACTGAGAACGCATACATAGGACGCACTCATGCATGCAAAAGACATGGCCGCAACCCGGGAGCTTCGTGACGCCCTCACGTACCTCCTCGCTACCGTGCTCTGCGCGCAACACATCTGACCCAGAGACAAAGTCGCTGCCGTAACCATGTCGCCTACCAGGCGAACGCGCCGTGTTCACCGACGTCGGTGACACCCCATGCGCATGCGGCGACTCCTCGCGCGCATTTCCCTCGTCCGCATTCGGCGACACCTCGCGCCCCTTCCCCTTCCCCCCCATCCCCAGCAGCTCCGCAAACGGTGTCAGACAGATCGGGCACGCATCTTCCGCGCCCACGTCCTGCGGGCCCAGCTTCGGCAGCCCCGCGACGAAGCGGGCGATCTGCGCCTCTTGTTCGGCGGACGTGCGCCGCGCGCGGTGCGTCCCGTACGAGTGGATGGTGAGGAACTGGCTGAGGAGCGCACGGGCGGCGCCGCGGGGGATTGTGGGGGAGGGGGGAGTGTCCTGTGAGTACGGGACGTCATAAGAGGGGGAAGAGGGGAGGGAGCGAGATCCGGAGGGGGAGGGGGACGAGGGGGATGGGTCCATCGTGGGTGTGCTTGCTAAGTCAGCGGAGAGGTCGACTGGTGATGGATCGTCGACGTCGGCAAAATAAGAGCACGACGACTGATGATAATAGGAGGAGGGGGCGATGAGACTTGAACTGCGCGCGTGAGCGTTTCAATCAACAAAGCGCGTCGGTCACGCCGATCGGGCGCTTGTTGATTCTGACGTAATGATCCCCATTGTACTTCCAGCCGGACCAGCCCATTGTTTTTTCGGCGCTTTGAGCTTGCGAGCTCACGGACTCTCAAATCTGCCAGCTCTTGGCCGCGCCGCTCCCCGTTTATAACACAAAAAGACACCTTGCTGCAGCTGCAGTACTATAATCATAGGGAAGAAGCCTTCCAATTTCCGTGCACAAACATCATAGTTGCCCTTTGCAATCTCAAGCCGATAGGTTCGCACAGGGTCCCATGCATGAGCGACTCTACGCATACATTGACTACCGCGAGCCCCCCAACGGTACCACGTCCAAACAGCAAGACTACATGTATCACATAAAGCGACGTTACGACCATACACATACGCGTGTACGGTCCTAGGTTAATAATCAACGATAGCGAAGGCCGGAGGCGGCCACAAAAAGAACGTGAGGGAGGGAGGTTCGCATTTTATATAGCGGACGGGGAAGCCGGCGGGGTGTTGGTCGATAGAGTAGGTAATAACATCCACGCTCGCAGCGGAGGTCCAGGGATAGATAGCGAACTGCAATAATACGGAATAAGATGCTCCAGATCCAGATATGTGTGTGCGTATGCAAGGGGAGGAAGGATGAGGGGGAGGAAGGATGAGGGGGAAAGGTGAGGGTTGCCAGGATGATGATGCTTCGCTCAAAGCGCCGTAAAGCGTAGGAGGTGCTGTCGCGTTATGGGTCGAGCGCGGTAAACATGTGCAGTCATACGCCGTAGCCGAACTCCTCGAACGCCGGGAGTCTCGGGAGATCGCCCCGCGGGATGACGGGGGAGTCCTCGTGCAACGTCGGCAGGAACTGCGAGCGTCTTGTCGTTGGCATCTCGAGGGATATCCGGGGGAGATCTTCAAGCACTATCGACATACGCGCCGAGTCCTCGTATCGCATCCGCGGGGGCGTCTGCGCCGCCTCAAACTCGGGAGACGGCGTGTCCAAGGGAGACTGCGCGCTCTGCGACAGCGGGGGCTTGGTGTCGAGCGTTAACCGCCGCCGGCGCTCGCCGACCTTCCAGATGACGTCCTTCAGCTCCTGCACGACCTCACCGCCCGGGCCAAACCCACGGCGCGGGGGTTCCTCTGCTCGCGCCTCGCGTGCAGCCCTCGCCGCCTTGATGCGCTCGTCTCGCGACAGCTTAGGGCGCTCACGCAGGCGCAATAGCGCGCTGCCCGCGTCGTCCTCAAACACCTGCTCTACGCCCGGCGGCGGGAGCCGCGAGCTCGCCAGCAGTGTCGTAGCGACATCATCTCGGAAGTCAGGCGCAGCACCGACATATTCGCCATCCGGCTCGAGGGCAGCGATGCCCCCGTAAGGATCGTTGTCCTCATCCATTGGCTCGGGCTTATCCGAATCGTCAGAGAGATCGTGACTGAGACTGGGGAGCTCCTCGCTGTCGTCTTCAACGCCAGGTGGCGGGACGGGGGCAACGGCATCGAGCAGACGATCGCGCCCGCGCTCGCACTCGCGCAGCGCGAGCCCAAGTTCGCGACGCAATCGTTCATACGCAGCGAGGGCGGGGTGCTGCTTCTGCTCTGCGTCTTGCGTCCTCGGGCTCGCATCGTCCTCCTTCAGTGCAGCAACGGTACGCTCGAGCTCCTCGCGGGCGTCATCAAGTGCAGACGAGATAGTATGAACGTGCGCAGCAAAACGCGTGAGCGGCCCCGGCGTCGGCGCGAAATTGTTCATCGCGTGCCGCAGCATTGATGACCGCCGATTCCGAAGCTCACCAGCGCTGGATCGACGAGAGCCATCCGCATTGAGACTGGTACGCCGGTTCTTCAGGTGATCCAGGTTGAGACTCGACCGGCGGCTGTCCGCGCCAAAGCTCGATTCGGCGTCCCATGGTGTCGGTGTTGGCACCTCATCCCTGAGCTTCTGAGTATCGACCTCCTCGAACGCTTCCGCGAGCCGCGCAGTGACGTCCGCGAGCGTGCCCGTGAGCAGGCTCATTACCGAGCGCACGTCCTCCCAATACAACTCGTCGTCATCGTCGCCGAAGCGCAGCGCTAGCAGATGTGCGCATGAATACCGCCGTGCCGCGAGTGCTTCATGTACAGAGCTCGTGAGCGACATGAGCGAGAGCGGATGTCTCGAGCCCAGCGAAGGAGAACTCCGCGCAGAGGACATCCCAAGGCTCTGCAGGCCCATGCTTTGCCGCTTGCGGCGCAGGTCAAGCGCTGCACTGCCGAAGCTCGACATAGAAGCGCTCGGGCTATCAGCGACGTCTGGCTCCGGCTCCTCTTCTCGCACGCCATCCAGTGCAGGAGTAGTAGGCGTGCCCGGGGCGCTCCGAGACTTGACCGGGGAACCAGCACTGACTTGCAGAAGCGAAGATAGGTCGGAGCGGCGCTTCTGCCGGTGAGTCAGCACTTGCATCGTCGGGCTTCCCGCTCTTGCGAGCGCAGCATACGAGCCGTTCCAAGTCGAGCGCTTCATGCTTGGCGTCGGCATCGAAGTGAGAGAACTCGTCCGTTTCCGAGTGGGCAGGGAGAGGGGACGGTCTGCGTTGGGCAACTCGGCAAATGGAGGTCTTGAGGGCGACGACGGCGCATACATCTCGGCCAGAGGCGCAAGTTCGGTAGGGCAAGTGAGTGCCACGAACAATTGTCGAACGTTATCGCACTGGGTCTGGGTGCTGTGCATAGAGGAGTTGAGTGCCACCCGTAGCGGCGACGTCGGGGCCGCTGAGGGTGAGGATGCGCTGGTGGCCATGCTGGGTATATAGTCAGTATATAGCTGGCATACCCGAGATCCAGAACGTACCGCTGCTCGTCTCGCTCAATTGCTTGAAGCGCCTCTGAGACCGCTGAGTCCCACATGTTGCCCGCAGACACCAGCGCATCTAATACGTCCAAGGTCTACCAGTAATTCAGCAATGAGAGGAGAGGCACTGCAGATCATACTCACGGCCGCAAAGTCAGGTCTCCCTGGGCTGTCCTGGTTCATCGTTAACACGGCTGCGGTAGCTACGCACACGAGAAGAATGAGAGCATATGCTTCGATCGACAGGAGCAACGCGAGGAGTGCGATGCCCCCAGAGACATACCACCCTGGATACTCTGAGGATGCGAGCACAGTTGCGAAGGATGGCCGGCTGCTATTTGAATCGCCACCTATGGATTGTTGGTCGTCTGCGAGATTGCCAGGCAGCGTGGGCGGCGAGGCGGACAAACGCGTTGACGACGGCGCGACAGAGTCGGCCAGGAGCGAGGAGGATATCACGTGGTATTTGAAGCGCTCGACGAAGGGAGAGGAGGGGAGGCTTGACGCGTTCAGCTGCTGAACTAGATTTGAGATGACCTGTCGGCAAGGACGACATCAGCGTTCGCTCGGGCCTCCAGTATCAGACCACACACCTCAATGAGCTCGAGGACAAAGCCCTGCAGGGGAGTCAAGGTATCCGCGTATTCGCCATCGGGGGCTTCGCATTCGTCGTCAAGCGGTGGGAATTCGGCGGAGGCGCCTGGCATCAACTCCTGGACCTCACCGGCCTCGTCTGGTAGAGAATTAGACTATGAATCGCTGAACGCAGCTCCCTTACCTCTGAGATACTGCTCTAACGGATGTTCATCGTACACGGCTTGAGCCATGTCGCGTGCGTTTTGAAGATGACCGGGTCGCGGAGGTCGTGAGGAAGTCGTGGCGCAGCGATTAGATGTGTACGAGATGGCAGAAATCAAGAAAGAAAGGAAACCGGCTGTATTAGCGCATACGGAGGAACACACACTGAGGAAGAGGAAGAGGACAAGGAAGCCGGTGGGTCATGCGACGGCGGCCCGAAGCTCGGAGGTCGGCAACCCGGGGATCAGCACCATCATGCATTCCGGCAAGTGCCGGTCGCCAGTTTGAACTCTGCATGCAGCATGCTGTTTCTGCACCGAGGCTTTCGCTGCAACGCGTTCGACGACGAACAGCTCTTATCGGACCTTTTGTTGGCTCGCCGTGTACTCGCGCCGCCGGTCCGCGGACAGAACAATGAACCTATCTCCTATAGATCTCCTGCTCAAATACCAATCGAGTGCAATGCCGACACTCTCCTTAAGCGCCCCGGTCATCTCGTCTCTCGCTAGCCAGCACCCCATCCCTTGCTTCACTCACTTTTACACACCATGAGCACTGACACAATCGCTACCGAGGTTGGAGGCGGCCCCTGGCTCAAGCTCGATCCCCCCATGATCCTCGGCGAAGCTCCCGTGTTCCGCGCCTCGGACAACACCCTCCACTGGAACGACTGCCTCGACGACCCCGCCGAAATCCACATCCTCTCCCTTGACCCCACTACTGGCGATGCCGCGGGGGACATCCGCACCCTCAAGCTCGCCGACAGCGTCACCGTCCAGCTGTTCCGCCGCGGCCACCCGGGCTCGTACATTTGCGCGTACTACCAGGGTGTAGCCTTTCTGGACGAGGCCACTGGCGCGCTGGAGATACTGAAGGAAATCATCCCGACGAGCGACAGGGGCATCCGCAGGTTCAACGACGGCGGCGTGGACGCGGCGGGCCGCTTCTGGCTCGCGGAGATCGACGTGAAGGTGATGCCACACGGCGCGGGCAAGATCCCAAAGGACTATACGCCCATCGGAAGACTCTGGCGGTACGACCCCGATGGGACATGTACGCAGATGGAGTCCGGGCTCGCGTGCGGGAATGGGATCGGATGGAGCCCAGACAACAAGACGAGTGCGTCGCGTCCTTCGTGCTCCAAGGACTATTACTGATATATTGTCTATAGTGTACCTCAACGACTCTCTGGCGCAGATCGTGTGGGCATACGACTTCGACCTCGAGACCGGCACCATCAGCAACAAGCGCATATTTATCGACCGTCGCGAGGCAGGCGGGGAGCCCGACGGCATGGTCCTCGAGTGCGCCTCTCTCCCCTTCTTCCATTGATCATCGGACTGATGGTCTCGACCTCAGCGTCGAGGGCAACCTCTGGATCGCAATGTGGGGAGCCTACAGCGTGATGTGCTTCGACAAAACAGGCAAACAGACAAAAACGATCAAGTTCACTGCCAAGAACATGGCATGCACGACGTTCGGCGGACCGAACTACGACGAGTTGTACATCGCGAGCGCGCGAGATCGGTCGCCGACAGCATTGGCGGACGACGACGGAGGGCAGATGTTCCGGTACAAGGTGGGCGTAAAGGGCCTCCCCAAGTACGAGTTCGCCGGGTAGAGGGTGGTCTGGGACAAAATGGAATGCACCTGCAACCCAGGGCTCGGACTGTGTATTGATTGTCTGCGGGACTCCGATGAAGACTGACGAGTGATTCTGAGCCGTATGAGCCACCAAGCACTTCGGGGATACGAACGACGAATGGGCAGCGATCGGTCCCGATGGACACTGCGATGATACACGGCTATATTCCCTAAAGATACAGATTCCCTTCCGTATATTACACGTTTACTCCTGGGTCGCAATGCACTCGATCTCGACATCCGTGTTGAGAGGGAGAGTTTTGACCGCGACACAGCTGCAGGGGGGTCAACATCGTGCTCGACATCGGTCAACACATCACGCACGTCCTGCATGGTTTCACATCGCCCCAGTACTGCTTGTACACCTCGTTCACGGCAGCGAAGTCGTCCTGCGCATGCAATCAGCACCTCCTTCGGTCAGCCAAAGATGGGACCACGCACCATGTTCGCCAGGAAGATGTTGACCTTCACGACGTTGTTCAGGTTCGTGCCCGCCTCCTCCAAGATCGCGCTCAGGTTCGCGATGCATTTGTGCTACAAGCCATCGATCAGCCTCCCCCTTTCCCCCTCCTACTGAGCAAAACCCACAGTGTGCGCCGCGACATCGCCCTCAATGAGCTTGCCCGTCTTCGCGTCCATGGGCACCGCGCCGGAGCAGTACACCATGCCGCCCGCCTTGATCGCCTGCGAGTAAATACCCGGGAGCGGGGGCGGCGCGTTCAGGGTGAGAACGGCTTCCTTGGGCATTTTCGTGGGTTGGGGAGGGGGCTTGGTAGGTTGAAGGGGGAGCAGGGGAGAGAGGGTGATCTGCACGCAGGAGGCGCCGGCAACCTTATATCGATGATGGACCCCGCGCGGCCCGCGGCTGATCCGTTTTGCAGCCTCGGAGGGCGCGGGGCGGCGGGATGCGCATTGCGCGCTGGTTGCCCCCGGCGGGCGCGCCCTGCGGCCTCTTCTCAGCGCGCGTCTCTTTCGGGTCTCATCCAGAGTGCATCTCAATTGCAATCGATGAAGGGTGCATGGATGATTGTATGTAGACGTTCACATGGAGCAGCGGTTGCGATTCGCGAGCTATCACTGCGAACTGAGAAACCCTGCTTTCTCTTTGCCGACTTGCTATCCTACTAGAGGATGTAGTCAGCAAGCTCATAAATACGGATGACTTACAAAGAGAAACAAGAGCTCGACACTGGGATGAGCCGTCCGCGTCAGGCCTTCAGAGCTCACGCGCACGATGCAGATGATTGGCAGAAAACTTGCCTTGCCGACGGTACTGCTGGTGAAAGGCGTGTAGGATGCGCCGCAGAGCATAAGAGGCAACCCATAGCATTTGACTGCCCTCGGGACAGGCCACTAGAGATGAAGATGGGAAAGAAGGAACCTATTGCTTTGCGCCGACCTCGAGAATGAGTCAAGCGCATAGCGTGAGGCGAAGCTCTTGCGGGAACGACCAGGTCGGCGCTTGCGAGTGGGCAAGTTCATCTGCGTCGAGCTTATCGAGCAGGGCACTACCCCGCAGAGCTTTGCCTCGCGAGTACACGATCATGTCACGATGTCGTCCGAATAACTAGTTGGCATGTCATCGCCCTACGCCTCAAAAGAAGGGATTAAGCTACATACAGTGTTGTCGTTGGTGATGAACTGCACCCTGTGTGAGAAACATTGCAGGCGGTATCATCTTCGCGTACTGGCTGTCCGGCCCTGAGATGGCCCGCTACAGTGTTCAATCACTCGATGAGCAGCCCAATTTTTGTCGACGCCCGGACTTTTTTCACGTGAGGCTTTGGGTAAAAGTAGATACAGCGATCATGTACTATGAGCTACTGGATACGATCTATGTACTTTGACAGAGCACCAGAGATAGACGTGAGGCGAGAAAGCTGGATCATCGTGAAATCGGCCAACTTAGGGGCAAAGCAGTCGCTGAGCAGTCCGTCACATCACGTCGGCAATTGCCGATTGTGCCTCTTCGGAGGCGTTCAACCTAGTTCGCTCCTTCCTGCGGAAGAGAAAATATTCACAAATAGTCATATGCACCATGAAAAGCTTTCAAAGTCTCTTTTGAGACATGCCAACGAGCGCAGATGCGAGAGACGTGCCACGTGCTGAGACTTCGGAACGACGGCACGGCATGTGATGTGACACATCAGCGGCTCATTTGAGCAGCTCGACCATCGACTCTTCGCTGTGGTGACCTATCACCCCGCTTGAGGCAGTAAAACAACATAGATGTACAATTAGGGTGGTCCACCATGCTATGTGATTTTTTCTGGGCAAAAAGGACGTCAAGTTGTATTTGCAGGGAATAAAAACATTTGGCATGAGCAGAATTTGAGCTGCTCAAACACGTTCTCCGACCTCCCCTCCATCGTGTATTCCCTCTATGAGGCTGAAATTTTGTACGAACATAGTGTCTGCGGATCTGTTTACGACCATAAAATCTCCGAGGCTGTCCGGTATTGTTGAGTGGCTCTCCGATGCCGACTGCTCATCGACTGATAGCTGCTCATCGAGTGATTGAACACTGTACATGGGTCCCGGTCGCTGCATTTATTGGCGAGACGCGGTGCGATGCAGCGAAATCAAGTGCAGCTCGAGGTTCACTGGAACCTTTGTAAGATCCATCGTGGTCTGCAGAAGGATGGGTTGACAGGAGGAGCAGATAGTGGCTGGTGACTTGGGAGGCTAAGGTCACAGTCAAATTTGCGTGCACTGCGCCGCGCGTTGACGCCTGTTGAGTCGGAAGTTGACGGCGGACGCCGCGTCACGTCCCGTGAATAACACGTGTACTATATGTACACCGGGCCGGAATGGCCTCGCCAGTCTGCGCTTGCTCCCGAACGGCGACCACCCATGTCTTCGGTCTCTACAGAGTCGCCGTGGCGTTTCCCAGATGACGCTGCTGTAGAGACTAAATCATGATCAATGATCATCTCATCATGTACCCACTGTGGTCGGCGCCTCTCGATTCTTGAATGACACAGCATACTTGGCTCGCAAGATACAGTATGTCAGTGCAAGGAGACTTTTCATCGGATTCTGCAACCACCGGAGGTGCGGTGTACGCAACCAAAAAAACTCGCTTATCGACGGCTCTCTCAAGAACTTCTATGACTGGACGACTACTAGCGCTGTTCGAGCCTCACACATGTTACTGGTTGAATCCACAGCTGAACTGCATTCTTGCATGCAGCTACGTATACTCAGACTGGCGCTAGCGAACGCGAGCGGAGCGACGATGACAATTAGCCTTTTCGGCAAGCGGCGGTCACAAAGCCTGCGCAAACAATCCGCGTTCAAAAGGTCAGGAAGCCTAATTTGCAGCTTCATTTCTTTCTTCCTACTTCCATCTTTAGTGCGTCCTCTTTTCCCCCCATTTGCGCGTACGCTGACCTCGCCCAGATTCCGATCCTGGTGATCGCCCAAATAAGCCTTCAACCACACACTATACGCGACTGGCTCGCTTAACTTTACGATCTCTACGAACAACTCCAACGATACATATCTAACTTCAATCATGGTCGCCATCAACGCTCGCTCGTCTGTGTTCGCTGCCACTATTGTTCTCGCATCCTTGGCTTCTGTCGACGCCCTTCCCGTCCAGAGGGAACTCGCGCACGCCGCCGTCAAGCCGGCCGCTCCTATACCGTCGCCCGTGAACGTCGTCAGGAAGATTTCCTCAAAGGCGAGATCTCTTGGACGAAGAACTGTGGTGATCTCGGAGGAGTTGGATGGTCCGGTGGTACGTTTGCTATACCTTGAAAGTGTGGTCGTTTCTGACGCATATATGCAGGTCGGACATGAGCAAGCGTCGTTCTCCCTCCCGAGGATGCAGCGTCTCTCCGCTCGTGACCATGACCATGACCACGACCACGACCACGACCACGATCACCACCACGAGCATGACCACGACCATGACCATGATCACGACCATGATCACGACCACGACCACGACCACGACCACCATCACGGTCGCCGGTCCATCGTGATCCCCAACGGCCATGGCTCGCACTACATCGTGTCGCACAAGGGGCGGTCACTTCGCAAGCGTGAACAGCAGGGCGTGCCGGGCAACATCAATATCATGGTGCGTCGGTTGATCTAGTCCAACTCTAAGTCACTCAGTATGTTACAGAGCGATAGCAAGAAGCTGGGCTCCCTGGTGTTGGACACTTCGAATTCATCACACTACGTCCTCGACGCGTCGGAGAAGAATTCCACCGAGATGTATCTCGTGTCGGCTGAATCGGGATCGAGCGACCAGTACTTCGTCCAGATCCCTTTGATTGACATGGACACCGCCACCATCATTCCGTACTGCGCGACGTACGATCCTAACCCTCCAGAGGCTGAGCCTCTCACAGTGGAGAAGTGCGGCAACTCGACTCAGGTGGCGCACAAGAGTCAATACTTCGCTTACGACAAGGAGACCGGCGTCATCCATCCGATGTGGTCCAGCGACCAGACGGACAGTGACGCCGCTTCCGCTAAGGACGTGGACGGTAACGATGCGCCGGAGGGTTCAGACATCGCGTCTGTGACAAATACGGGCGGCTTGCTTTCGCGGGACGATTCTTCACAGAACATGACGGCGCAGTCAGTGACGCTCGTGTTTGCTCCGTCGGGCACGCAGGTCGAGAGTGTGGATGGCATGTCTTCTGAAGACATCGTGTCCACCTCGTCGGTCGCATCCTCGGCGTCGATGTCGACCGCTTCGTCAACGGCTTCGTCGACGCAGTCCGCCTCGACCTCGGCTTCATCTGTTGCGTCTACGTCTGCTGTCTCTCCGATGCCTCTCTCCACTAGCACGCCCTCCTCGGTCTCCGGAGAGCCGTCTCCTACTGCTGCCGCTCTTGATGTGGAGGTTGTCCCGAACAAGCCGTCCTCGTCCGCTGCTGCATCCTCCGTCGCCTCATCGTCTGCCGCTGTCTCCTCAGATGCCGCCACCTCTACGCGTTCTCTCGATGCCGAAGCCATTGCTTCATCTATCGCTGCTTCCTCGAGCGCCATGAGTAGTGCCCCTGCGGAGACGGCTTCCGCTGCCGATGCACCTGATTCGACGACAGTTGCGGCCACTACAACGGCCGCGAGCTCCTCGATGACGCCTGTCACCTCTGCTACAGCGCCTTACCAGTGGATGTTCAAGGAGAACTCTAGACTGTAACACCGCGTATGACTAGATTTGCGCACGTTTGGAAAATATGATTGAGTTCGGTCTGTATTCTTGTGTGACGCCAAGCCATTGTCGGAGAGGTAGTTACTATTGCGAACTTCTTTGTTACATGATAGCCTCGGAATAATCTGGAGGCCTAAGGTCTCCCAGGCTCGCTAGCGCTCTTTCCACTTCTTCCCTCAGTGACGCGAGAAGCGAGACTTCTTCTGTATACTTTGGCGTCCAGCTAAGTTTGTGGAGGCGCTCGGCCCGCCCCCATATGCTGCCCCCGAGCAATGCCCATCCAACTGCAAAGCGGTCTTTTGAGCACGTATTTCTGGCCGAAGATATGGTCAGGACACGTACATTCGCCCATAGCATCGGTTATGCTTGCGGGAAGTGGCTCGCATCCAGCCTGATTGAGCATGCCTTTCTCATGCATTACCTGGCCAAGTTTGATTAGGCAAATGCATTCAGCTAATCCGACTCTGACGCACGTCTCCTATGACGGCCATGATATCCCTCATGGCCGTCATGCGTCGGTGGAGGAGAAAGTCTAACGGTGGCTGGGTCAGTTCTAGCACTTGCGAGGGAAAGACAAAGGACGTACAGATCCCTTCTGCACCTTCGTCTGCTTTGCCATCTAGGGCAGCCTTGAGGCAGGCCACGATAGCGGAAGCGACGTCCTTGACGTGTATCTCGCTCATGGCATTTTTGCCCTGTCCAAACGTCCCCGAACGTCCGGCCTGTATGGCCAAGTCGACGTACAAACGAACAGGCATTGTGACCTTCTGCACTCCTACGAGCACGATGTTGAAATTTGTGCAAACATAAACTCTGGAGGCGTACCTGTGCCAGGACCTGGGTGATGGATTCAGCAGAGTGACTAGGATAGCTGAGCGAAGCTGACCGTATATCCATCCGGGGAAGAGAATTAGTGTGCGGACGCGGTTCCGCTCACTTGTTCCGGCTTTGACAATCTCTAGGTCAGAGACGATGTGGGTGACATCGCGGACGTTGCGCAGGTCTATGTCCATGTCACTCCAAATGTGCGTGGGAGTGAGGAGCTCTCCGCGCGCGTTGTCTTCCAGTATGCCGGCGCCAGAGACGTGAATATAGATGGGGGGTCGGTCAGGCTTGGTGGCGGACCGCTTTTGCAGTCCTGCGAGCGTGGCTTGAGATGATTTTTAGTAGAACGGCGCAGGTCAAGTAGCAGTTTCGTCACGTACACAGGACACTGGCATGATGGTCGGAAGACGCGGTGTTGATGAGGATGTCGCACTTGGATGCCTCTTCCTGAATGAGAACGTCGCTGTTAAGGGTTCCTTCGACCACAGTCATGTTCGGGTGAAGATTACGAAGCTTTTCAACACGCTCGGGTGTGGAATCGCGAACGAGCGCAGTGATAGGGAAGCCAGGAAGGTCGCTGGCCAAGAGCTTCAACACCTCTCCGCCAACATAGCCGGTTGCGCCGAGAAAAAATATCGAGAGCGCCTTGCTGCTTGTCATTGGGGTAATTGTGGGCATGGAACTTCGCGAGCGCAATCAGCTGTATTTATGTGGCCGGCTAGCAGCTCGTCCTCTGTAGGTTTGTGCGGTGCCGGCCTTGCTTATCAACACGATCAGCAGCAGTTCAGAAGCAAGTCGTCCCATATATTGCAATCGATTCTGCGGATAGCGTAGGACGGCATCATCAGCTGTCTCCTGGAGAGGCCGACACGGATCGCATAATGCCAATGGGAGGAAGGGAAGAGACGGCAACTTCCGCAAGACCTGAGCTCGGCCCGACGTGACCGACTTCCGAGTTTCGCGGCATAATTCAAATTCCTTTCTCGTCTTGAACTTGAACATCGACCAGGGTCCCGCACGTGTTGCCTGCTCTCTGAAGCCCTACTCACTAAAGCTACAGCGTTAATGGAGCTCGCGGTTACCCTGACTCCAGACGATGGCACACAAACATGGCTCTGCCGTGACATCCGCATCTGGAAAAAGCCCCGCCGATTGTAGGTGCTATCAGGTGCTATCAGGTGATGTGAGGTCATGTGAGGCAGACCCAGGGTATTCAGGACATTCAGGATGCCCAGGAATTTGTTGGTGGGCCAGCGAAACCGTATGCCACCTGAGGTGTCCTGAGGTGACCATATTGCACCTACAGTAAACCTATTTACCCAGGTTTCTAGCGATGTTTACAGGTTATTCACAATGTTAAACAGTGATAATGGAATCAAATAATATTAAGATCTACGATAAGTACAGAAGTCAACGAAAAAGTACTGCTAGCAACCTGTAGATCTATAAGTAACAATAGTGATCGTACTTCATGAGACACTGACCTTTGCTGCAAATCCATTTGCAGTCTCCGTGGCAAGCCCTTTCGAGCGCGAACGACAGAATCAAGAAACTCGCAAGCAGTCAGCACTGTTCAAACACATAGTACGAAGCTCACCTGAAGGAGCGGCATGTAGGCGCGTCGCTGTCGCCGCTCTACCTAGTCAATATCGCACAGACAATGTGTGCACATATCGTGTCGAGCCAATTGCTAGGGTGTACGTTAGCGAGTGACGGAGGAGAGTGACTCACGCACCTATCCAGCGGTCGCCTCCTCGTCGCCCGTCATGTCGCATTGACGCTCATCCGTCGCCTATCGCCTTGTCCCGCGTCCTTCGCTCCCTCCCTCGACCGTCGTCCAGTCCACCCCCGCCGTCGCCCTCGACTTGCCGGGCTGCGCCCACACCTCCTCCCGCCTCGTCCTTGCGCCCGCCCCCTTGCCCCTTCCCCCTCGCCTTGCTCGTCAGCGACTTCCTTCCCCCTACCTCGTCGACTACATCGTCTATCGACTCGCTCGTTGTGGGCATCGCTCCTCGCCCGTCGTCATCGCTGAGTTGCCCCATCCCTGCCTCGTACGTTGCCCCTCGCCAGGCTCGCCTGGCCGTCCTCCCTCACCTCGCTCGCCATGCCGTGGATGGGAGTGCCTCGGAGAGGGCGAGATAGCGGAGGAGAGACGGCACGGCGGGCGACGCCGCTCCAGCGTCGTTGAGCCAGCGTATCTAATCCAGTAAGTTAGCAAAATGTAATGTGCAGTGCATGGCACACGCACCTGCGCTGTGTGACCTCTCGTCGTGAGAGGGCTCCGCAGGCGGCACCGCCGCCACGGCGTCGGCGCGCCGTGGGCACCACTCACTGTCTCCAGCCCAATGCTAGAGATCATATCAGTAGAGTACGGTGCACAAAACGTAGCGTACGCACCTATATCGTGCGCGCGATTCCTGTTGTTTCGCAGCGCGCTGCATTTGTTAACCTAGAAAGACGCGCGAGCTTGCTGAGACCGAGCCTGGGCGATAGTGAGGGAGGACAAGTGGCGCGGCAGCGGGGAGCACACGAGCGAGGCGACCAACATGACGGTGGGAGGAGAGATGCGGTGCATGACTCAGGCGGCGAGGCTCGCCGTCTGAGCAGCTGCAAGATCCGGACCGAGGTCCGGTCCAGCTCGATCGCCGCGTGACTCCGTGATTACGCACCTTGTCTTCGCTCCGCTTAGAGCGCCTGCGAGATCTTGTTGACGCTCACCATTTCCGTGCCCCTCCATCGCTGCTTTACGGCTTCCCCCTTTCTCCCCTTTTGCTTTGACAAATTCGCCCCTCTCCTGGAGGATGTGTTGTGTGCAAGCTGCTTTCTTGCCGCTAGCGTTGGGCGTAACGAGAGGGTTTGAGGCGAGCTCGAGGACGCTTTCAAGAGTCTAAGGACGATTTTGGAGCGCGGTGGTTGGCGCGAAGCGCCGCCGCGCACCATGAAAAGGTGCGCGACTTGCTCGTTTCGCTTCTGCGGGCTGACAGCTTTTATCTAGCGGCGCACAAAATCAGGCCGCCCTCGTTGCTGAAGAGGCACCTTAGTCCGCTGTCATTGAAGCATCACAGCTTGAACTGTCTTCGTCCAGTCACGAGGAGCGAGGATGCAGGTGCGTGCCTGTCCGATGTGACTTCCCTCCCCTCGGTGCTCGCCCTCGCCTTCCCTCCTCGCCCTCGCCTTCCCTCCTCGCCCTCGCCCTCCCTCCTCACACTCGCCTTCCCGCGCTCCCTTCACCCAGCTCGCTTCCTTCCCTGTCTTTCTGGACCGACCCGCGCACGATGCGGCACGCGATTCTCATGCCTGGGAAACCGGAGGCTGACGCGCGGTGATCGGTTCGGTCAGCAAACGAGGAAAATGGGGGAGCGAAGGGCCAAGGGACGGGACACGGAGAACAACGCTGCCGAGAAGAGCACCTTCCGCCATCATTCGTCCTGCACGTCTATACCAAGACCGATACGCGATCCGATAACTGGTGTTGAGGGCAGATGCTCTGCGTGGCTGAACGACAAGGAGGCACATGGGGTGATCAGGACGTTGACAGAGTTACAGTACCACATATTGCATTAGATATTCATAGTGTACTAGCCTCTTTGCTATGGACAACCCGAGATTGCACGACACTGGTTCAGCTCGCCTAAGATTACCTTAACACACCTTGTAAGTACCAGAATGATGTAGGTGAGCACGGGTGGGCACAGGCGATCTGAGGTGTCCTCAGGACGTGCGAGTACACCTAAGGCGACCTGCCTCGGACCCGAAGTCCTGAGGGCGCCTGACATCACCTCTTCGGGGACCCCCTTTTCGTGATGCGGTACCGAGAATCGTGACCGTTTAGGACCTTCGCTGCCTTTGTTCCTCGGTCACAAAGTCGCGACGAGATGAAAGGCGCGTGCTCTATGACCCTTATCCGCAGGACCCAAACAGACGGTCATTGTCTGCTTTCTCTTTATAAAGGGATGGCGTCGACCTCATCTTCCTAGTATCGGCCAGCTATCGACTTCAACATAAATCACCGCCTAGTCCTCGCTGCAAACCGCCACTCACGCAATCCATGCCGGTGAATAAGTGGCTCTCTGCTCTGGCTCCGAAGAAGGGCCGTGGGAGAAGCGGAACGCTGCGGCATAAGCGCTCGCGGAAGAGCCTGGCCTCACGCAGCACACGCCGTGGACCTTTCATCAGGATCGTGAGGCGCTGTCTGGCTGTCGTGACTCTCGGCGCGTACACCAGACGTCAACGTCTGCGGGATGCTGGCTTGACAGATGTTTCTGCAACGACGCCCAGTGGCACAATCACCTCACCTGCTTCGCGCGAACGTTCCATGTCTTTGGCAGAGTCAAGCACAACGACCGTTGTTGGTGACGATAATTATCGTACTCTCGCTGACTTTGGAGCTCCTCGCCTGGAGACTATCGACGACTGCACGGCAAATTCGAAGAAGGTGGGTGTTTATTATAGTGATCATTGAAGCCAACTGAATATGAACTTAGTCGCGTGATTCTCGCCAGTCTTTCGATTGTCGCGCAGTTGCAGGAAAGCGTATCAGGAGTCACTCCTGGTTCACGCGTCTTGACGAAGAGGTAGCTGCAGAACTCAGCGATGCCGGGACCGACGGGCAAGCGCCTGCTATCGCTGCCGATACCAGTCAAGAGTTGGGTTTCGCACCGTTGTCCCCTCGCATACCGACGGGCCTTCGTGGATAGTCAGTCTCCCTGTCTATATATCGCCAAGCAATCTGACCTGCTCTGTAGTGCTCCCCGGCAAGCCGTCGAAAGCTATGACGACGCTTACGACTTCGAGGACCACGATGAAGACGGCGACTGGGAGGACATTCGTTTCCCTGACATATCTGCCCCTAAGCGCCTACGCTCCAGTCGCCGCCGCTAGATGCTCAGCTTCATCGCGCACTCCGATCGATTGTTCCGTTGAGACCCAGCCTCTCCTATGCCCAGCTGTTACTAATACACGCGTCCGTCTAGTCTACTTTACATATCTAACGCATTTTGCGCCTAAAAGACTGTTGTATATGCGTGTTATCGCGGCTCGTAAATGTTGTACATCGTTCCGTCACGCAGGACAATCAGAATGGATGATGACGCCGTTGTAAGGCCCAGCGTGGTCATCGGTGTTGCCCTCGAATATGTTGCCCACATCGCCGGTGCTGCACTGATCGCTCGTGTTGTCCTGCCCGGGACATGACAGCCATTCGTCTGAGTCATCGATGTGGATCTGTTAAGAGACGTTTAAGTAAGGCTGTCATCGGTACAAGGAAAGTACTGACCTCGCCCGACGGATGGTGAAAGCCCAACCCACGCCCTGTGATGAGGTGATCAAACTTGACTGGTAAGGATGTAGATCGAACGTACCCGGCAAGATTGGTACTACGTCTTGCTTGTTGTTGACATGCCTGACGCTGAGGGTGGCATCGAGGAAATTCGCCCATGCCTGATTTCCCACCTTGCATTACGCTCAGTAAAGGTACGAAGACAAGTAAAGGAAACTGACCCTGGGCATACCATAGCCGATGACATTCACACTAGCTTCAGCCAACTGCAGAGACAGATAGGCTGCCTCAATTTGAGACAGAGCAGCGCCTTCCAAAGTGTGAGAATCAGTCATCCGAGACATCACGATCAAACAACGCACCGAGGGAGTGTCCTACTGTGGTTATCGCAGAAGTGCCATATGTACTCATGGCAGTTTTGACGGCCGCGAGCACGCTTTCGGCTGTCCTTTTACGACAGATCAGCGAGAGAGGAAAGCAAGGGACCATGTCACTCACTTGGCATGCTCCTCGGCAAAGCCGTTGTGCACCTTCACCCCGAGGGCGCCCAGGCCAGGAAACATGGCCTCGTCAAGTTCGTCGAGGAAGAAGTCAGCATCCGTGAGGACAGCTAGTCTGGTGTCACCATGCAGGTCAGCTCTTTTCTATATTCGATGCAAAGCGTACAAACATTTCGTCCGGATCGGTGCCTGTCTTTACACTCAGTGCCAGCTCATACCACTGCGAAGATATGCACCTTGATGTCCCACGATGATCTTGCTCAGCGAGGGTGAATACCCAACGTACCCTGGCAGAGATCCGTCAGCCCTTGGACATATCATCAGCGCCCTCTGCTAATGCCATGCCACTTACAAAACTGCACTGAGCTCCCATCTCCTCCAGTAGCCACAGGTACGAAGTCAGCATTCGCATCGCACAACGCTAATATTGTTATGAGCACGCGTATGCCACAAAACGGAACGGAGTCGAGGGACGTACATCCGCAACTCCAGGTCACCGTCTCGCTTGGCAAGCAGTACGCTGCGGCAGCGAAGCTGCTGTATGGCGCGAACATGGCGACCTCTGCATCGCTGAGCTCGGTGATCGTCTGCCGGATAACAAGCGCGCTGGCGAGCGGGCTGAGAGACGCGAGCAGCAGGGACACCACAGCGGCGGAGACCATGGCTGAACCGGCGGGGCCTAGGGAGGTGTAGGAGCCGGGGTACAGCGGATTCTGACATGCACGAGCCTCGCCGCCGTCTTATATAAGGATCGGAGGCCAATAAAGGTCCCGCGTGCATCCTCGCGCGATCATTGGATATCCGGGGATTCGATCATTCCGTGAGCTGGACGAACAGATGTCCCAAGGAAGGTGAACGTTTGTGCGAAGGGACAGTGACAATGTGATGAGGCACGCCGGGAGACTGTAGGGTACTGCAGCAACTCTAGAAGTGCATGAGTGCGGACGGAGAGCATGCACCCGTGCGGCGAGATTGCTGATAGGTTGATGTTGATTCGTGTAAAGGCGGGAGGTTCAAAGCAGCGAGCGCCAGTGGCACAGATCGTAAACACGAGAAACATGTATCAAGGTAAGCATGCAATGAACGTAGCAAGTAGAGAGCTCGACAGGCTGCAGATGAAGAGCGATGAGCAGAGATGGGACAAGATGATCATTGTTCGACTTGGAGAGAAGATTATCCCCATTGGGAATGAATGGAGCACGTGAGGCGTCGTCCATCGGGCGTTCTCGAGGGAGCAGGAGACGTAGTAGAGCACGCGTTACGCGATGTAGGGATCGCAGACGTGCGGGTCATGCACCTCTGAGGGATCAACAGTCAGATATCCTCGTTTGACGCCGTCGAAATATGACCTGATACGAAGATGATGAGCTTCAAGAATCGTCGGCAGCCGCGATCAGCGCACCATTGTCGAGACAAATCGCCCGCCAACGCGGACTTCTCTATCTTGAAGTTCCAGAACTGTTCGGTGATGTAAGAGTGAGTTGTGCGGTGTTACAGGCAACTCACGATCCATCCTGCACCCTTGGTATACGCCAGTTTCTGCGCGTCCGCCCATCTGCGAAGGAACTCTTCCGTTGCAGCGAACTGCGTGGGCAATCCCCATTCGCCAAAGACGAGGGGGCTATTGCCAAGAGCCGCATCGTCCTTGACGCGCTGAAGATCTGCTCGCTCGTTGGGATCACGGCTCATTGGACAGATGAAGAGACTCACTGCATATGCTCTTCATGTAAGCATCTTCATTAGCATCAGCTACTCCCTGTTACAAGGTCAGCATGCACGACCGCACGCTCTTCTCTTTCCACGTACGCCGAAGCTGTATGAACGTCAGTCTGGTCATGATACGCAGATCGACGCTCGGCACACCTGTAGTACAGATGGTTGTCGTACACCTGCGGCCCATATTTCGCCTCAGCGGGGTTAGGACCAGTGAAGTGCTGCCAGCTGCTGTCCATGAGACTGATATTATACATCTTAGTGTCAGAGCGCTCATAGGATGTACGATGCACTCACTTCGTGATAAGCGGTTTCCTCCACGACATGTCGGACATAGGGACAGGCTCAACGTCGTTCAGCAAGTCGCGCACAATGTCCAGCGCCTCTTTAAGAACCGTATGGTCGTCGGGGAAGGAGTCGGACTCAACTGCAACCCGCAGAGCAGCGACAGGGCTATCTGAGTCTGCAGGCTTCCTGCGATGCATCCTTTTCCAGTTGCCCGTATTGATACCGAGGCTGCGCTCGATGACGCGGACGATCTGAACGAACTGCTTCTGGACTGCACGGATGTCAGATGACATGCGCCATATCCTTCAACGCACTCAGACTCACAGTCGCCGTATCCGGGGGTGAGGGCGGCGTCCATGATGGGCTCATTGACGGCCTCGATCGAGACGACGCTCGCGAAGGCGGGATCAATGTGAGAGAGCGTAGTCATGACAGCTGCATTCCTTTGTCAGCTGCAAGACGATGCGGCGATGAGCCAGACGCACCTGTCCATATCAGCGCACGGCGGTAGTTCGCAGGCGTCTGGGTAATATGCATGTCAGCAACGGCCCATGCGCGCAGAGAAATGAGGCTCACGTAGAACTGGACGTTTGCGGTACACCTACGAATGAAATATTGAAAACGATGATTTTGAGGCGTGATCGTATCTGCTCACCTTCCTGTGAACATTTGATGGGAGACTGTACGCCGGGCAGGGCGTGATGGTCGAGGATCACGTCTACACCGGCATTCCTCAGCTGTATAAGCCCACGACGCTGGAAGAACATTGAGTGGAAACAAGTTGTAGGTAACGGCAGAAAAGTTCACAAGCTGCTGCAATCCGCCACGCGGGTAAAACTCCGTCTTGCGGTCGACCAAGGCTTCTAGGATCCAGTAACCCAGCTAACATAGAATTGTGTAAGTAAAGACAAAAGATATGAAAATCAGTGGGCGTACTGGAATGCGCACGGTGTTGAGGCCAAGGGCGACAAGGACGTTGACGTCCTTCTGAGAGAACCAAGTCGACCTGGCATATGGATGAGCAAAAGGACTCGACTAGTGCGGTCGTCTACTGACCAATGCTTGTCGAAGATTTCGTCAGCTGTGTCGGGATGCGCCTGGACGAAAGCACTGGAGGAAGGCATTTGAATCACGATGAATACGCAGAACAACGGAAGGTAGACGTACAATTCGCTTCGGATGCATGCAGAGCAGTCGCCGCAATCCTGGCCGCCCATGTCAAGCCATTCTGGAGTGAATTGAGGAGAAGAAACTCTCGAGTGTTGATATACTGACCTTGTGGGATCATCCAAGGCTCTATCACAAGCCTGTGCAAGAGCGACTCCGTCAGTAATATCCTACGCAGAGACGCAAAGGGGCGTACCAGCTACCGAGATTCACACCGTAGACATTCTTGCCGTCGCGCAAAGAAGCGTGCGCCTGGCCAAAAGGAACGAGGAAGCAAGGAGCGAGAGGAAACGGGTGGTGGTGAGGGAAAGCATGGTGGCGCTCGGTGTCTCCAGTTTTCCTGGTCGTCCTTTTATACGAGTAGCCCACGGATCAGACAACCTACGCAGGCAGCGTACGCCAAATTAGTGTGAAGTAAAAGCCGAAGGGGAGGCGAATCGTCACGCGAGGTGATAGAATCGTCCTGCCAAAATCCGCACAGTGAAGGAGCAAATTGAGGAGGACACATGATGTTGCTTCCTTGGTGGCGTGTCTGTTCAAGAGGTAGCGGGTGTTTCGTGCGCACCTCCCACTTCGAGACGACGCAGCCGCGGGGCTTCAGGCGCGTTCAGCGTCTTGCACAAGAGTAGGGCACTCAGGAGATGGCAGCCGCCTTGTTCGGTGTCGCCGGCTTCTTGCATAGATAGATGCATTGAATACTTAGACCATGATGACAGCTCAAGGTGTATTGTCAGTTCTCTCTGGCAGTCTGTCTAGGGCGTTGGAACTTGAAGGGTCGCCTGAAGATCAACGGAGCCTGAAGTTGCATGTGCGCATGACCGTCCAGGAAGAGAAGGAAAACGTCGGTACGCGGTCCGACTGTCCCGCGGAAATGGGTCCAAAAGAACGCGGCAGATGCCGACAGGACTTCAACTTCGCCATCGCGACCTCGTTCACGAATCAAGCAGATCCAGAGCTGCTGCAGCTTTCTGCCCACGTCGGAGATCGATCATGTCGGCCGTGAACGTTTTTGTAACGTCTCCCGACACACGCTCGGAGAGGCGCTTCGACCTCCACATCACGATCGAGCAGCTGAAGGTCGGGCATTTGGCCTTTTTGAACTGACTAGACTTTCTCATTTACCACTCGAATATGCTCTACAGGGGAAGCTCGAGCTTATAACAGGGATTCCTGTCGAAAACCAAGTGCTTCACCTTGTGAACTCTTTGGACGACACGAGGCCCATCGCGGCTCTATCGGAGGACTCACGACCTTTGGGCTACTACGGCGTGAGAGACTACCAAGCAATCAAGGTAAGGACATGCGTTTCCGCCGCAGGGGGCTGCCATAACAAGACTGGCCTTGCAGGTCGATGATCTCAATCCGGCCACCTCGTTCACTGGCCAGCTCACGGATACCTCACAAGTCGACAAGTTTGAACTTACGGAGGAGGAGTATTCCAAGCGAGCCGGTAACTTTGATGCTCTCTGACGACCTTGACATAATTATTGACTGTTTACGCAGATACCGTCCTCGCCTACAAGCAGCGCATGAAGATGGGTCGATTTGCAGAGAAGGAGGCGAATGCTGCAGAAGAGGCAAAGGAGGTCGCCATCCCCGTCGGATCACGGTGCGAAATCGAGTCCAACGAAGCTGGATTGCACAAGCGAGGCACAGTGCGCTTCGTTGGACCGACGAAGTTCGGCACCGGAGGCACCTGGGTTGGCGTCGAGTACGACGAACCGATGGGCAAGAACGATGGGTCGTAAGGCAACTTCAGATATTCCCGCCCACACATTCCTGACATATAATACAGCGTCCAAGGCGAGCGGTACTTCACATGTGCGCCAAAGTACGGTGTCTTTGTGCGACCAGAGAAGGTGAAGGTTGGAGATTTCCCGCCAGAAGAGCTGGATTTGGACGACGATGAAGAGATGTAGTTAGCTTTACAAGACTTGTTTGAGTACCTGTATCAGTACAGTCTTCATAGGACCTGCTAGTGAAGGGTAGAAGACGGAAGAAGGCAAGAGAACAATGCACCCCAAACGGGATGGTCGGGCCGCTGATTCAGCAGCGCGACGCGTGGCCGCACAGCCACAGACGACGCGTAAGTCAAGTCGTCGCTCATAAAGCCGCGCGTATCTTGTCCTTTGACCATCACCTTACCTCTCGACACTACGACATGGCCGACCCCAGTGGTGCTGCTCCCCAGCCCGGCGACAACGATGTGTCAACGGCCATCCTCAGGCCGAAGAAATCGTGAGCAGAGCAGCTGTACTCATCGTGCCAGCGCTGACACTGAACGCGTGTTTCCAGCCCCAACCGTCTCATCGTCGATGAGGCGACGGCAGACGACAACTCTGGTGCGTGGGATGGAACGATCTCGGGCTCAGCTAATATGGAGAGCAGTCGCGACTATGAACCCTGCAACGATGGAGACGCTCTCGCTGTTCCGCGGCGATACCATCATCGTTCGGTGCGTAGGGCGTCTTACGCGCGTAAAACAATCGCTCACCTTCACTTCAGTGGAAAGAAGCGGCGGGACACCGTCCTGATCTGCTTGAGCTCCGACGATGTCGAGGAGGGCCGCATACAGGTCAACAAGGTCGCGCGGAACAACCTGCGCGTCAAGCTTGGCGATCTCGTCAACGTGCACCAATGTCTCGACATCAAGTACGGCAAGCGTATTCACGTTCTCCCCTTCGACGACTCCATCGAGGGTTTGAGCGGCAACATCTTCGACGTGTATCTCAAGCCATACTTCCTCGAAGGTGCGCCGCATAACGTTTGACAGTTGCACATCCCAATCTGACATCGATTCTCAGCGTACCGCCCGGTGCGCAAGGGCGACACCTTCCTTGTCCGTGGAGGCATGCGGACAGTCGAGTTCAAGGTCATCGAAACGGACCCCGCAGAATACTGCATTGTAGCGCAAGATACAGTCATCCACACTGGTGCGTCTCTTTCGTTAATATGTTTCAGCAATAACTGACGTAGCACAGAGGGTGACCCCGTCAAGCGCGAAGACGAAGAGTCAAACCTCGCCGATGTCGGCTATGACGACATCGGTGGTTGCCGCAAGCAGATGGCTCAGATTCGTGAGCTCGTCGAGCTGCCCTTGCGGCATCCCCAGCTCTTCAAGTCTATCGGTATTAAACCCCCTCGCGGCATTCTCATGTTCGGTCCCCCGGGAACGGGTAAGACCCTCATGGCACGAGCGGTGGCGAACGAGACGGGCGCTTTCTTCTTCCTCATCAACGGCCCGGAAATCATGTCCAAGATGGCCGGTGAATCCGAGAGTAACTTGCGCAAGGCTTCGAGGAGGCAGAGAAGAACTCGCCTGCTATCATTTTCATTGATGAGATTGACTCTATTGCGCCCAAGCGTGAGAAGGTGAGTAGCAAGCACCGTGCTACGCGTCTGTCTAACGCGTGGCACAGACGAACGGCGAAGTCGAGAGGCGTGTAGTCTCGCAGCTTTTGACACTTATGGACGGTCTCAAGGCGCGTTCCAACGTGGTGGTCATGGCTGCTACCAACCGTCCGAACTCCATCGACCCGGCGCTCCGTCGTTTCGGCCGCTTCGATCGTGAGGTCGACATTGGTATCCCCGACCCTACTGGCCGTCTTGAGATCCTGCGCATCCACACGAAGAACATGAAGCTCGGCGACGATGTTGACCTCGAGCAGGTATGTGCTACCATAAAAACTCATTGCGTAGCCTGGCTAACCCACAGCTAGATCGCTGCGGACACCCACGGCTACGTCGGTTCCGACATTGCATCGCTGTGCTCCGAAGCCGCCATGCAGCAGATTCGTGAGAAGATGGACCTCATCGACCTGGACGAGGACACCATCGACGCGGAGGTGCTTGACTCGCTCGGTGTGACCATGGAGAACTTCCGCTTCGCTCTTGGCACGTCGAACCCGTCTGCTCTGCGCGAGACTGTCGTCGAGGTTCCCACCGTCACCTGGGACGACATTGGTGGTCTCGACAAGGTCAAACTCGAGTTACAGGAGACCGTCCAGTACCCGGTCGAGCACCCCGAGAAGTTCCTCAAGTACGGTATGTCGCCGTCCAAGGGTGTTTGTTCTACGGTCCTCCGGGTACCGGTAAGACCATGTTGGCGAAGGCGATTGCGAACGAGTGCAATGCCAACTTCATCTCCATCAAAGTGGGTTCAGTGGATGTTATGTCTGCACATACATCTAAATTTTGATTACAGGGTCCGAACTCCTGACTATGTGGTTCGGTGAGTCCGAAGCCAACGTCCGCGACGTCTTCGACAAGGCACGCGCTGCTGCTCCCTGTGTTATGTTCTTCGACGAGTTGGACTCTATCGCCAAGGCTCGTGGTGGCTCCTCTGGTGACGCTGGTGGCGCCGGCGACCGCGTGCTGAACCAGATCCTGACGGAGATGGACGGCATGAACTCGAAGAAGAAGTCTTCATCATCGGCGCGACGAACAGGCCAGACCAGATCGACTCTGCGCTCCTCCGTCCTGGTCGTCTCGACCAGCTCATCTACATCCCTCTGCCCGACGAGGTGTCGCGTCTCAGCATCCTGAAGGCCACTTGAAGAAGTCGCCGCTCGCGCCGGAAGTCGACCTCAACTTCTTGGCCCAGAAGACGCACGGCTTCTCTGGTGCCGATTTGACGGAGATCTGTCAACGCGCTGCCAAGCTCGCCATCCGTGCGAGTATCGAAGCGGACATTCGTCGTGCACGGGAGAAGGCCAAGGCTGAGGACGGCGATGCGAAGATGGAGGAAGACGTCGAGGAGGAGGACCCGGTGCCCGAGATCACAGTGTTAGTTTTATCTTCATTCGCCATCCTATGCGAGGTGTTGATGACATTTCAGGGAGCACTTCGAGGAGGCGATGAAGTTCGCGCGTCGCTCGGTGTCCGACCAGGACATCCGCCGCTACGAGATGTTTGCGCAGAACTTGCAGCAGACCCGTGGCTTCGGCAACAACTTCAAGTTCCCGGAGGGCCAGAATGCGTCAGGGACGGCGGCGCCGGCTGCGTCGGGCAACGCTGGGTTCACGGAGGATGCTGGGGACGACGACCTTTACGCGTAATTTTCTCTGATGTCCATGTCGATTGTGTTTTGTATCAATACTCGTTCTGCATTCCTGATTTCATTCCACTTGCAAAAGAACGAATAGTGTAGCAACCTACCAGCATCTTACCGTACAATAGAATCAGTATTTGGCGAAATGTCGTGGTGACTTTGAGCGGACGATGTTGGTGGCGTGTCGGTCCGGATTACCGGACGTTGTCGGCGACGTCCCGACAGCAGTGAGAGCAACGAGCTTGCGATTTATCCTTGACCCCGACGCTGTGGGGCATGTCTTCACCAACGCCAACTCTCGAGCCTCTCGATGAGGTGCGTTTGTCGCAGCGTGAGCAGCCTGTCGAGCTAAGATGCGCGTTCAGACTGAGCTCTCCGGAGAGCAAGCGGGGATGTACGTCTTCCAGTGGCTTTGCTCGACGGAGAAGAGCATAAGCAGTATACCGATGGTGCGTGACTATACTCTGGTGTGCACCAGCGATACTGAGCCAGTTGTAGGAGGATCTCAAGGCCGGCCAAGTCGATCTGGAGGCGACTCTTGTCAAGATCATCGCTGCACCTGCGCCATTTCCTCTACCTGGTCGGCCTGTGCGCAATGTTGCAGCGCGGTGCTTCATCGCCCTGTACAGGCGGGTCGAGACGCGGACCCTGTTTGACACCTTACAAGGCTTCCTCAAGATCGTGGGGGACTTCAAGACGCCGACAAAGGACGAGATCAAGATGTGCGTCCATACCGCGTTAATTGACCTAGCTCATGTCTGTGCAGAGCGGCGCTCTCCGTCATTGGAGATCTTATGGCTGTATATGGCTCGAATGTGCGTCGCCGTCCTACGCGCCGTGGATGCGCATCTGACCACGTACTCAGTTCATGTCATTCGTCGCGGAGATCGTGACATTGACACTGAAGATAGGGAAGTCGTCAAGTGTGAGTCTTGTCTGCATCTACACCGACATGATCTCTGACGCGTCCGCCAGTCGTGCTTGTTGCGCTACCATGCTCTGCTTGCCCTCGAGAAGACAGTCGGTGCCGCTCGCAGGGCCGTCACCGATTCTGCCGCGAAGGATATATTCAAGCAGATGCGCAATACTCTGACAGACAAGGCCCATCCTGTGCAACGCGCCGCGGCGGCCGTCCTCACAGTGCTATATTCCAACGAAGGCGCAAATCCACCGCTCAACGAGATCGAGGCCATCATTGCGCTCTGCGTCAAGAGCCTAGAGCAGGCTGATCAGCCGACCCGTCGCGCCCACGCACAGCTGGTCGCGCATATATTGGCATCTACCCAGACCGAACGTGTCGCGGCGGCGCCAGAGCCCAGCAACAAGAAGCAGAAGAGCGCGGACAACGAGGACGAGGACGCCGATCCCGCACCCGCTGCTGCGGTAGCTGAGATAGCCAAGCCCCTCCTCACGCCGTCCGAATGCTCTCACGTATATCGGTCCATTTTGTTCGACCCAACACATCACGCAAGACCCGCATTGGCATCTTCGATTTCTATGTCGCGCTGTTATCAAACCTTGGACCCGCTTTTGTGGAGGTCAATTATGCGGCGATCGTGGCACACTTCGTCAGCGATGTGATCGCGCCGCAACGACATACGACCGCGCGGGGACGCGCTACGAGTCGCTGCTCGTTCGCTCGCTCGTGGGCGTTGTCCTGCGCGATCTCGTCGCGTCGCGTATGCTGAGCGAACAGGGTCAAATTGGAGCCATACAGGAATTGTCAAAAACTTATCTCAGGAGGTGGCCAGCTATGATGCCTGGACAGGTCGCGCCGCATTCTGCCGTGCTCGTTATGGCGCTCAGGGAGGTCGCTGCGCTATTACAGCAGCTGGGCAATGCGCCGCCTCCTGTGCAAGTTCGTCTCGTGGCCGAATTTACCTTCTTTTCGCTGACATGATTCGTCGCAGGATGCGGTGTCTGAACCTCTCATGACCCTGCTATCTCATCCGAGCCACTCTGTGCGGGTGACAGCTTCATGGGCTCTTCGCTGCTTCTGCCATACCACTCCACTACGGTTGCCGAAGACGATCCTCACGGCGATGGAACTTCTTCAGCGTGACCTGACGTCCATCGTGTCGCCAGCCGCACCGTCGGATATCAACTTGCGTACCCTTGGCCACGCATATGGTCTATCAGCCCTAGTGGCAGTAATACCCGAACGCCCTCTCTACGTCTCGTACGATGTCAGCGCCAAGGTTCTCGATATGGCGATACAACTGCTCAAGCGCGCTGGAGAGCACGACGTCAAGATCGCCGGTGTCGAAGTCGAGGTTGCATGGACGCTGATCGCCGCCCTGATGTCGCTCGGTCCCAACTTCGTTCGTCCACATCTCCCGCAGCTGCTTGTATTATGGCGCAATGCCCTGCCCAAGCCTACGAGCAAGGATGCCGCCAATAGTGCAGGGCGCAGCGCCGCGGAATGGTCCTTCCTTCTGCACGTCCGCGAAAGCGCATTGGGAGCGATCTACTGCTTCCTACAACACAATGCCGGTGCACTCGTCACGCTTGACGTTGCACGGCGTGTGTCAAGTGTGCTCAGCAACGCCCTCAACTTTGCGAACGGCTTCGTCGGGCAAAATATCGAGGATCCTGCAGAGCAGAATGGGCTGGAGAATGGGAAAGGGGTTGGGCCTGCGCGCACGCGAAGCGCTACTACGGCGACGTGTATACCAGTGCTTCAGCGCGCTTGGGTTCTCCAGCATGACGGACTCGACGCAGACGACCTTGCTGCAGTCGACGGTCTCGCTTTTTGCCAGCCCGGACGGATATGCGGGCTCCTCGGTGCAGGCTGCTATCGCATCTTCCTCGGGATCGTTTACGTCGGTGTGGCAGAGCGCGGACGAGTACGCGTATGGGGTGACGTTCAAGGAGATCAAGGACGATGCGTCCGGCTCGTCTGAGGACGACAACTCGACGCAAGGCAAGAAGGACCACTTGAATCGTGATTCGCTCGAGGTCTCGATAGATAGCTTGGTGGGTTCTTCTTCCCGACGTTCTGTTGTTATATTCACGTCTTCTGCAGTCACACAAGCCGATCATCGGTGCTTGCGAGCACGATACCCTGACCCTGTGCATGGGGCGCTCCACCGACACTACCTATCTGACCAACGAGCCGCCGCCGCCAGCGACATCCGTGGTGGACACGTCTATCGAGCTCTTCTCCCGGCTTCTTCCTCTGCAAGACCTGTCCACGACAGTACGAATCATCACAGAATTGTTGGAACATGCTCGCTCCCAGAAGCTGGAGAAGAACGCTGGCAGAAAGGCCGCGGTGTTCATCAACAGCGCTGTGGCTATCGTCATGACCTTGCGTATCATCACGGCCACTCACTCGAAGCAAACACGGGACGTCTGGGGCAGCTCCCAAGTGACTTCGTTGCTGTCGCCGTTCCTGAAGGTCAGTGTCGATGCTGGGAGATTGCAATCAGTTCGCTGAACGCATACTCAGGACGCCGTGATCGACAATGACGTGATTTTGCGATCTTGCGGCAGCGAGGCAATAGGTCGTCTGGCCAGCCTGGCGGGAACAACCTTCCTCACGAATCAAATCAAACAGCTTGTCGATCAAGTGGTCAACAACCGCGATCCCTATGGGCGTGCCGGCTGTGCGCTGGCTTTCGGGGCGATCTACACACATGTCGGCGGTCTAGCGGCAGGACCTTTGTTGAAAACTACCGTCAACGTTCTCATGTCCCTCAGCAACGACTCGCATCCTATAGTCACTATTGGTCACTGAACGCGCTCGCTCGTGTGATCAACGCTGCAAGCCTGGGCTATGCGCCTTTCGTCTCGAGCACCTTGGGCATGCTGCTGAAGATATACATGATGGAGTCGCACGAGCGCGAGGGCGGCAACGTCAATCACGCCAACACCAGCGGCGAGTATCCTGCTACCCGATTCTCTGCCAGATCATCGACGCTATCATCACTATCCTCGGCCCGGATATTCAAGAATCGACGCGGACACGTACCCTTGTGCTCAACCTCGTTCATGAGTTCGAACAGGAGGAGGACGAGGGAATCCGAGTCGAAGCTATTGCCTGCGTACAGCACTTCCTCATGTTTGCACCTGAACACGTCGACATTCCGATCCTGGTACGACAGTTCCGCCAATACCTATCATCGCCTCGTCGCCCGCTCAAACTCGCATCGATCAATGCGCTCTATCAACTTGTGCAGAAGGATGCGCTGGCGATGTCAAGACTAGGCGGTGACAAGCTTGTGGAGGATCTCTTTGGCATGCTCGACGACGACGCGTCTGTGGAAGGCGTGCGGAATGTCATCAGCAGCTGGCTGCAGCAAACAGTCATACTCAACCCCAGCGCATGGATTGACCTTTGTCAGAGGATCATGTCGAAAGTGACGGCTACACAGCAGTCAGCGGACGCGGCGACTGGACAGACCCTCCGGGACGATGAAGGAGAATCACTCAACGTATCGGCTGCTATGGATGCGAAGACCTCGACGGCCAGCCAACATACATCACGTTGGAGAACGCAGCTCTTTGCCTTGCAATGCTTGCACAATATCTGCATTGTGGTCGCCAAGAGCGGCAGACAGGAGCATTTGAATGTGGTGCTGGCTCGTAGCAGGGGCATGAACACGGCGGGCCTTCTCGTCTCGCGTGTGCCCGATCTCATCCGGATGGCATTCACTGCCTCGGCTGCCTATGTTATGGACATAAGGCTGGAAGGTCTGATGGTCCTTCGCGACGTCATACAGGTTTGTTCCTCATTTGGCCAGGTCTCCATCTTCTAACGCATCCAATAGATCTTTGCTACTTCACCAGACCCCGCATACGACGATGCGCTTCTGCTCGAGCAACATCAGGCGCCTATCACTGCTGCTCTTACGCCGGCGTTCTCGTCGGACACGACTCCAGAAATTCTTGCGTCCGCCGTGGAGGCATGTGCTGTCTTCGTTGGTTGCGGCGTGGTCAAAGATGTTGCCAGAATGGGCCGGATACTGAAGCTGCTCACGACCGCCTTAGAACAGTCAAAGGGTACGTTCGGCCAGCCCTCTACTTCCTTGGCGCTGAATCACTTTCCCAGACCCTGGTATGCTATCTCTCGGGGACTCCGGCGAGTTGAGTCCAAATGCGTCCGCCATGCTTCGAATTGCCACAGTATCTGCTTGGGCGCAGTTGGAAGTGGCGAGTGTTTTGCAGGTGTATCTGAAGGAGGTCATCAAGCCATACCGTGCTACACTTGCATCGCTGTGGATCGCATCATTACGGGACTATGCTAGCATTAGGGTCGACTCGGAGGCACTTCAAGACAGTTCGAGTGTAGCCCTCGATTCCTCCTTCTCTGGTCTTGGTAAGGAGGTACTTTTGCCAGTAAGTGATGCGTTCAAGCCCCCGCGTTCATAGAAGTGCTGAAGGCCTGCGCTAGTACTACGCCGATTCATGGGCCATCATATTGCAGGCTGTCGCGACAGCGATGCAATCTGGGGATCCAGGCATATTGCTGGCCATGGACGGACAGGAGCCCAAGACAGCGGAAGTAGACGCTATCAAGCTGACGAGCCGGTCCGAACCGACCATCTGCTTCTTTATCGTCTTCGGCCTCGTCTACGAAGCTCTGGCTGCAACATCAGGCGACACAAACAGCGCGGCCACGAACAGGCAAACCGTCGTAGTTGCTTGCTTGCAGGCGTTGAAGTGCCTGATCCGTCCTGAATACGCCGGGAAAGCCATCTTGGACCCTCCCATATTCGAAGAGTTCATCAGCTTATGCTACCGGATAGCGCTGACCGAACCTGCGAATATGCTGTTGCATCTCATTGACGTTATTACGAACCTTGCCAACACGCAAGAGGAGCTGTCAGGGTAAGCGGGGTGTCCGTGGCGCCGGCTTCAACTGATCATCTCCGTCAAGGTCTCTCGACATACTCTCCTTGACATCCCCCAAAGCCCACTGTCTGCGTATATGCTCGCATATCCTCCGACACTCTATGCCATCATCCCGTGGGCCCGTCATACGTGCGTTTCTATGAGGTCTGAACGACAAAGCGCTGACGTTTTTGAAGGGGGGGAAATAGGGGATCGAATCAAGATGATCACATCTGCATTCTCCGCGTTTGCGCACACAGCCGGTTCTGTGAAAACTATTCAGCGCGAAGACATTCGCGCAGTTGCAATACTACTCTACGACGACTTGCTCAAGGACGAGGCGCCGGACGTCGACCTGGTCCCACCCACTCTACCTGCACTGAAGTCTCTCCTGGATGTCCCGCCACTACCAGATCAGCAAGGGCATGAGCGCTTGAGCCGTACCATTCACGGGCTCCTTTCCGCCTGTATACTGAATGTAGAGGAAATGAGGTTCGCATTTCCATCATCTGCTCTGCACGAGCTGACTGATAGCTGCAGAGGTCGAGAAGGGCCCGCCGTGACGAAGAAAATCAAGAACAACTTCTTGGCTGCCGTCCTTGTCCTTACCGTCATACCATCCTCGGTGAAGATCGGACAACCAGTCGTCGAGCACACATGCTTCCTCATTACGGAAAATTGCTCGAAACGAGCGAAGTGCGTACCTTCATAGATATATTCAGCTCGAATCTGACTTGTTTCCAAGCTCTCTCTTACGGCGGCGCATTGCGCAAAGACACTGATAGGCGCCGCAGCGTCAGGCAACACTCTCCTGCGGCTATGTGCAAAGTTGCTGATGCCAGGGCTGATCGAGTTCGTGGCAAAGCTAGCCCAGCAGTGAACGACCGAACGATCTCGGACACACATTCTGCTGCTATTGGAGAAACATGGAAGGCATTTTCAACGTTCTTCTCGTCCGTTCCGGACGAGCACAGTATGTACCAATTCCTATTTCGTTTCTCTGCCCATTGCTCACCTGAGCTGCCACAGGGACTCGCCTTCTCGGCATTCTTTTACCGACCATTGCGCTCTTGTTGTTGAACGCACAGTCGAATCCATCGCCCGTGACGTCACAGAGCGTAGTACAATTGCTCGCCTTTGCGACGTTGTCGCCAGTGGCTTTCAAGGATGCGGCGGCGAAGTTGGAGCCGGACATGCGCGACCTGCTGGAGCAGGCCGTTCGTCGGGCAGTTGGAGGCAGCGCGGCGGCGCAGGCGCAGGCGTCGGCCAAGCCGCAGATCTCGCTACGGGCGTTCTGAAGCGTAGGGCGCAAAGACTGGTCGTAAGTTCTAGTGCGTTGTATGTATTTGCTCTGTTGTTCCCGAATCCACCCACTGTTGTAACACCGACCGGACCTGAGACGAAGGGGGGATTACGCATGTCGACTTCGGCGCGACCTTGAACGGTAATCCCGTTGCGCGCAGCTGACGGTGCAACGATAGCCCTCGGGCGGCGTATAAAGCGCGCTCGATATGCTGTGTTGGCCTCAGCTCTTTCATGCCCCTCTTCACCGAACGCCTCATTCTCCGTGGATACCGTGCGTCCGATGACGACGCACTTCTCGCGCTTCACAGCGATTCACTCTCCAGGAGCTGGTCTTCAATGACCTGATATGCCCTGAGCCCTCCCCGTTCATCAACGACTTGCGCACGAAAATCACGGACAAGAACAGTGTCATGATGTAACTCATTGTCGAGCGCAAGGAGGATGGGGCGGTCCTCGGAAACCTCGCTGTGTCCAAGCCGAACCCGCGCTCGCGCACCTCGACGTTTGGGATCCAGCTCGCGAGGAGTATTGGAACCAGGGATATGGGACGGAAGCGACGAAGGAGGTGATACGGTATTGCTTCGAGGTGAATGCGCTGCACCGGCTGGGCTTGCTGGTGTACGAAAGCAACGCGCGGGCGGTGGCGCTGTACAAGAAACTGTGAGTAGGCTCACTGATATAGGACAATCGCTGCTGACCTATGCAAAGAGGGTTCGTTGAAGAGGGACGCGTACGAGAAATGAACTGGCGGGCGCCGGGTGAATGGGAGGATGCGATTAGCATGGGCATGCTAGAAAAGGAATACTTTGCGAGAAAAAAGTGAGTCGTGTACTCGACGATCTGAAGGCAGGCTGACGGAGCGAGCAGAGCGGAAGAGGCTGCAACATTATAGGTGAAGGAGCATGACTATCGATTCTTAGGTTTGTGTACGTTAGAGTAAAGCCATTGTGCTTAAACTACGGCATCCGAAGGTAGGTAGGAGACGGGAAGGACCAGCCAAGAAAGTAACGAGGCGCGTGAGCATAGGAAACAGCGTTTGAGCTATGATGGCAGAGGGTGCGAGCGAGTATCGTAGAAAAGAAAGTAAGGGGATGGATATGAGATTTAATCAAGCAAAAAGGGAGTGTGGTTCAGACTATGGTTACAGCAGGTACTTATGGACAGCGCAAAAGTGGGTAGCGGGTGGTATCGGTGAAACTGGGACGAAAAAGCAAGAAGGACGAACAGAAAGGGACATGCACGAGACGTAATGTTGGCGCGTAAGGCAAGGGGAAAGGCGCCTATGGCTATGATTTCGGCAGGAATTTCTTGGAGATATTACTCTGCTGCGAGAAACTTGTGAGAGACATTGAGTATCGCTTCGTGAATCCCTTGAGTTTCCCAAAGCGGGAGGGGCTGACTGGAGGCGATCGATGGCCTGAGGCATCTGCGTTTGCCCAGATGGAAGGTATGGTACGTCCAGGAAGCTCTGTAGCGCTTCATAAGCATCGCGCACAGCATATTCAAGAGCATATACAACTTACCACCGTGCCCATCTCGCTCCCCCAGATCGTCCGCCGACTTTCCGGGCCGATGCCAGCCTGGCGCGCGCGGCAGCTCCTGTATGTCTTCCATCGAGTGCGCCCCCGCCACCCCATGGCTCTCCAACGACGACGACCCGACCTCGCTACCATCCCCCGGCACGAGCGTGATGTCCTCGATATTCGTCCGCCGTGGGAGCCCGCCGATCTTAATGCTTCCCCTCCGCACAGGCGGCGAGAACGGCGAGGGTCCCCCGCGCCGCGATACCGGCGAGGCATCCGGGCGCGAAACCGGGGACCCTTCTGAGGCTGCGAGATCCCGGCGCGAGACGGACGAGGTGCGCAGGCGCGGTGCTCCAGCTGATAGCGGCGACGAGAATACCGGCGCGCGCGAGAGCAGCCCGTCGCTCGTGCTGGGACGCGCGGGATCGCGGGGCCGCTTGCGCTTGCCGCGTAGCGTGTCCCAGGCGCCGCGCAGGGATTCATGTTTGCTGCCGAGGTCGAGGCCGAGCCGGTCGCCCAGGGAACTACTAGGTGGGCCACCTTCCGCTGCGGGCGTTGTCTCACCGGGAAGCTCGGACACGCTTGCCAGCACGCCGTGCTCGTTGACGCGCACCGGGCTCGCTTCGTCGCCGCTCAAGTTGAGGAACGAGTCGCGGTGGACGTTGGGGGGCAGCGGGTGCTGCATGGCGCCGCGCTGCTCGTCCAGTGGGGTCTCGGTAGGCGTCGAAGCTTCGGCAGTGGCTAACGCCAAAGCTGGCGCCATCGCCTGCGACATCACCAACGACAATCTCGGCGTCTTCCGTGCAGTTGGTGCTGGCTCCTCCGCCAAAGGCTGCGCGTGCAAAGAGATGGGTGCGAACGTCGGCAGCGGGGGCAGCTCTGCAGCGCGCCGCTCCGACGATATCGGTGCCTTGGGCTTCCCGGGAACCGTCGTAGCGCGCGCAGGTAGGCGCAGGTTGCCAGCCGTCGTGCGCACGCTGCGTTGCCGCGCTGCATGGACTTGCGTGACCCGCCGGACACTGCGAGTGCTTCTTGCGCTCCTGATGCTCCCGCGATCGTCGTCTGACGCGATCGACGGCATCGCCGTCGGAGGCACTGTGCTTGAGCGCGCAGGAGGCATAGTGGCATGAGGCGTAGGTGGGGTGCTAGTGACCGGAGGTGTAGACAATGCTGTTTGAAGGGAAGAGCGCGAGAAGGCAGTCGACGTTACAGATGCCCTGAAGGTCGCTCCAAACGTCGGCGTCGCCATCGGGCCAGATCTTGGCCGGCTGTACTCCACCGTATTTGAGGCGGGCCTGCTTTCCGAGGGCGGCCGTGCACGCTCGAGCTCCTCCAGAGTCAAGGGCGCAAAGAGCGCGGCCTCTTCCGGGTCTACCGGTTCCTTCGGTGGGAGGCTTTGTTCGCCAGGTGGGGGCTTTGTTCGCTAGGCGGACTGAGCTGCGCAGCCGCGAACGCACGCAGCGTGAATATCGACGGCCGAGGGGACAGCGTGCCATTGACCGGCACGACCTCCGCGCGGTGGATGATCGCCTCGTCCGTATCTGCCAGTTCATGCAAGGCCTGCGTGTCGTTGATCGTGTCGTCGCCATGGCGCGTGTCCTCCGTGTCCGAATCGCTACCGGGGTCGCTGGTGTCGTCGACCGGCAGTCGCTCGGCGTAGCCACTACCAAACGCGACGGTATCACCCACGCCGACGCCACTGACGCCGTCGGACATGAGCTCCTCCGCCACGCGCTCGGCCTCGTCCTCGGCCTCGTCCATCTCCTGCGCTATCCTGTGCGCCTGGTTCCATGCTTCGTCGACCTCGGCTTCCAGCTGCCCGATGCGCTCGCGCGCGTCATCCAACTGCGCCGTGCGCCGCCCGAAACTGGTGTTCAGCTGCATACCCTTTAGCGTGCGAATTCAAGACAGCAAAAGATACGCACTTTCCGGAGCGCGACGGCGAGGGCGCTGCCCCAGTGCTGGTCGAGCATGCGGTTGATCTGCGCGGTGTGGTCGACGGCGCGCACGAGGGCCTCGGCGCACTCGTCGCAGTCGGCCATGACGTCGGAGAGCTGGCGGGCGATGTGGAGGGCAAAGTCGCCGGCGTCGGCGCCGCCGGAGTGCGCAGCAAGCGCCTGGAGGAGCATGGTGCGGCGCTGGACGCCGAAGCGGTAGCGGGCCTGGGCGGAGGCGCGTGCGGCGTCGAGGCGGGCGAGCTCGGTGGGGAGGGTGTGGTCGATGCGGCGGACGGGAGGATGCGGATGTAGGATTCGCGGGCGGAGGAGCGGATAGCGCGTGAGACGATATCCTGCAGCTCTTCTGAATCGAGTGTCCCTGCAATGTACTGTCAGTTGGGGCTACAACAGTGGACGCTGCGCGCAAAGGCAAATCCACGACGTGAAGTCCGAATCCGCAAACAAAGCCGCAGATTAAGCGCAAGCACTAAGGAGCTTCGTGTTCTGAACAAACGACGGACATACGAGGTCGTACGCCAGATGGATTCTGGCGGGTGTGCTCGAGCGTCACGTGATCAAGCACCATCTCGCGCCGCACTCGCGACCAGTTCGCGGTCGGCTCGCGGATTCAAATGCCATGGAAGTGGGAATGCCACTCACATAATGCGGCCTCGAGGGGGAGACCCTTCCATTTTACTGGTTGGGAATCGAAGCAAACTGGGGGCGGGGGAGTGAGAGAGGGAGATTTTTGAATGATGGGCGTGGGGGACGGGGAGCTGTTCGCGTGGGAGGGGGAGCTATTCGCGGGGGGATGGGGGTGCCATTCGCAGGGGATTCCACGAGGGGTGGCGGGGTCGGTGCTAGCTTGTCCGGCGGCTCAATAACGATGCCCAGAGTCGTCGAACGCGTCTTCCGGTTGCACATCCGTCGGTATGCTCTGCAGCACGGGTAATGGTGGTCAGGCGCGTCGGTGGTCGGGCTCGCCGAGCGGTCCGCCTCCTGCGCGGACAGCCTGGCGACGCGCGTCGCGGGCGCTGGCAGGCTCGTCGTTCGGGACGACCGCGGGCCCATCGGCGCGAACTGCGGACGCGCGCGCGTCGTCTTGGACATCACGGACGCGCTCGACGATGGACCCGGCGATGTTGGGGAGTCGGCCATGATGATGATGATGGGGGGAGGAAAGCCTCAGATGGCCAGGACGCGCTTTTTCGTCGTGAGCGCCCGACACAGGTTTGCAGGCTGCCCTGTGTCGGCGCACTCGGCGCTTCCTCGTGTCCGAATTCATTTACATACGAAATGCCCCAGCTATCCCCAGATCGACATGAGTGTGATTGTCGCGTGGTGACCAGGGCAGACGTCGTCGTCGTCGTCGTGACGAAGTTGAACCTAGTTGAACGAACATCGTAGACCACGCGAGGGTACATGAGTTACGAAAACTGATACACAAACCACTATTAGGCATACAAATTATCATCGTACACAATAAGTACTGTATAGCAAAGCCCTCTCCAGGTCAGCAATTGCGAAGGACACCTCGAGCTTCTCCTCATCTATCTCCAGCCTCAACGTAACACCGCCCTATCGCCCCTCCCTCAATCATCATCCTCGTCCCCAATAACATGATGGGTCATGGGCTCGCGCTCCGCACATCCGCCGCGTTGGGCACACGCGAGTACCTGCAGAACGATTAGCGGCTTGTCAGATACTTGCTTGCAAGGTCTTATGCTAACTGCAACGGCGCTGACCCCAAACCGCCCGCCTAAACCGCCACCCCAATCGCTGCCCAACGACATCCCATCCCGCGGTGAACCGCCGAAATCTTTTCCGCAGCAAGGCGGCACCAAAATAACGCCCCCCGCCACAGCGAAGTAACATCCCGCACCAACCCCACCACACCAAAAATAAACCACACCACGCAACGGAATAAACCACCACGCAACCAAATTATCCTCCACTCACCAATTATTTCTAATCCCCGTCGGCGACGACAGCTCGATCCCGCCCTCATCCACGCCCTTCTGGCCCGGCGCTGAGGGCGCGTTCCGCCCCGACGTCGCGTACAGGTTGATGAGGCCGACGATGAGAGTGTAGATGACGAAGGAGAGGCTATGGGGGCGGTGGTTAGTACGTGGTTTGAGAGGTAGGATTATGGGTGTAAGAAGAATGGAGGGCAGGGTTGTGGGAAGGAGGGGCGAGATTGGGGAAGGGGGGGGAGAGGGCTGGATAGGGGGGAGAGGGGCAGGATTGGGGAAGGAGGGCAGGATTGGGGAAGGAGGGCAGGAAGGCTGAATTAGGGGAGAATGGCTGGATTGTGGAAGGTGGCCAGCAATATTGATACCATACCGAGCCCCACTCACCTGAACATAATCAAGATATATGTGACATGGTCCATCCCCGCATCGTGCGCATACTGCAGCTCTTCGTCCGTGCCGCTCATGAAGAGCAGGCCCGCCGCGGTAAGCAGGTAAGGCGGCAAATGGCGGAAGGCGCGCGCAGCCATGGTACGGGTGGAAGATTCGCCGACAGTGAGCGTGTGATCCGAGTGCGCGTCGTCCGCGTCGGCGGAGCTTTCAGGACCCGCAGCGTAGTTCGGCGCAAACACGGCGATCTCGACGATACGCGCAAGCCCGGCAGCGAGCAGTGTGTTCCCGAACATGCCGTGTACCTCGGTGGAGATCATGAGCGCTTGGGCGTGGTTGGCCATGGCCCAGCCGGTGAGGATGATGCTGGGGAGCGATCAGTACAAGACACACTGATTAGAAAAATTGTGGTTGAAAGACTGTTGAACGGCGCAGACAATCAGAGAATAGGGGAGGAGGGAGTGAATTTTGAAAAAGGGGAAGGAAAGGTAGATTGAGTATCACGGAGGCTATAAGGATGGAGGCTTGAAGGATGAGAGGTTCATACACACATCAGAGCGGGCACGACGTTGCGCTGGTTGTTGCGGGAGAGAAAGATGCCGAGCATGCCCCCGGCCCACCAAAGGACGCCGAGAATGGTGTGCTGCATATCCTTGACGGACCAATCGCCGCCATGGTGTTCGGTAAATGTGTTGACGATGCCCCAGAGCATGATCACCCACGAGTCCCACCACTCTGGGCTGCGACCGCTGCGGCGGACCCAGTTCTCTCCGACGAGGAGGATTATGGCCATCACAGTGCCGTAGGCGATGAAGCCGCTGCCCATGATGTAGTGCGCGAGGCACTGGCCGAGACGACCCCCGCGGCAGTACCCGCGGAAGGTGATGGCGCCGAATAGCATCTGCGTCCATCCGAGGATGGGGTACGTCTTGCCGACGAGGCCATGCAGTTTGACGGCGTAGGGGCGGAGGGACTTTTCGTGGATGTGGAGCTTGAGGTAGATGCCGAGGCAGAGCTGGGCGAGGATGGGGATGAGGAGGAGGTTGGCGAACTTGCCATGAGCACCCATGAGGAAGGCGCGGCCCTTGTGGGCATGGCCGAGGATGTAGCCGCCGAGCGTGAGCGCGATGCCGGTTGCCTGATTGATCAGTCAGCGTCGCGTCAAGGGGAATTTTTGCTCGCTGCTCACCTGTAATGGGACGTGCCAGCGGCTCTTGCTGAGCCCGAGGACCATGCCTGTGGGGAAGAGGACGCCCCAGATGGCGGCCTGGAGGAAGATGTGGATCCAGAGAATCGCATCGACGGGCTTGTGGATGTCGGCGTCGGTGAGTTCGTGGTGATGACCGTGGGCGCGTGCGCCGGCGACGAGGGCAGAGAGCAGCAGCAGGCGCTGTGTGCTGGCCATCGCGGCCGACGACGAGCGGAGGAGGGAGGGGACGGTGATGGTCGGAAGCAAGCCGCAGACGACCGGGCTCACGCCCGACTTGTCAATTGCGGCGTCCGTCAGTCCCTGGTCATCATCTCGGGCCGGATCGTCCGGCGTGATACCTCTCCTCGTCCATCACATGCAATTCAGCGGACACCCAAGACCGTGAGGGGAGCCCTCGAGTCGACGATAGCGGTGCAAGGAAGGATGATTGCGCGAGTGAATGGGACGCTTAGAGGCGCTGGATGACACCGATCTCGGAGGCTATAATGGCTGTAACTGCGAGGATAGTACTCGCACTTGCTCACGTCGATCGACTGCCTCCTTGTCCTCTCAAACTTCTTCTCACCTTCGGACTGCCTTGCAATCCTTGCTCGGTAGCGACGTGCCGCATGCATTTGCGACGCCAGTGACACTGTGGTGGGTCATCGCTGCAACTCGCACAAGCGTTCGCTCAAGCCTCGTAGGGTCCCTACACCGATGGTCACCGTTCGACTCCTATATATCTTGATATCAAAGCCGATTAAATAGCCCCCGTCATTGGCGATCAAGATGACAGCGCAGGGAATGCTCCCCAACTGATTGAAGAGGGCCGGTCGCGCACGTCACCACGGCCGAGCTCAGCATATAACCATACCCTGTCCGGCAAGCCTCATCTCTATCTCCTGTCCCCATCCCCCTACCTTCTGCCTTCCATTCTCAGCATGTCCACTAAATCCGCCCTCATACTCGGCGCCACTGGCCAGACCGGCGGCTACCTGCTCAAGGAACTCCTCGCTTCCCCTCACTTCTCCAAAGTCGGCGAGTACGGCAGGCGCGTCACCTCAGCGGACGCGCTCTCGGACGGCAAAGACAAACTCGATCAAAAGGCCATCGACTTCGAGAACCTCTCACCTTCCGGGCTGAAGGACGGCAAATGGGACATTGTGTACATCACATATGTGGCGCGCGTGAGGTCTCCCATCCACTCTCTAATGTGCCACCAGCTTGGGCACGACGCGCAAGACCGCGGGGACCCCTGAGAACTTCGAGAAGATCGACCGCGAGTGCGTTCTGTCCGGCTTTGCTGATGCTCTCTCGCTCACAGCCCCAGATACGTCGTCAACGCCGCACGCGAAGCGCGCGTCGAGGGCCACCCACAGCGCCTTGTCTACCTTTTCGTAAGCTCTTCCGTTCATATACAGTCTGGACCTCCCTCACCGCCTTCTTCCCCCTTCCTCCCCTCCCCCCTCATAACCCTTCAGTCTGGCGGCGCCAACGCGAGCTCCCCCTTCCTCTACATGCGAAGCAAGGGCCTCACGGAGAACGCCCTCGTCAGCCTCGGATACGACGACTCTATCATCTTCCGTCCCGGCATGCTCATCGGCACGAACAGGGGCGAATTTCGCCTCGATGAATCCATAGCTGCGTGCGTCAATCTCCCTTGCTTACGGGTATACAATGCGCAACTCGTCCGCGTCCTCAGCTGCTCAATCATCATCTTGCAGGACCGTCAATGGCTTTCTGAGCTACTTCACGAATAACATCGAGATGAAGGTGTGTTACGGCACTTGCTTGAGTTATGTATTTACTCTCAGGACTCACTTCCGCATAGGTCGCAACGCTGGGCAAGGCCATAGCCAGGGCTGGCATCCTGGGCTCGCAAGCGCTGCCAGCAGGCGTGCGCGCGGCGAAGGAGGTGCGCGAGGGCGCGACGTTCACCACGCTCAACAATGCGGCTGCGCTGGCCTTGGCTAAGGATGATGTGTGAGCGCGTAGGGCCGGTGGACGGACATTAAACTGGAGGGGCACACCAGCCCTAGTCTGCCGGACCTGACTTGGGAGTCGTGCCAGGGGCTTGTCGAGGCGGAGAGAAGGAGCTCTCCCGAAATTCCTCCATCAAGGTATGCATGCCTAGGAAGCTATATGAGGCTTGTGAATGTCGATAGTAGTGCAATGCGACCATTGTTCTCGATCTGCCACCCACGCCCCATCGGAAGTCCGGGCCGTGTTCGAAATCATCCCCCTCAAAGAGCTACCCTGGAGCTACCTAGGTTTCCTCGATGATCTCTTCAGCGTACGTAAGTACTTGAGGGATCCCCTAAGCCACTTCAAGCTTGTCTTTGCATCCTGATGAGTATGGCAGCGTCGGGCAGGCCTGTCGCGTCGCCGAGAGACCGGTAACAGTAGACGTCATCACTGCCGATCCGGACCAGGCGCTTCGGACATGTCAACAATGACATGCCAATAAACACCTCCAAGTTCTCCTCTACCCTCTCGTCCATCTCTTCAACAGCTCTTGCATATCTAGTCTCTCAAATTTCTTAGCTTGAACCTCCCACATATCACTTCCCTGCCCACCCATATCACTTCCCTGCCCACCCATCTTCCTCACCCTCGCCATGTCCACCAAGACCGCCCTCATCATCGGCGCCACCGGACAGACCGGCGGGTACCTGCTCAAAGAGCTCCTTGCCTCGCCTCACTTCTCCAAGGTGGGGGAATATGGGAGGCGCGTTACTGCGGCGGACGCGCTCGCAGAGGGGAAGGGCAAGCTCGAGCAGAAGACCATCGACTTCGAGAACCTCTCGGCCTCTGGTTTGAAGGAAGGGAAGTGGGACGTGGTCTATATCACGTACGCAGCTGGGGGCGTCTGTTCCGCGCCCGAACGCTTACTTACTCGTCAACAGCCTGGGCACGACGCGCAAGAACGCGGGTAGCGCTGAGAAGTTTGAGAAGATCGACCGCGAGTGCGTGTCCCTCACCTGCTTGGATAAGTGGAAATGAATATGGCTACCAGATACGTCGTCAACGCGGCCCGCGAGGCGCGCGTCGAGGGCCTCTCGCAGCGCATTGTCTACCTCTCCGTACGTTAGCCCTCTACACTCTCGCTCCACGCTCATCCCCCCGCCCAGTCTAGCGGCGCGAGCGCGACGTCCCCCTTCCTCTACCCCAAGAGCAAGGGCCTCACTGAGATAGCTCTGGCCAAGCTCGGCTACGAGGACACCATAATCTTCCGCCCAGGCATGCTCGTGGGCACCAAACGGCCAGAGTTCCGCCTCGCGGAGTCGGTTTTTGCGTACGTTGAACCGTGTATCTGGCTGGAGCGTGCAATGTCTCATCATATGCGCGACGAACAGGAATGTCACCGGCTTCTTGAGCAGGTTCACGTCTAGCTGGAGATCAAGGTGCGTTATGGCACACCCTTTTCGCGTCCCTCGGCTCACGTAAATCTACATCAGGTCGAGACCCTCGGGAAGGCTATAGCAACTGCGGGAATCCTTGGGTCGCAAGCGTTGCCGGCAGAAGTGCACGCGGGGCAGGAGACGCACGAAGGCGCGACGTTCACCTCCATAAACAATGCTGGTGCACTTGCTTTGGCAAAGGCTGATGCATGAGGCGAAGTTCAATGCTTGAAGGTCGACGAGTGCCAGTCTGTATGTAGAAATATGCACTCCTTTTCTGATCATGTACTTCTAAGTTCTATACATACATACCTGCCTGTTTCTCTGCCCTCGTGTGTTTCTCTAAGCCCAGGCGTGGGAAATTCCTTGTGAGCTCATCTAATCTGATATGCACGGGCGCCTTTCCTGTTCTCTCACGACGCGGGACGATGACTGGCTCCCCAATGACTGATGAGACCTCCATCGCCGAGCACGATGAGCTTGGCACGCCATTGAGCGCGTCCCCGAGCGACACCTCAAGCGGCTCCGACCACGACGACCGCAGCCCTATCATCCTATACGCCACGGAGACCGGAAATGCGCAAGATTGCGCAGATCGCATCGCGCGGGAGTGCAGGAGAATAGCATTCAGGTGTCGGGTGGTCAACATAGTCGACTACGATCTGGTCAGTGGGCTGCTACCTACTCTCACTCACCTCTGACGCCTGCACATAACCGTCAACCTCTCCTTACATCCACAACTTCCCATCCAAATACAACTACAATCCTCATCCATCTTCACCTCACCCCATTCCTCTTTCCCCAGTCCTCCCTCCTCACCGAACCCCTCGCCATCTTCGTCCTTTCCACCTCCGGCTCCGGGCGCGAGCCCCGCGCCGCCACCCCGCTCTTCAACCTACTCCTCCGCTCCGACCTCCCCCCGGACCTCTTCGACGAGCTCTCCTTCGGCGTCTTCGGCCTCGGGACTCTGCCTACGACAAGTTCTGCTGGCCGGCAAAGGTGCTGGGCGCGCGGTTGCGCGGGCTCGGCGCGAACGAGGTCGTGCCGCGGGGCGAGGGCGACGAGCAGCATGCGATGGGGTGCGTGTGCTGCGTTGAGTGTGCTTGCTTTGTATGCTGACGAACTTACTGGCAGGATAGATGGCGCCTTGGAACCGTGGATGCAGCGTTTGCTGGACACGCTAATGGGGATGTATCCGACGTCGGGGTTTGCGCCGGTGGCGAGTTCGTCCGAGCGCCCGCCGCCGCGTGTCACCTTCAAGCCTGTCGCTCTCGATGGGCCCCCGACCTCCCCAGCTCTCGCCGATCCCCTCGCTGCCGATCCGGACTACTTCACTGCGACGCTGTCCGCCAATCGCAGGCTCACTGCTGAGGACTGGTGGCAGGACGTGCGCCACTTCGACTTCGCAGTGCCCGAGGGCGTGCAGTAGTGCTCCCTGCGCAATGGTTGACTTCGGCTCATGCTGGCACCAGATATCGACCTGGCGACGCTGCCGTCGTCCACCCAGAGGCCGCTCCCGCCGATGTCGAGGCCTTCCTTGACATGATGGGCTGGATCAATCGGGCGGACGAGTGCTTCGAGCTGCAACATTCACAGAAAGGTCCGGGCGGTGGTCTCCCGCTCATTGTCGCTCTCTGACTTGCCATTGAATTTGCCAGATCAGACCCTTCCCGCGCTTTTGCCACATACTAGCACTCTGCGGCAGCTCTTCACGCGATATGTGGACTTCAATACCGTGCCGCGGAGGGGATTCTTTGACTGGCTAAGGTAGACAAGCGCTTGATTGTAGGTATGAAAACCGCCGACGCTCGGTCAGATATTTCACGACGGATGAACTCGAACGAGAGAGGATAGGCGAATTTCTCGGTGACGGTGTGAGTCGCTAATTCTACTTGCCCTTCAGGGAGACGAGCTCAACGACCTTCAGGATGACCTCTACGACTACACCACCCGTGTACGGCGCACTATTGCGGAGGTCCTGGCAGACTTCCGCAACGTCCGCATTCCGCCTGAGTACGTTTTCGACGTATTTCCGCCCATGCGCCCCCGCGAGTTCTCCATTGCGAGCTCGATACAGGTGAGGCGTCGTCTATCTGAATTGTAGACTTCCCCAACACTAACGCTTGACCCCTTCCAAAGCGTCATCCTCGACAAATCCAGTTGTGCATCGCGATTGTGCGATATCGCACGAAGCTCAAGGTCCCGCGGCGCGGGGTATGCACGAGCTGGCTTGTGGGACTGCCAATAGGTAAGCCTTTTTGTCTTTGTGAACGATGAAGGCGCTGACACAAACGCTGGCAGGCTCAACGCTACGCATGCGCATCGCGCGGGGGCTCATAGAGCTCCCACCTACTGATATCCCAGTCATCTGCGTCGGCCCCGGTACGGGCATCGCGCCCATGCGCGCGGTCATCGAAGAGCGGCTGGCAACGGGTGCCAAGGACAACACACTCTACTTTGGGTGTCGCTCTGCTGCTAAAGACGAACACTATGCTGAGGAATGGGCGGCGTACGCCCGGGAAAGCAAATTGACGTATCGTGTGGCACGCTCTCGGGACGGGCCCGAAGGTACAGCACGCATCTATGTGCAGGACTTGATGCGGGAAGATGCTTCCAGGCTGTGGGACTCATTGGGGCCGGGAGGCAAGGGTTCTCATCAGCGGGTGAGTATTTCCGCTTGCAAGATGCAGCTTATAGTAAAAGGCTTTCAGATCTTCGAATAAAATGCCAGCTGCGGTGAGGGCAGCTTTGGCATATGTGGCAGAGATGCAGGGCGGGTATAACGCAGAGGAGGCGAAGTCATACGTTGAACGCATGGAAAGGGAAGGCCGGTTGGTAGAGGAATGTTGGAGCTAGCTAGCCAACAGCATCTCGCCTTTCTTACGATTGAAATAGATTTAAAGGTCTATCAGGTTGGTGCTCTGAGTGATCTGTGGTTCATCCCCGGAGGGTTGACGAACACCTGCCGACAGCGACTTGAGTTGTAGGCCACCTGCTTGTATAATCACATGACCGTGCATACTTCTCGAACAGCGGCAATTGCCGTCAGTCGTTCATCGGCGTCGATTGGGCTCGCCTGTCCCCGCAACCCGTAGGCGCTTTATTTGGGCGCTCACATCGATGAACAGTGCTGGCGGTGCTACGAATGCGGTGGTATCACAAGTGATGAGTTATGCTGTCTGTCTCTGGTCGTCATCCTCATCGAAATATATTCGAATGTGATGCCCACTCTGATACAGCCGGTGTCAACGGGAATGGTGGCCTGCGCACCGACAACAGTCCCAGATGCTACTCAGTGATAGATTCAGAGCGCCGCTCATTGCCCGCCTCATCGTAGCCCGGCAACTGCGCGGACAAAGTCAGGAACTTGTCGTAGGTGGCGGCCGCGCAACGACACGGAGAGAACAAAAAGGCCTGTGAAGGCACCGCATGGGCCGTCGAAAGCCTTCTGAGAACGCAGACTTCGTGATGAACTTTGCATCTGAAAGGAGATACGGAGCGGGACCCAATTGTTTTCGAACAATACCGCCGGCCGGGGTCCGGCCGGCTTCCCCGAGCTTTATTGTCTGCCTTGCACTCATCGGATGCGGCGTCGCAGCGGCGCCTGCTCTGCATCCTTCCATCCAGGCGGTCATCATGCATACAGGCGCCCTCATCCTCTCACATGTGTTGGTCGGATGCAACGATAGGAACTGATGCTGGACTGATGTTGGCCTTTTACGTTACACTGCCGGGCGCGGCTGACAGGGCTAATTGTCTCTTATTGTTGTTCTGCATCTCATCCTGCGAGCGCTTCTGATCCTGTATGAACTTGCGATGCGTATAAAGGCGGACGCAGTACGTGGACCGCCGGACATCAGGCAAGCAACCCACCGCGCGCAGATCACTTCCCGCCCGCCTTTGTTCTACTTTCTGGTGAGTCCCATTGTCTGTGCGCGGACCCGGCGCATGACTGATGAGTCGATCAGCCTCATTGCAGATTCGTGCCCAACCGCAACGCTTCCCCGAGCATCGCATTCTACACATGCCTGCCCTTGTGTCCCAAAAAGGAAGTGGTCGGATCGTACCTCATAAAGGCGCGATCTCCGCGCCCTTTCCTCTTCCCCCCACCCCAGGAGCCGCCTACCTAGAGGCTCCGCACGCCGTCGACGCGTCCTCGCTCTCTGGCATTGCCACCTGGGCCTGCAACGTTACTCCAGGCGAGCCCGCACCTCACTCCCCACGCAAGCACGTGTCGCACGAGTCGACGCGTTCCAACAAACACCACTCCTCGAAGCGCGGGCCGTCCTCTGTTCCCCTTCCTCAGTCCGTTATCCCACCCCCTGAAGCGTCCGAGGACCTCGCCAGGCTGGGCTACACGTCTTTCTTCGTCGACCTCCCCCGCCGCGAGCGCGACTCGAACGCGCAACCCGCCACCGTCGCCGCCACTGCATCAGACTCCGAGTCGTCGTCGACGCCGACCGTTACCAAGAAGTCCGCTTTCTCGAAGACACTCAAGGCTTTCTCCAAGACCATGCCCCGCCTCGACGGCCTCCGGTTCCAGTCTACGTCCGCTGAGCAGGCTGAGGGCACGACGCCGACATCGTCCAGCAGCTCCAAGCCTAAGCGCTTCCCGGTCGGTCGCCAGCCCGCACCGATGGAGAACGAGCTCGCGCTGATGCAGTTCCTTGGCGGGGGCAAGGTGGAGACGCACGCGCGCACTGTCATGCGACAGCAGGCCCCGCGCTCGCGCCGCACCTCAACAGGGGGCGGTGTCCCCGCTGCCTACCGAGACGCACGGGGCCAGCACTGGCTCGACAGGGACGAGGCGCTCGAGTACCGGGGTTGTTGGAGGACGACGCTAACGGCAAGGAGAATGGTGCCGCCGTGGGGAGGACCCATCGAAGTCGTCCCGGGCCGCGATCGCGAGAGCCGCCGTCCGCCGCCGTTGCACCTCGCACACCCGGACAGGATCAACAGGCCCTCTCGCAGAGCGGACTCGGCTCATGCCTCGCGGAGCGAGTACACCGAAAAGTCGTTCGCTCAGCGCCGCCCATGACGGCCACCCTGCCGTCACGCAGTGCATCGCGTCAGCCATCGACCGCGCGTCCGGCGTCCTCAAAAGGCCGCACGCTCATGCCGAGTTTCCTTGCTCGCAAGTCGTAGATTGCGCCGGGAAGGTTCGATGCTTGTTCTTCCGTCGGCTCCATGGGCTGGATCTTCCTGGGGCAAGGTTCGCCAGCTGTATCATTACTACTATCTTCTTCGGACAACGCTTGCGCTTGCCGTTATATTGCATTACCTATTACTGTATCCCCAGCATGCTTGGCTCAGCTTGCTTCTGTATTTGTAGACTCTTCTCTCTTGACGTTTCTTCATGTTGATGTGCTCATGTTTATGATGAATAATAACATTCCACTGAATCCACTCCATCTCAAGTACAGAACGTGAATGCTGGGAAACAACAGGTGAAGTAGAGAACAAGTAATGTAACAGTGGTGAATTAGAAACGATGCTACAATTCCAAAGTCATCAAAGAGGCAGACGCGCAGCCCTAAAGGACTTGAGAAGTTCAACATATAAGCTACATATGAAGGGAAGACGGGCTCGGAGAAGTGAGGTCGAGATATACGTGTTTAAAACATTCCGAAAAGACGTAAAGACATACATAGACCATCGAGCTCGCCTACGCTAGCTTCGAGGTATCGCCCAGGTCCACTGTTACGCCAAAGCCATAAGCCAGACTACAAAGACCATTCCCATGAGCCCTATGTTGGGGAGAGGCATTTGCGGGCAGCCATTATCGATGAGAGGAACTGCAGCGCCAATGGTCTGGTTGAGACAGTCGAGCAGCGTCGTGTCAGCCCAGGACGGGATCGGGTCGTCGGGCGTGTCGTCATCGTCATTGAACACCGCGGAGTTGTTGTAGCCGATGAGCATCAGAGCTACGCTGCTCGCGCGGTAGTACTGCACGACCTCGCCCGGGTTGGGAGACCACGAGTGCTTGTAGTCGAACGTCGACGCGTTCGTTGAAGTCTTGCTGCTGTCGAGCGATGAGGAGCAGTTCGACGTTACGTCCGCCAGGAGGGACACCGTCGTAGAATTGTCGGCGATGAGGCGGAAGGTGCTGTTGCCGCTGTTCGACGTGAAGTTGCCGACGGTGACTATTCCACCAGTACGCGAACTGTTATCGGGAAGACCATACTAAAACATATCGTTAGATTATCAACACGCGTGCCACATTTGTGTCTCGCACCTCGTCATTGGCCTCGCTTAGGTAGTGGTGCGCGCCTACACCGCCAACGGCGCCAAACGTCAAAGGCCAGAAGAAGAAGGGGAAGTTCCGCCCAGCGACTCCACGTCCGGTGACCCCGGGGTAGCCACTGCCGTACTGCCTGTGAATAGACGCTCTGCGTCAGCGCCTACGTCGTTTCGCCTCAAATTGAGTACCGTACCTCGTGCCGTACACCTGGTCCCGAGAACCTCCTCCTTGCTGGCGGCCAGCGAACAAAGAGCCAGAGGGGATCGTGGTCGCAGAGCCACCACCCCTGCTGTAAGAGGAAGCGGTCTTCTTGGATCCGCCACCGACAGAGACGCCCGACGAGCGCCCGCTGCCGCTGCTGCTGCTGCCGCTCGATCCTCCGCCCTTGCCCCCGCCTCCCCCTTGCCAGTTCCCCCGCCTCCTCCCTTGCCTCCGCCACCCTTCCTGCGCTCAAGATCGCGCGTCTTCTGCCGTGTCGAGAAGAGGGGGATGTAGACCATGATGAGAGTAGGGCACAAGAAGTGCTGGTTCGGCTAAGCTGGGGGTCTTGTTATATATTCGATAGCTTTTTGTTCGAGTATATGATCGTGTTCCGGAGTGTCCGTGTCAACTGCTGGAGCTTCAAGCACGTCTTGCAGACTTATATAGTCGATGATGATGAGGGGGAGAGGAAAGAAAGGTGTATCAAGGGGCGCCCGCTGAGGCTCATGATGACCGCGATATGTGGACACTTCGACAATCGGCAGCTTCGGCACTGCCTCGGCCCCAAACGATGGCACGAGGCAGCTGAACCTGAACGTCGGCTCCCACGCTCTCGCTGTGTTGGCCTCAAAATGCAGCAGAAGCTGTGAGATTGGAAGCGGAGATATTCCATAGGCATGCGGTACGATGCCTCCGTTTCGAATACAGCAGATGCAGTGTTATATGCGGCCGCCAGGAGATTACAGCCCGGCTTTCTTCCAGCTTTATCACTGGCAGTCACCTTCATAATCCGGGATCAGCGGCCTTGAATATGATGAGACGCAGCGGCGCGAAGATGGTCGAAACGGTCCTATGTATTCGTCGAAGGTTATTGCGTGCCTTTCCGACGCTCTCTTATAGCCAATCCTACACACCAGACCTGGGATTCAGTATTCCCCGGAGATTACTGCATGCTTACAGTGAGCATATTTTGAATCAGTGAAGGATAAAGACGGCGGGCCGATTGAAAGGGCATACGGTGGCCCAGCCAATCGGAGGCCGTCCCGATCAATATGCCACCCAAAAGAACACAATGGACTCGCCGTCTTTATGTGTCGCTTATTCGGAGTAAGCTCACAGTACGCGTGCAGTATGCGCCGGGGAATATTGAATACCAATTCTGGTGACAGTGCATATCGCCACCTCTCCGACACCTGTTTTGCTCCATAAAGGATTTTTCTGAGAATTGTTTCCGATTTTCTAAGGCGTGAAACCTGCCAAAAGAATGCGTTCTATGCAGAGAAAAATAAATGCCCCCAAAAATCGAATATTTTTCACTTTTTCGAGCTCGAAGGTGCGACATGGGGGCATTTTCTGGTGGTCTCAGGGCCTCTGTTGGGTGCCCAAACCTTGTAACTATACCCCTTACATCTGCCAACAGTCCTCCCGAACTATATACAGTCACAAAAGCCACATTAGACGCGGGTCGCATACCTTGCCGGCTTTTGCCGACAATATCGGCAAGTGCCGAGACGAAGTGATGTCACGAGCACCGCTCCCTGCGAAACATTGTGTTCGCTGCTGACCCAGAGACCCTGATTTCTGAAAGACTGCGGTAGATATAAGCCATCTTTAGCCGTTTGGCATCAAGAATAACCAAAATCAGACGAAAAAGGTCGTTAAATGAATATTTTATTCGAATTTCTTGTGAATTTTCAGCCCCTTTTTCATTTTTCTGACGACTGAAAAGTCAAAAGTTGTCCTATGGCTTGGATATTCTATCGGGAGATGCCCTACGACTCTACTAGCCTAATGGTAACGTTTCCAGCACTTACGGAAGTATTGGCATAATGTCTTGTGCGATTTGGTCGAAAATGATGCTCCCGCCCAAAAAAGGCAGTCGAGAAGTGGCGATATGCACTGTACCCTCTTACCTCAACGCCAAGCCACTCTCACCCTCCGAGTCCTATGCCATCCTCGCAAGTCACACGGTCACCATATTCGGCGCAATGTCCATAGACGGTCTTCGGAAGCACCCACTTCGTGCCTCGTCGCGCTCCTTTGCCTCTTCTTTTCGACCCGCTCTTGGCCTCTGCGTATCTTTCCGCGCGCCCAATGCCTTCTCCTCGCTAACGACCAATGGCGTGCGCGGAATTCGTCACCTCAATGCAGAACTAATCCTGTCAGCGCTGCTCCGCGCGCTGTCGGTCGCACGGTAACTCGGACGCGCAGCCAGGAAGGACCTCCTCGGATACATCTCAATAGCTTGCCCCAGCATCTGGATAGTTTTCTCCCAGTATCTGTATAGCTGCCCCCCAGCTTCTTCCTCTATTGTCGTCTTTGAGCGCACTCTGCACGCGTCGGGGTCATGCGCTGGGCGTCCGCATGCCCTTCCAGCGCATGGTCGCGAGCCCGCTCGCTCGGACGACATACATATCGCAATACTGGCGGGAGGTGGCAGTCGCTCAGAGCTCCTCACGGCCATATAAAGCCTCTCGCGATGATAAGTCTTCTCCAGTCCCCTTCTCCTCGACAGGCAAGGATCACCAAGATGCGCTTCTCCGCCCTCCTCGCCACCGTCGCCCTTCTCGGCTTCGTCGCCGCGCACCCGGAGCCCAAGGTCAAGCTCACCGGCGAGCAGATCGCCAAGCGCGAGGTACGCCGTGTTGGCTTCGTCCATCTGCGTCCTTTTTTGCCTGCCTTCTTCATCGTCATCCATTCGTGTTTTCCTCTTTTTTGCCTGCCTCTTTTTTTCCCGCCCGCACGATCCCGCCTCCTCCTTAACCTCCTTAACCGCCTCCCTTCCACACGCCCCCCCTCCCTCCAACACGTGCCGCCCTTCCTAGCTCGAATCCCGCGAGCGTAGCATCAAAGCGCGCACCTGCGCTCCTCAGATCCGCGCCTTCGAGGACGCCCGCCGTGCTAAGCGCGGCTCCCCACCAAGCGCGAGGTGATCGCTAAGCGCCAGACCGCACAAGCGCCGCTGGGCCTTCTGTCACGTCGATCCCGGACGATGTGAGTTGTCTATCTGCTTTGCATTGTATACCTTTCGCATTGTAGCACTGAGCTCTCGGTCTGAACCTACTCGTCGCCTCATTTGGCCCTTCACCTCATCCTTGCTCGCCGCTCAGTCATGCTCGTCCTTTCCTTTCGTCGCCTCTTCATTCTGTTCGCCCCTACATCTCCGACCGCAATCTCTATATACCCCCGCAGCATAGCCTACCACTCACCGCGCGAACTGGGCTGACCATCCGCACGACCTGAGCTGACGCTCTCTCAGGCTATCTGCGTCACTGCCCCGGAGGTCACCGAGGGGCCGTACTACATCAACGACGAGTACGTCCGGCAGGATCAGACCGAGACGCAGGAGTACGTTGGTTTTTTTCTTCGCTTATCGTTCGCGCATTTTTTTTGGCGGCGGGAATTCGCGTTTTTATGAGATGGATTCTGACAGCCTTCCACAGTGGCGTCAAGGTCCTTCTTGACGTCGGGATCCTCGATACCGAGACGTGCGAGCCCGTCAGCAACGCGTTCGTCGAGATCTGGCACGGGAGTGATGTCCCCATCGCACATGTCACTCCACCCTGCATGATCACCATGGCTGATACCTGCTCTGCTCCCCAGCCAACGCCACGGCGTCTACGGCGGGTACAGCGGCGCGAGCAATGCCATCAACACCGAGACCTTCCTTCGCGGCGGGTATTTCACCGACGATGCTGGGTCGTTGAGCTGACGACGTGAGTGATATCACGTATCCTGTGGGTGTATAGTGATTCTGATCGTTCTGCCTGCAGTATTTATCCGGGTAATTCCATTGTTGCGTTCTCAAGTGATGTGCTAACCGTCATGCGCGTATAGGCTTCTACCAAGGGCGCACAGCGCACATTCACGCTGTGAGTCACTTTTTCATGTGGTGTCGTCTCGCACTCCTCCTGACGCGCCCTGCAGATGTACTGTCCACGTCTGCAAAGCGTATACTGTCTTCTGACCATCTGACAGGGTCCACCTCGACTGGGCTCAGGACGAGAACGGGTGAGTTGCGATTCAATTTCGCGGGCTTTGTTTCGATCAACTCCCTCCATACCATGCTGGGTACTTCCTCCATCCAACCCCGCTACCTGGCCATCCGCCTCACTCATGCTGAATCCTCACCCTCAGCCAGCTCCAGTCCGACACCGGCTCCCTCGTGCACATAGGGCAGTTCTACTTCGAAGAAGATTTGAACGACGCCGCCTTCGACGTCGCGCCGTACACAGACAACACGAACCGGCGCACTCTGAACGCAAACGACGGGATTCTGCAGGGCGCGATCCGTCAGGGCGACAACCCGTACCTCGAGTGAGTACTTGGGTCCTTTCCCCTCGGGAGTCCCGCTCCTGAAGGCTCCTGCTGGCTGTGCTATCTGCGAACATGCTGACTCCCCTTCTCAGCGTCGAGCTCCTCGAGGAGGACATCTCCGGCGGTGTCCTCGGGTACATCAGTACGTCACCGCTTTGCGTTGCATGCTTTTCTACCGCCGTAGTACTTATTTTGATATCCCCTTCAGCCCTCGGCGTCGACTCCTCCGCGGCGTACACCATCCGCAACAAGAACGCGCTAGGTCAGTAGAGGTCAGTCGCTCGGAGGTAAGGTGCCGGACGGCGTGGTAGGGAAAGGTAACGGCGAGCACGTTGGTAGAGAATCGCCAGCGATTTATGCAACGCGTCCGCCCTCTCATTGTTTTCATGTCTGTGTATCGAGTGGTCTGTATACTTCGTGTTCTGCAAATTCCATTGTATGTATATTGGGTGGATGATCCTGTATCCTATAAGTACCTCTTGGTACGCGGCGGTGAGAAAACATACACGATGTGTTCATTGACTATAGGACTATTAGGAGAAAGGGCTATTAGGAGAAAGGATTGACGCGTGACGAATAATGCTGTGACGACTACATAAAGAGCAGTAAAGAGCGTGAGGTCCAGGTCCGAACTCACTGTCACAGCACTTACCAGCGTAGGCTCCCATGTTACCCGGATAATGGCAAGCTACACTGTTTCACACCTCATTCAGTCACAAACGCATAGCTGAGGGCGACCGACCAGGTAAGCTTGCGCTCAAATGATTGATATTGATGGGAACCTGCGATATCGAGTCTTCACGTCGAGTACACAGGCGGCCACTGCCAGTAGCGCTCTGTTACAAAGCCACTTTCAACGCCCATGCCTCTACGCTGGGCCTAGATCGGCTCCGCCACCTCTCGATCTATGGACAGATAAGCCAGTAGACATGCAAGTACTAGCACTCGTCACGCACCGATTGTTCAGGCTTGAATTTGACCTTCGTCAACTGGACCTGACCTTCCGTCGCGGAGGGGCCTCCTCCACAAGCCAGACGTCCACGCTTTCCTCGTCGCAAACAATACCCGGACGTAGACTTCCCTGACCGGCGTCCAGCGCCAGTCGAGCAGTTTGTCGGCCGCGGTTTGCTGGTGGGTGGGATGAGTACAGACGTTCGGGTTCTTCTCAACGGGGCGTCTGTCACAGGGAAGGATGGGGGGTGGTAGAATATGTGTATATCGCGATCGTTCTGGGCAGTCATGATGAGGCTGTTTTGTCCCATCTACAGTGGTGACAACGCCTTCGATGACAGTACGGGGAATGGGCATCACGCACCTTCGTGACCTTGCCCCGCAGACTGATGCTTGCCCTTGGGAGCGGCACTCTACCTTGCTCACTGGCAGAAGTCCTCTTGACGATGTGTGGAACCTGCCCGTGAAGGGTTCTAGACTCGTCTGTCTGGCGAGCAGCGGTGGGCGAGGCGGGCGTTGATTGGCGTCTTCTGAGTGGGTGGCATCCATGGGAGGGGGGGAGGGGCGGAGGAAGGGGATCGGGGGAAGAGGAGGGCTATAAAAATGCGGAAAGATACGGAAGCCTCAGTGCAGACTCTTCGTGGAGACTCTGTAGACTCTCCGGAAGACTCTGTGCAGACCCTCCGTGAAGACCCTCTGTAGAGGTTTCTGCAGAATGAACCGAAAGCGTCTATAGATGCATCCACTTGCCACGCTTGACTACAGTGGTGCTTATTTTGGTTCGTGCAGTGCTCTGAAGAAGAAGGAGAAAGAGAGAACAGAGCGCAAGGCGCCGGGATGAGGGACGGCGACCCATGGGGCCCACCAAGACGCCACAATCAACACTAGAAATCCAGCAAAATTCCGCAACAACAGCAGTGTCATCAAGGAGTTAGTACATACAACAAGCTCACATCGCTCTTCCCCGTCCCCTAGGTCCACGAGCGAATCCGCCGCGCCCGCGCACTATCGGGGTACCTCGCGCCCCTCCACGCCCACGTCCGCCCTGCGGAGGCAGTCCTCTGGTAGACGCCCGCGGCGTCTCCATCGTGTCGACCGTCATTTCAGATTGGTATCCTTGATTCGCGGGATGCATCCCCCGGTATGCGCGCCGCCGTGTCCTGCATCGTGTCATACCTATGGGGAGGGTGTACGAAGCCGGTCGCGCGGCCACCACGGCCGAAGCGCACGCGGGCGGTACGAGGTGAAGAGAGCTCATCGTATCGGCAAGGTTGTCCACATCGTCGTCCACAGGCTGGCGCTGCTTGCGCCGGCCACCGCGGCGGTTGTTGCGATTGCGCGGGCGGACGGTCGCGTCACCGTCCTCGCTGGTAGTGCGGGCGGGTGCAAAGTCCTCCTGGATCTCGTCATTGCTATCGCCCGCAGCCTCCGCGTCCGCTGGGGCGTCATCGCCGTCTTCGCGGGTTTCCAGTCGCCGCGGACCATGCTCGCGCCGTCGCCCCACTTGCGGAGCGTCTCGCCGATGCCCTTGTTGGTGACGGCGAAGAAGTACTGTTTGGGGAACTTGTGCACGTCGATGAGGTGGAGTCTGCGGGATTTGGGGTTGGAGAAGCAGACGGTACAGGTAGGGACGAAGCATTGGAACTGGAGGACCATGTTATCGAGGTGACACCGTCGTTCACGAAGAGCTACGTACGATCTTGTCGCCACGGGCCTGCCGGGCAGAAGCAAGGGAGTCGTGGCATTCGGTAAAGTGCTGCGTTTTGAGATCAGAGACGGGTTGAGGTGGCGATCGCACGGACGTACCAGTTCGAGGAATCGTTCATCGGGGAATACACAGCCGCACTTGTCCACCTCGCAGACGTGGGCATGGTACTTCGCATAGTGGGCCTCCATCTCGGCGATGAGGCCAGGGGCGTCGGGCGCGCCGCGCACGTTGGCGGCAGGGAGCACACGATGGGGCTGCCGACGCTGCGAACGCTGACGCGCGCGGCCTTCGCCGGCGATGAGTCCACGTCCGCCGATTCAGACGATGCAGACGATGCGGAGAGTCCCCGATGCCTCTTCGTGTTCATCGTCGTGTTCATCTTCAAAGTTCGGAGCTGGGAATCAGAGGGTCAGGGAGCGGCGCGTCCACCGCGTGCGGCAGGTGCTGTGACCGTCAAGAGTGACGAGACGCCCGGGCCGCTGCAGCCGGTCCGCGGTACCGATAGCGCGTCAACAATTACAAACTAATTTATTTCCGTGTCTTGTTCTTGACAATCATGAGTCGCCGCGCGAACAATGTCCGAGGACCCACGTCTGCGTTGACCGAGTTTCTGAGGGTGCGCGGTGCGCTACTCAGGAAAGATGTGGTGCTTACTTCCCACAGGAAGCCGGCATCAACGCGACTTCAGTCGCGCGCCGTGCCGCGACCAGAGCCGCAGAAGAAGCCGAAGCGAACGGTAACAATGCCCGGGCTGAAGCAAGCACACCACAACAAGCAACGGAGCAGGGACCAGAGCCCGAGCCGCACCCGCAGACCGCTCGCAGAAGACGCCGTGGTCAAGCAGACCCACAGGTTATGCCTCGGACGAGTTAGACGAGCCCGAGGCACCCCCGAAGAAGCGCAAACTCACCAAAGCACAAGAGGCAAAGGAGAAAGCCAAAGCTAAGAAGGCCCAGAAGAAGAAGAACGGGGACTCGGACTACGAGGATGAGGAGGCCGATCCGTACACCGCACTGGCCAGCATGCAGGGCAGCGCGAAACCTCCCGTCGGCAGCTTCTCTAATTGTGCGAAATGCGAGAACAAGTTCACTGTGGTGCGTACTAGAAGTATGATCATGCGGTTATATCTCTGATCAATGACTGCAGACAAAGTACACAATGGCGGCGATCCCTGGTCCAGGATTTCTCTGTCATCCCTGCGCCAAAGCGGGGGGATTGACCCCTTCAAGAAGCCCGCAGCACCGAAGCGCAAACGCAGGACTGCTGAAGACAAGAAGTCTACCACCTTTGAAGTGCGACAGTTCCCCAGTCTGGTGTCGCTATGCGTCCAGATTGTGACCCGAAACATCGACAACATAGACGCGTTCGGAGACATTGGTACAATGAACATGCTGGAAATCTCCAAGGCCATCTCCAAGAAACGGGGACTGTGAGTTTATTGTCGTCGTAATACATACTCAGCGTCTTACACTCAACAGTACAACTGAAAACGTCAAGCTGTTCTATGATGCGGTGCAGTCGAAGCTGACACTCTACGACGCTACCAGTAAGATTTATCACCTCCCGCGAATTTCCCCAGCTGATCTCTCTTAGATCTCCCACCTGGCGCCTACTCCGTCATGGGAGCTCTGAACCCGCGGCTCACCACGCTACGCCTCGACTTTTGTGGTCAACTCGACTCAGCGGCCCTTGACGCACTTTCACCGTCTTTAAAGGAACTCAGGAATATCGAGCTTCTGGGCCCCTTCCTTGTCCGCGCAGAGTCATGGCAACGCTTCTTCAACAACCACACGCTTGAGGAGTTTTTGATCACGCAGAGCCCTCGATTCGATTTGGCATGTCTGCGCGCCCTGTTGAACTCGAGCGGGACCACGCTACGGCGGCTACGCTTGCGTCGGATCGGCCAGTTGGACGACACGTTCGTCGAGGAATTGTGCAATTTGAGCAAGGCACCGCTCCATCATCTCGACCTCTCACTGCCGTCCAAGTCATGTTCCGAGGATGCGCTGTGCGCCCTAATCCGCGCCGTCGGCTCCGACTTGAGATACCTTGACCTCTCATCGCACGACGAGCTGAGCGACGCGTTCCTCTCTGACGGCCTCGCCACGCACGCGCACAAGATCTCTGCGCTCACTCTCATGCACCTACCGCTACTGACGGACGCGGGCGTGGCCGCGTTTTTCAAGGCATGGCCGTGCACGCCGCTCACTACCATCGACCTGTCGCGCAACACGGATCTCTCCTCCGCCGCGCTCACCGCGCTGCTCAAGCACTCTGGCAGCGCGCTGGAGAAGCTGAACATCAACGGGTGGAAGGGCACGGCGCACGAGGCGTTGATGCAGATTGGAGCAGGAGCGAAGGAGCTGAGGGAGGTCGATGTGAGCTGGTGTAGGGAGGTAGATGACTTTGTGGTCAGGGCGGTTTTGGAGGGCGGGGAAAATGGTGGGGCGCTGGAGCACCTGGAGAAGGTGGCGGTGTGGGGATGTGGGAGGGTGCAGGGCGTGTTTCCGAGGAGGACGGGAGTGAGTGTGGTCGGGGTGGAGGCGTATCAGGCGGCACCGGTCGAATGAGTAGTTTCCCTGTGCTTCTGTATAGCCTAGCATGAACACTGCGCATCTTCTGTTTTCCCCTCAGAGTCAGTAACGTTCATCACTTATGATAATTGTGGGCGTTCACGACGGCGTTGCGTCGAATCATGATATCCCTCAATGTTCCCATGTTTGAAGCGCTTGTGCGTTGTATCGCACTGAGGAAAGCAAAAGGATCAAGTCATTCGTCATTGGGGTCAGGAAAAGTCGGCCCTAAAGGCACTCCGTAGCAGAATAGAGCCCAGTCGTTGCTGGAGAAGGTATGCGAGGGGAAATGTCCTTCCTGCTTTACCCACGCAGGCAGCGCCTCGCGTGAACTGGGGCGCTCGAGCATCGATTTGTCGAGCCTGCGGCATGGCGAAGGCACATTGCCGGATAGAGGCGCCGCCGTGGACGCGAGGCGTTGAGCGCGGGTGAGCTTCGGGGTGCGTGCGAGCGATGGTACGTTCGGTGGTGCGGACACTTTCGATGGACGCGCCGGCGGGGCGACCTTGGACGCTTGCGGTTTCCTCGATGTACGGACGACGGGTGCCGGCTGCGTCGATGCATGGACTGTGGGGGTCGCCTTCTTCGGTGGATGTGATTCGTTCGACCTCGCCAGTAGGCCTTATGCCTTGGGATTTTCGATGGCCGTGCCGACACGCGCGAGGGTCTTTCGACATGGCTCAGCCAGCCCAGGATGCGTGCACTGGACTGCGAATCATCCGTGTCGGTAGATGATGCATGTCTAGGCGCGCGTTCTTGCTTGCGGTCGTCCTCGCCTCGTCGGGTGAGAATGGCAAGTAGCCGGACGCCTCCGAGCCGCACAGATTCTCGTCGTCCCAGTTTTTTTCGTCAGCGTCGACGAACCACTCCGGTGGCTCTAATTCGTATCTACCGCGTTCGAGGCCCCATTTCTGAATAAATCGCCAGAGGCAGTGTTTCCATGGCGTGAGCAGTGTTCCCAGGTAACGCACTCGGCCGGAGCATCTCCTGAGTGAACAAGCAGATGGAGACAGGATGTGTGTGTGTTGAGTGTGATGAAGTGCCAAACCGAAGCGCCACTGACCTTGCGCTCGTCGTCTGCCACACGAGCCTCAATCGAGCAGATACGACGCAAATCGTTGACAGATCCTGTCATCGCACACTTCTGCTCGAAGTAGATATACTCGGCCTGTACTCCGAAGCAGGATGACTATCGACCGCACGACGATAGCGAGGACCGTGACGTCGGCCCCTACACGTTGACGGGTCACGGCGCGGTTGGTCCCGGCCAGGCCGATTGTGACCTACTCGTCTCTGACGAACCCTGGACGAAGCGGCCATAATGATCAATTGCCATAATCGACCACTCATCTTCTTTGTCTGAGAACAAAGGCGTCCCTTGCTCTATATGACTTCTTCTGCGCCGACGCTAGGGATCGTATGCAACAATGCACCTGTAGCTCGGCCATAAAAATGCATGCCACAAACTTGCTGGGCTATGAAAGCAGCCAAGTGCGGAAAACGAGATTGCTCCGACCCCACTCTCACCCACACCATGTCAGATACGCAGCCGCCCGCGGCGGCTTCTCGTATTCCTGTGGAGGGTCAGAAGAAGATAGGTACGCTTCCGTCAGGGTTAGTACATCCGCGCATACCAGCATCTGACTGTGACTAGCTCGAAGGCAGCTGAAGCCACCTCGGCCTACGGATTGGCACAAGGTCACACCTCTTCTTCTAATACCGTCAGACATGCGACAGCGAACGTTCAAGCGCCTGTATCCACCAGCCTGTGCCCTGACCAAGGAGCCTCTCCCAGACCTGAACGAAGCTTCCCATGCTCTCGACCGATCACTGGAACGTACTAAGCCAGACTTGGTGCGTATACGTCTATGATGACTGTCTCTGCACGCTGACGTTGGGCCAAAGTTCCGCAGCCTTCAGAAGGCCTTCGGTAAATGGTGTTACATAGGCGGAGCGTGGAAACAATGCCTCAACTTGGACTTCTTCGGAAACATAGAGCTACGTACGTGCATATGTTAACTATTGTGCTCTGAACTCATTATCTTCTCCGGCAGTTTCGCCCACAATGCATGTGGCATACGATGGTCGCAAAGGCATCGGATCGGGCCGCCTAGGATACGTGCCATTAAAACCTTCCCTGGATGAATGTGTAAGCCGAATATATCGCAATCGCGAATTCGGCCAGAACCTTGAAGAGGTGAGTGACTCGAGTACTGCGTCGTCGCAATGTGTAGATGCTTTCATAGCTATTTCCTGAACCATTCATCGAATACGGCGTTATCGTACTCGGCAACAACACGATCAGCGCAGCAGTTTACGATGGCGAGCCCCGTGAATACCCTATTCCAGATCTTGCGGACCCTAGGAGACAGCTCTACGCCGACAAACTCAAGTCTGGTTACGTCCCACCTGCGAAGTTGGTTACCTGGCCGGACGACGACTTCGTGTTCCCTTCGCATCTCAACCCTTGCCTGGTGATCACCAATCTTCGGCTCAAGCTCGAATATTGGTATGGCCCTGACGACTCTCCGCGCTGGGACGACGCAACGGAAGCCGAACGAGACCTATACGAACAGCTCACGCCTGGTACCGACTACCTTTTCGACGCGAATAGCTGGGATGGACCGCCGCCGCCTCCGGCTCCCTCCAAAACTGAAGAGACGACCGAAGCCGTCAGACGGAGCGCCCGCGTGCGAGGAATGAAAACGGAAGGCTCGGTCACCAAAATCCCCAAGCCTGGCTCGAAGCTGGCGTTTCCTGCCAAGGTCCACGCGCCGAAGCCAGTGGCGACCATGGCCGGGCGTCCGTCCCGTGAGATACGAACCGAAGATATATTATACTAGTGGATCGTACCAATGAATGGCGCACTCCACAGCAGCTACTGGAAATAGAAATCCAATTATCCATCGCATCGGACTACCTGATATACTACACCGATATCAGCCGATTTTTTGTGGCACTGAAATCATTGAGACGTCGAACGGGCGAGTACTGTGTACCCTGTGCTGCATACATATAGTCCTCTGCACAGAGGGAGGCAGGGAGAACGAATTTATCAAACATTGGTTACAGGAAACGTTGGACCTAAAGGCACTCCGTAAATAGAATAGAGCCCAGTCGTTGCTGGAGAAGGTATGCGAGGGAAAATGCCCTTCCTGCTTTCACGAGCCTCAATCAAACGGATACGACGCAGATCGTTGACGGTCCCTGTCATCGCGCACTTCTTCTCGAAGCAAAGATACTCAGCAGGTATCGACTGCATGGCAACAATAGGGTAGTGCTGGGTAGTGAGTGACAGAGAGCCAGATGACAGTATCAATCAACAGTAGTGTGCGCTTTGACCCATGTTGGTTGCGTGTCAGGTGATGACCGCGTGTTCTGACCTTCCGTTCAACCTGAACTTGTGCCTGTGGCTGTCAGCCACCACTCATCTGCCCCACCTTCATCTGTTCTGACACTGGCATCGTGCCATATCTCTGCACGATGGACCCTGTCGTGTTTTGATAACTTTGTACATACCTACTACTACGAACCACATCCGCTCCGACCGTGACCGACGCTTCCACTGCCTCATCGTCCGCGTCCGCTGAGTCTTCGATGCATTGCTTGATCGCTGGCAGGTATGTGTTCACCTTCCACATTGTCCCGATGGTCATGCGCGCGTGGTCGAAGGCCATCGCGACGAGCGGGCGCTCGGTCACGATGCCGGAACGCGCAAGCACAGTAGGCGGCAGGCGCGGGTAGCGTGCAGAGAAGTGGGTGAGAAGGACGGTGTCGGCGGACATTCTGGGTGGCGGTCAATAGGGTCAGAGTGGATGGACATCAACAGGACGCACTTCTCCGCGATCTCAATCGCCTGCCCGATGGTGCTATGCGCCTTCTGCGCGGCCATTTCGCTCTCGTCGTCGCTCATTGTTGCCTCGTGGATGACCACCGTTGAGCCTTTGCCCGCCCAACATAGCCGGTCAGTCGGCATGGTATCCGCGGAGAACCTGATACACGTGTGCCATCAGCACTCGGGTTCTGAGGCGCACGAAGTTCACTCACGACACACTCCAGCCATCTTTGTGCTTGATAACACAACCATAGCAGCGCGTGCGATGCATCATATCGACGGCGAAGAAGCTACGCAGACCGAGCAGGTCGCACATGCGCCGGTAGTGCTTCGTGGTCCTGAAGTACAGATTAGCACAACCCAGTCAAAGCAAGCAACGTCAGAGCAACCACCACCATCTCAAAGGGTCAGGCTCACTTACAGATCAATATCCGTCCACGGCTCACTCCCGCCTAGCGTGTACCGCCCGTTGATGTAGTACGAGCCCGTGTTCCGCCAATGCAGGCCCTCCGACAGCATGCCATAGACGCCATTTCCGCTAAGGTCATCCAAGCCGAGGTCCTGCAGCATATGCAATTCGCGGAGATATAGATGCACCCGCCGGATGGAGTACACAAACAGAGGGTCCTTAGGCGGCGGATCAAGCTAGGGCGGTGCGTCAGCAGCGAGCCGACTCCTGCCTTAACCTGCAGAGCAGGTACGGTCGAGAACACATTTGACGACACTCACCTGCTTCCTCTGCGCGAGCAGCATGGCCAGTCCTCCATGATGGTCCGCATGCAGATGGCTGACGAAGATGCACTTGATGTCACGGAGGACGTCGTAAACGTTTTCCTTCGCATCGACATCGGTCCCGTACTCCCGCGCCAACTGCCCCCACGTCCCCTCGCCGCAATCTAGAAGGATGCTGCCATGACCAGGTATGCGAATGAGGGTCGAGGATACTGGAAGAGATATTCAGCACTCTAGTCGTTGTCTGCAGCCAAACAGAAAAGCTGAACGCTGCTTACCGTTCCGATATTTGCTGGGCACCGCGCTGCTTGTCCCCAGGGGCAACACCGTGACGTCCGAGCCAGGCAGCCGCGGCAGAGCACCCTCCGCAATACGCTTCGCTGCGACACTGCGCGCGAGCTCGAAGGCGGCACGGGTGGAGGGGGTAAGCTCCACGGGCGTCGAGGTAGACACGGAGGCTTCAACGACCGGATGGAACCGATCCAACGCATGCGGATCGCGCACTGGCGGTCCCGGCGGACGCATCGTGAGGTGCGTATCGAAGGTCATGGGGTGGATGTTCGGTGGCAAACCAGTAATATCTGTCGGACGGCGAGTCAGCATGTGAGTCAGTGGAAGGGTGTTTGGCCAGTTGAGAGTTGTGCTGCGAGGGGAGCGGAGGGACCGCTAGCACCTGGGAAGGATGAAGTACAAGAGAGTGGCATACCAGACAGCGGTTTCTTCCCCGCTGACGAGAACTTCGGCACGTGGAAGATGTCCGGGTCGAGCCTGTTGAGCCTTAGCTGACTGAAGGCGGCGCTAGTGAAGGTGACCGGGTCGGGACAATGTTCTCGAGAGGCAATGACGTGCTGTAAGGAAGGAGGATTCAGTTCAAGTTATTTTGACAGTGAACAGTGCGACAACAGAAAACATTGGGATGGACGCTGCATAGTTGCCGCACTGTGGCAAGGAGAAGTATGGCTCGGCCGCCACTCACATGCGCGTTCTCCGCGAAGCCCATCATGAACTCCTTGTACCGCGAATCCTCTAGGACGCCCTCCCCGAGCTTGTGAAAGATCGCACGAACACCGTACTCCTTCATATCTTCCGCCGTCCGCGAGCGCAACCGCTTGTATAGAGGCGCAGAGGTGAAAGAATGAACGAGAGACGGGATGTAGGCCGGCGAGGGAACATCGAAAATGAGGATGACCTGTTAAACGCGTCAGCTCCAGGCAATCTACGCGAGCATACCACATGGTCGGTCGAGACAACAATACTCACACTTGGCGGGATACTCTCGGAAACGACATCCTCTGGCTTCACTTCCCTCTCTGTAATTTTTCCTTCGGCGTCCTTGTCCTTCACAGTCACGGTCAGTCCACGCGCCAGCTGCCCCCTCAACGGTCCGGGGGGCACGCCGAGTCGCTCCGCAGTGGCAACATCAAATTTTCCGCGAATGCGGGGGCCAATGACGGCGTAAGCGAGAGTAGCAGTATCGGGGGTAGAGTTGCTGCCTGAGGTCGAGGTGGTCGGCAGTACAGGAGGCGGAAGCTGGTGATGAAACCCCGGAGGGAGGTCTCCGCGGCGGAAGACGTCGGGCTGCGGACGTGCGTGAGCGACGGTTTCGACCACTTTGAAGCTCTGCCTTTTCTCACCTCTCCCGGCGCGCTGGCGTTGTACGGTCCAGCGGTCTTTGATTGTTGCTGTTGCTGCTTGCCGCGCTTTTTGCCTCCCGCATCCTGTTTGGAGAACATGCACGCGTGAACCGCTGGACATATTCGGTGGCCAGAGCACCGGTAAGATTCGAGGGTCGAAGTCGCGTTAGTCATACGGTATCGAGTGTGGCAGGTAGTGGAGAGGGAGCGTCGGCTCGCGATGGGGTGTAGGTGACCGTCTACCGGAGAACCGGAAGACGCATTCTGGCGCTTCGACGGCCACTCGGGGGAAGCACTGCGCTTGCGCTTGAGGGGTGCAGAGGCTTGCGGGAGGACGGGGAGTGCGTAAATTGAGACGTCCCTGTCTTTCAGGATGGGCTCCGGTTCAGCGTCTTCAGACACGGTCATGGACGCGTCGGTCACTTGCACAGACATAGTATTCCTGGGAGATCAGCGCTGGGCACACGTGCGGCAGTCAGCGCACCACCTATACAAGTACGATCGCATGCTGGCGATGTAATGCGCCGTCCCCGGCGGACCAAAGACGTTCATCTTGTCGATGGTTGCGTCCGCAAAGGTCATAAGCAGACCTGTACATTGTTCAGTCGCGCATCGCCCCAGTCGTTTGCCACGTACCGCTCGCGCCGCTCATGCGCTGAACGCTCGCCTGCGTGAAGAACATGCCCTGGATCTTCTTCCAGTTGCATGTGCTCTGCAGGAACGCGCGGTTCGTGTTCTCCGACACGTTGAAGATGTACTTCGCATGCGGGAAGGCTACGAGGATGGAGGGCTGGGTGTCGGAGGAGACCGTGGTCAGCACTGACGCCGTCCAGTCCATCGTTGTCGGCGACCCCGAGGGCACCGACGCTTTTTGTTTTCCACGAGCCATTGGCTTCGCAGTGTGCAGACGCCTGCTAGAGAAGAGAGCGGAGGGCAGCAGACGCCATCGATCCAACAGCATGCGCGGCGGTCGAATCAAATGAGAAATCGAATGTTCGATCGCGCGCGCACGTCGTCCTCGACGCCGACTCGGACAAGTCGACAATCAGTCTGATGGCCACGCTCGACACGCTCCCCGACGAAGTGCTCGAGTCCATCTTGACCGATGTCGTCGACGATGAAGGGGGACTGCTGTTCTCTGTGGCGTTCGCCGGCCCCGCCGCCGCCTCCGCTGTGCTCCTCGTCTCTCGCCGGTGGCGCGCCACCGCTCGCATCTGGACCCATGTCCGCGTCCATCTCGATGCGGAACTTGCAGATCGCAGCGCGCAAGTCTTTGCTCGCGCTGTCGACGCGCTGCAACGCTCAGGGGACCTCTCGTTGAGAATCGAATTGCGCTACGAAGCGCGACATATCGCGTCCTTCCGAGCCTATGCGCCGACGCAGGACCTCGACCTCGGCCCCCTCATGCGTACCAGTGCGCGTTGGGAAACAGCCGATCTATACATCCCCGATGCATGTTACGGGAGCCCAGCCTTTCAGGCTATGAGGGGCGCCCTCCCGCGCTTGCGCGCTCTGTCGATCTCAGTGACGCAGCTGAACCCTACACTGTACGTCCTTCCGGAAGCCATCGACACGTTCAGTGACTGTCCCACTCTGGAGAGCGTGACCGTTGGGAACTCCATCCTATATCCCCTCCTCAATCTGCCCTGGGCAAATCTGAAGGACCTTACCCTCCATGGCCTCTCTGTTGACGAAGTCATACTACGCCTACAGGTCTGCGCAGTCCTCGAGCGGCTCACGGTGCATGTCATACCACAAGCCATGAGCATCAACCCCACGGTTTGCATGCCTTTCATTCATCCTACTATCCGCGTGCTGCGTATCGCCCACAGTAGCTTCGACACAACACGCGGAGAACTGCTCAAGCGGCTCCAGCTGCCCTCCCTTGCCGAGCTCAGTCTCACCTTCAAGAGGGAGCTCCTGACGCAGTGGTCCCAGAAGGCGCTCGCGGAGTTTCTCGTCCGCTCGAATCAGACGCGACCGGATGTTGGACCTTGCGCGAGCGGCAATAGCAATCTGACCTCCCTCACCCTTCGGCGCCCGAATCTGGGCTACAATCAGTTGATCGACCTCCTGAAGCTCACGCCCACGCTCATCAGCTTCACGCTCGCTGACGGACGACCTGACATCGATCAATGGCAAGAGCACGACGAGGAACCCTGGAGGCCGACGCCCTCTACAGACACGCTGCCCGTTGATGCGATCTTCAGAGCACTGGGCGCGCCAGGCGGGGAAGATGGCGAGGTCAACAAGCCAGACGTGGTACTCGTACCGATCTCGCCGAGTTAGACCTCACCTTCACCGCGCGCGATGTCTCCCAAATCGTCTCGAAGCCATGCTCAAGTTTCGACTCAGCAATGCAGCCTGCGTCGCGCCACCATTCGCGCGCCTATACAGTTCGACGACTGTATACGTGCGCTTCAGGACGACGGACTAGAGCTATTCCTTGTGGAAACGCGGCCTGCCAACAATCCAAATAACAGGCGCGGCTTCATTTGGTAGGATGTCGTCGAACGTGGAGGCGGGGTGGATGACCTTGCTGGTGTGCACTGATGTGCGTGTCATGCAACAATAATGTGTATGCATAAAGGGCATCCTTTCGCGCACAGACACCGAGACACGAGCCGGAAAAGTACAATGGCTGGATTCCACGGTCACCTGACCCCACATTCTGTCACGTGACCCGGCAAGCCAGGTTCAACTTGGCTTTATCCGCCACTCATCATTCCGTCGCTTTCACGCCATCGCCATGCAATCGATACCATCTGAATACATCTACTTTGATAAGAAGTGCACCATCACTGGTTCTACCGACGACTTGAGCGTCGTCAGTGACCTGCTTCACACAAGGGTCACAAACAATCAGACTCTGGTTCGTGGTACCGATTTCACGCAATGATATATATGCTGACTCGCTGTTAGGCCTATCGCATGGAATGGAATTGGGGTCTTCCTAGGGGTGGCCTCAAGTACTACATCGCGTCGCCTTTAAACGATATCTGGCGTGCGTAGCCATAACAGTGGTCTTCGTCTAGCACTAATCATTTGGCGACAGTGCGCATGGATATTGCAGAGCTCTACGCTCGTGGGGAATTATCCTCGCACCGACGTTCAAGACATATATGGACGCCATGGAGTTCAGTAAGCGCGCTGGATCCAGATATCACGAGACATATGAGGCCACTCCGCGTCGCCCGTTGACCGCGGTACGTGCAGATCTCGAACTTTGCATCGGCTCCCAGTTGACTGACTTCATCGTTAGCTATGTCCTCCGAGCGGTGTATACCGATACATTTACTTTCCTCTCACTGACGCCGCACGAGAGCTGCAAGATCAACTTCAGCTGGGCCCCCAAACCGATGACGACTGGAACATGGGGATCCACCCCGCTACAGGACGGGCGATGGATCAGTCTGTTCGACAATATCCAGTCGTGGAGGCCCCTACGCATCCGGTGTCCATTTGCTCCCACATGGTCGACATGTTCAACGTCGTAGATTATAGTGCTCACGAGTACGAGCTCGCACCATTCAGGCAGTGCTTGTGGCGCTTCCTCAAGCAGTGGAACATGGATGTGTACGCGAGGGTGGATCCGCCGGAATGGTTCATCAACGACTCTAGGAAGGGCTGGGACGACGAAACGCTGTGCAGCTCCGAAGCGACCGGCTATCTGCCTATTGACCTGGATGCACAAGTCCGGGCACCTGCGCCGCGGTGCGCGTTCTCTGACGAAAAGGAAGGCTCGCAATCCACCTCGCGCGTCTCGAGCTGGCTGAGCGACGTTATACGGCCGGCGCGGGCGTCGGCGCGTCCATCGAAAATCCCAAGGCATACGAGCCTGCTCGTGGCCGCACATACGTCAAAGCTCGCCTGCTCACAAGGCCTTGCGTCTACGACGTCGCCTGTGCCCGCCAATGTGCTCTCGCCCTGTCGGAAGCTCGATATAGCAATGATTGAACGATCCAGTTCAAACAGGAACTCGCCTGCGTGGGTGCTGAAGCAGGACGGCAGCTTTCCATCGCACACCTTTTCTAGTAACGATTGGGCCTTGTTCTACTATGGCGTCCGTCTGGGGCCGACCTTTGCTGATACCGATGATAATTGACTGCTTGACATGTCTCAGCGTGATGTGCATACTAGAGGAGGCCCTTTCCCGCGAGGGTCCAGAAATGGAAGTCGAACAATGGACGGCAGACATCGGAGTTTCGGAATGAGCCGCGCTGTGACCTCCACAAGACCTCCATTAGTGACCAGTCACATACATGATGCACCCACGTGACACGATGGGTTCAAGTGCTGTGGTCACTGGTCAGGTCCGACTCAACGGCCCTCAAGCTCAAGGTCGCGGTCATCATCTTGACTGCTTTCTGCCATCTCCTTTATCACTTGCCAGCGCTTGCGAGATAACAACATGGCTCCTCTTCCCACTGAATACGTTTACTTCCATAAGAAGTGCACCATGACTGGCACTGTCGACAACCTTAGCGTCATCAGTGGCCTGATTCAACCTACTGTCATGCAGAACCAGTCTGAGGTCAGTGGCACTCATTCAACGCGATGTTACTCGGGCTGATCCACCACTCTTAAGGCATATCGCATGGAATGGGCTTGGGGCCTTCCCAGGGGAGGCCTTATGTACTATCTCACGTCGCCGTTGAACGATATGTGGTGTGCGTGGCCGTCACTCCGAACTTTGTCCAGTGTTAATGAGTTGACTGCAGTGCGCACCGATATTGCAGAGCTATATGCTCGCGGAGAGTTCATACTGGCACCCACATTCAAGACATACATTGAGGCCATGGAATTTAGCAAGCGCGCTGGGTTTGCAGATCGCGAGAAGCGTAATGCCTCTCTGCGTCGACCGTTGACAGCGGTGCGTACAGATATTGAAAGTTTCTTCTCGCGCATTCGGCTGATGGACTTCCTGTCAAGCTGTGTCCCCCGAGCGGTCTATACCGCTATATCTACTTTCCACTCACCGACGCCGCACGGAAACTGCAGGACCAACTTCAGCTTCAATCTCAAACCGAGGAAGACTGGAACATGGGAATTCATCCTGCTACAGGACGAGCGGTGCACGGGTCTGTCCGGCAGTATCCTGTCGTCGAGGCTCCCACGCATCCCGTGTCCGTATGCTCCTACATGCTCGACACGTGTAACCGCGTGGACTATAGTGCTCTCGAGTCCAAGCTTGCGCCGTTCAGGCAATGCTTGTGGCAGTTCCTTAAGCAGTGGTCCATGGATGTCTTCGCGGACGCGGAGCCGCCAAGTTGGTTCATCAACGACTGTGCGAAGGGCTGGGACGACGAAACGCTGTGCAGCTCCGAAGCGACCGGCTACTTGCCTATCGACCTGGATGAGGATGCGCGGGCTACCGTGCCGAGATACGCGTCTTCTGATGACACGGAAGGCTCGCAATCCAGCTCACGCGTCTTGGGCTGGCTGAGCGAGGTCGAACGGCCGGCGCGGGCGTCGGCGCGTCCATCGAAGATACCGAGGCATACGAGCCTGCTCGGAAAGCCGAAGCTACCGCATTCCTCGAAGAGACCGACCCTACCCGCTGTCCATCCATCGAACAAATTGCGCCCATCCAAGGTCGCATTGCGGACGAGACCGCAGCCGCCCAAGCTCGCGCCAACGACGCGTCCTTCCAAGACATCCGCACCGCCCAACGTACCGTCAGTCGCGCGAACGCCGAAGCACACTCGCGCTCAGCGCCTCGCGTCCACGGCGGCTCCTCTGGCCGGCACCATATCCTCGCCCTGTCGCAGGCTCGACAAGCCGATGATTGAACGTTGCGATCCGCGGAAGAACCTGCCCGCGTGGGTCAATCAAGACGCGCCATTTCCATCGCACACTTTCTCCAGCAACGATTGGGCCTTATTCTACTATGGAGTTCCCCTTGGGCCGACGTTTCCGTCTGGGAAGAACGTGGCTATTGAGCAATCTATGAAATGACTCTCACTTGGCGTTTCTCGTGCGGTGCGCGCTGCCGTCCCTTGCGTGAACAATCGTGACAATGAGTCGGACACCAATGGTACATCACCGTAGGTAAAGTATATCGACGACAATCCGCCATCGCCAACCTTAGACGTACTCATACAATTCGAACGACCCAAACGACCCGACAGCGATCCTACCCCCCGATCGTCCACCTCTACATCAACCCACCGCTCCGCCGCACGCATTGGCGTCTTATCGAACGTTGTGATCTGCACATCGTTAACGGGCTCATCGTCCGGTGGCAATTTCAGCAGCGCACCCGCCAGCCACTTCCCTGTCTTGTCCCCTGTCGAGTTGTCGATCCACATCGCCGTACTGTGCGCCTCGAGCGCGATATCACCCGCCGAGAACAGATGTACGTGCGAGGGCATCACCCTTACCTGGCACAGAGCTGCCGTGCGTCAACAAGGCTCGGTGACAGCAGGTGGTGGTGAATGATGTTGACAGGCCATGCGAGGAAGCTCGAGAATCGGAGGAAGATGTGCCTCATCGGGACGCCGTCCGTGGTCATAAGGCCGGATGTACTCTGCTCTGCGACGCGGTGTGAGCGCTGTCGATGGGCCATGGTCAGCGGCAGGTCGCAGGAGGTTCGAGAAGGGGAGGTTGGTCGTCTGGTTTGACGGTCAGTCTTTCCGAGCGATCGTACAGCTGCAGTCTGCGATTTGGGTGATGTAGAGGTGGCTTCCTGCAGCAACGATTGCGTACTGAGTGCCTCTGAATAAATGACTTCTTGCGTTGATCTGCGTGAATCAAGGCAGTCAGTGTTTTAGGTACAGCAGGGTGCTGCTTTCGTGCCGCATATGTTCAGCAAGGTTTTGTTCTCGACAATATATCGAAACTAAGTAATCTGAGTTCACTGACCTTGAAAGGCGGCCCTCAGCAGGCCCTCCGTCACTTCTTCGGTCGGTGGCCATTGACTATAGGAGAACGATAGTGTGCGGCGAGAGCCATATTACTATGTACTTACAGTCTTGACCACAACGCACTCATGTCGCCAGCGATGAAGGGATGCAATTATTGTATGTGCGTCGGCTACCTACGAGATTGAATGACACTTACAATATAGTAAAAATGAAGGAGTGTGTGTGATGTGGTAAGTACTAGGTGCTACAATATTTGAATGGTGTACAAAAAAAGAGGCCGCACTCAATAGCGACGGCGTTCCTCCTTTGAGTCGTCCTTGGATGCAAGCTTGCGAGACTGAGACCGCGTGCGGGGTGGTGTTGAACGTTGGAAGGGTCTGGCCAGTCTGGAAGACGGGGCAGCGACAGACGGCGTGCTTGAAGACGGCAGTTGGCCGGGACAGTCGCAATGGTCTTGGGCCGCGTCTGGCGCGCGTCGGCTGGGTCTCTGGCGGCGAGTTGAGGTATTCCGGAGCGTGGCTGCTGGATCGGTCCTGATTCCGTCGAGGCGTCGGGTACCGCGGACGGGGTTTCCTCTCAGTTTCAAGGCATTATTCGGGTCGGCGGAGGAGCGCCCTCCCAAGAAGTCCAGTCGAAGGCGTAGTCCGTCGCTGGATGAAGGCGTTCGTACAACTTGGCCTCCTCCTCAGGGGCAATGCGCCAGCCCGGGGAGTTTGGCTTACCATGTCGTGTTTCGAGCTTCTGGCGCAGGTCGACGATGACAGCGACAGGATTGACATGGGAGGTAAAGGTCCAGCTGTAGTCCGGAAGAGGACCTGCTTGCTGGCTCGACATTTGGGTCCTACATTGGAAGCTTCGAGGCGAGTGCGTTCGTCGGCGTCTGGAAAGGGGTATACGCGAGGTTGACTGTCATATACGGTGATAGTGAGCGTTCATGTCGAAGACGAAGAGTGTATATATGATGCCAGTGGTTTTAGCTTCAGGGAAGAGCTGTTAAAGCCGGGTTTCGTTAGCGCATATGCCTATATCATGATTGCGCTCACCTTGTCATGTGTCATACCTAACTTGCGGTTGCTGTCGAACCTCTCCATGCATTCGTCAAGGCTAGGGCTGATCGGGTAAAAAGCGATAAAGCCCGAGCCAAACCCATAACGGCCATCAAGCGCCTTGTGCAAGGTGGCAACCACTCAAATAATCGTTGAGCACGCCGGACATTAGTCTTGGAGGAATTATACATACTGATCTCCACGTTGAACAATCCGTCCAGATTGAGGCGTCTTTCCCAGGCTCCATTTACTGAGACCCACACACCGAATGCCTTCTCAAGAGATCGGTACTATCATCGTCGGTCAACATAAGGCAGGTGGCATGAGGAGGGGCACAGTGCGCACCAGATTTGGGTCAAGCCACTCCAGCCTTCTAGAGAGATAGTGAATGGCGTCCAGTAAGGGCAGGTGCCAATCGTTAGTCAGGACACAGACGGCTGGCCACAACCGGCTGAACGTCCGCTCTCTGCAATCCGGCAGTCTTCGTGGACGGGTACGAAGCCTGACGTCTGTAGGTCGCGGTATACGTGTTGCCTTGGAGACTTTTTTGAGCCTGACACAAATATTTATAAATAATGATTCTTAGTGAAGTAGATGTCGGGCGAAACGGTACCTGCGGATGTTTTGGCGTCGCCGCCAGCGGCAACTCCATGTAGAGCAGCCGGCTGCCCTTCTTGCGCCATGACAGAAAAGTTGTTGACGCTGTCCCTCAACTCGCCGATCTTTATAGCCGTGTCGTCTGTTTATGACGGGACTCTGAGCACCTTCTTGGTCTCATTGTTCTCTGGCATGGAGGTGACCCGGCGTAGGCATGAGTAGAAGCTCACAAACAAATGCGAGATAGTCAAGAACAAAGGACGATAATGCGGCGAAGTTGGGCCGCACAAAGCGACGGCGGCATGGCGCGCGGAGATCTGGGCGCAGACGAAGGTCACAGAGTGGTTCAACATTCCTCGGCGGATAACGCCGAACGGATTGTGTGAGTCCGGCAAGCTCCGAGGTACGAGGGGCGGGCCGGAGGTTGGTCTATGGATGATGGCAGCGATCGGAAAAGTCCGATCGCCTCTTGCTGCGATCGCTCATCGCAGCCGCGTCGCTGCCCTCGCCGGGCTGCACAGCTCAAGCACCCACCCACTGCACCCTCTGAAGACAACGGACGTGGGTCACGCGACGAAAAGTCGCGATCACGTGGAATGTTTTGATGCTGCCGATGACAGGGTCAAAGCGGTCGCTACTTGTCTTCTTTCCACCATCTCCGTCATCGCTCGTCTGCCACTCGCTGCGAAACTGAACAACAAGATGTCTTCCATCCCCCGCGAATATGTGTACTTTCAAAGGAAATGCGCAATCACTAGTAACATCGACGACTTGAGCGTCGTCCGCCTGATCCACATCGGAGTGGCAAGGGATGACGACCAGACTGAGGTTAGCAGCGTTCGACGCAATGGTCCATCATGCTGACTTCCTTTTAGGCCTGCCGTATGGAGTGGGCGTGGGGCCTTCCTAGAGGTGGCCTCTACTACTATCTTACGTCGCCCTTGAACGATATTTGGCGTGCGTAGTCATGAATCTTGCCTTCATCGAATACTCATTCACAATCTACAGTGCGTACGGATATTGCACAACTATACGCTCGCGGGGAGTTTATACTGGCACCGACTTTCAAGACATACATGGATGCCATGGAGTTCAGCACACGCGCCGGATTCAAAAACCGCGAGAATAATGATATCTCACTGCGTCGGCCGTTGACCGCGGTGCGTACTTTGACATTCACCCTGCGCATACATCGACTTACTTGCTCCTTTAGCTGTGCCCTCCAAATGGTTTATACCGCTATGTCTACATTCCCCTCACAGACGCCGCTCGAAAGCTGCAGGGCCAGCTTCAACTCGGACCACAAAGCGAGGAAGATTGGAACAGGGGAATTCACCCCGCTACAGGACGAAAGATGAAAAACTCAATTAAGCAGTATCGTGTCGTGGAGGCTCCTGCGCATCCCGTGTCTGTCTGTTCCGACATGATTCAGACGCTCAATCGCGTGGAAGAAGTGCTGTCGAGCACGAGCTTGCGCCATGGATAGATTGCTTGTGGCGCTTCCTTAAGCAGTGGTCCATCGGAGTCTTCGCGCTTGACAAGCCGCCCAATGGTTTGTCGACGATGATGGCAAGGACTGGGACGACGAAACGCTCTGCAGCTCCGAAGCGACCGGCTACTTGCCTATCGACCCCGATGAGGATGCGCGTGCCCCCCTTCCGAGGTACGCCTCGTCAGACGACACGGAAGGTTCGCAATCCAGCTCGCGCGTCTTGGGATGGTTGGCGACGTCAGAAGGCCTTCGCGGGCGTCGGCGCGTCCATCGAAGATACCGAGGCATACGAGCCTGCTTGGAAAACCGAAGCTATCGCAACATGCGAAGAAGCCGACCTTACCCGCTGTCAATCCATCGAACATGTCACAGTCAGCCAAGGTTGCATCGCGGAAGAGACCGCAGCCGCTCAAGCTCGTCCAGTCGGCGCGTCCAGTGAAGGCATCCGCGCCACCGAACATGTCTCAGTCGCACGAACGCCGAAGCTTACCCGCGCTCAACGCCTCGCGTCCACGGCGGCGCCTCTGGCCGGTACCATATCCTCGCCCTGCCGCCGGCTCGACAAGTCGATGCTTGACTGCTGCAGTCCACGGAAGAATCTGCCCGCGTGGGTCAATCAGGACGGGCCTTTTCCATCGCATACCTTCTCCAGCAACGACTGGGCCTTATTCTACTATGGAGTCCCTCTGGGGACGTTTCCGTGTGCGGAGGACGAGGCGATTGAGCAATCTGCTAAATGACCTATGTCTGGCATCTCTCGTGTGGTGCGCGCTGCCGTCTCTTGCGTGAGGATTGCGACGATGGGTTGAACACCAGTGGTATATCAACAAAGATGTGGTAAATCGACTACAATCCCCCATCGTCAACCTCAGACGTACTCATACAACTCGAACGACCCCAAGGACCCGACAGCGATCCTCCCCTCCCGATCGTCCACCTCCACGTTCACCCACGGCTCCGCCGCACGCATCGGCGTCCTATCGAACGTCGTGATCTGCACGTCGCTCTCGGGCTCGTCGTTCCGCGGCACCTTCAGCAGCGCCCCCGCCAGCCGTTTCCCAGTCTCGTCCTCCGTCGAATTATCGATCCATACCGCCATATCGTGTGCGCCGAGTGCGATATCGCCCACCGAGAACAGCCGCACGTGCGATGGGATCGTTACCCGCGCCTGCGGAGGCATTGCGTAGGGCTGCCGCGGGTCAGCGAGGCTCGGCGACAGCAGGTAGTGGTGGAGCATGTTGACGGGCCACGGAAGGAAGCTTGAGAATCGGAGAATATGTGGATTGCCGGCACGCCGTTGAAGGTCGTGAGGCCGGATGTGCTCTGCGAGGCGAGGCGGGCGCTGTCGATGGGCCATGGCCAGCGGCAGGTCGCTAGGGGTTCGAGAACGGGAGGTTGGCCGTCTGGTTTGACGGCCGGCATTTCCGACAGGCCGTATATCGTCAATCTGCGAGCCCAAATGACGAAGAGGTGGCGGCCTTGTAGGTGGGAGGTAAGGTAGTCCTCGGGCTGTCGGATGTACGTACTTGAGTCGAATATGGCAAGATGCAGATATTCTGCGAACGTACTTGTACTATGTGTGGATTCATGATGAGACAGCGGGGCTCGTCGATATTGTAGTCCCGCAGACTTAAGTGGTCGGTTTCATGACGGGCTAAAACCGTACTCCCATGCAATGCACGCAGAGGCCCATGAGAGCTGTTCGTACACTTCAAACGGAATGACCCATCGTCGCCGAGCGCAAAAAACTGTGTCCTATGAGAGACTTTTAGAGGTTGACCGTAAACTGAAGTCTCAAGCGCTGACTCGAAGTTGTCGGCCAAAGCAGGGACGATGGCGAGCACGACGTCCTGTTCGCCCTGTCGCTTCGCTTTATTCCACGTAAAGCCGCTCCTGAAGGGCACCTCCATCCGAGATACGCAACGCGGTTCCTCCTGCACGTCCCAGGATCGGAACACGAGCGGCATGCGCTCGCCTCCGGGCGCCATCCCGCTCGTGTAGGACACCGAGAGGATGTAGCGTCCGCAGAAGCGCAGGGAAACAATGCGCCATAGGTCACCGTGGTCTGCGCCCAAAGATTCAGAGTCGTCGGGTACATGGACCGTCACGTGGCGCGTGGGGGTGGGCTCTGGCGACGTCCAGGCGCGCCGGAGACGTAGCGCGCGCCGAATGCAGCGTTCGATGGCGGAAGCATCAAGGGAGTCGATGGAGGCAGCAGAGTCCGGTTGAATGCGCTCTCTAGGCCGGGAATGGGGATACCCTGGCTGATGATGTATCGCCGGAGCAGGTCGAGCCAGAGGCTGCGGGAGTGGGTAAGCGCACTGAACGCGCTGGAGCCTGGGGACGGGGTCAGACGATCAGTATCTCGGGTGACGGGGAACGTACCTGCCTCATCTTGAGTATGTCATGGAGAGAGATGAAGGTGAATGTGTAGACAGGACATCTTCGGGTAGGGCGTCTAGGATAGCGAGGCCGGGGCTCGAGGTCATGGATAGCGTGCTTTAGGGCGACGCGCGAGTGATCTTGCTTCGAGCTGCTGATACTTAGCAGATGTGGAGGGACTGGAAGTCTCGCGCACACAGACTTAGTTCGCACTGCGAGCGTCTGATGTGGGTGGGGAGTAAGCACAACGCTGCGAGGGAGAACAATGGGGATCGGGGTCGGACCGATTATTCCGTCGTGCAGGCTTCGATCTGCTTCGATGTGCATGGTGCAGTTGAAATTCCTCACCAATCCAGATACTGTACAGTACAAATATATATATCCAACAGCAGATGTCCATGCTTGAATTTCCCCACTCGCACCAATATATCAAGACGAGCCTGTCGTCCCACAACTCCGCTCCAGCTCCTCTTCCTCCTTCCTCAACCGAGACACAGTGCCTGCAGCATCCTCTCCGCCTTTGCTCGGGGATTCATTGGGCAGGGGTGTGACCGAGCCCGTCTTGCCGCCAAGAACGTAGGCCTGGCTCCGCCTCAAGCTCAGATGAAGGCTCGTACAGGTCGCCCGCGCCACCCAAGCGGTGTGCGCCACCTGCGCGAGCTGACTCGAATTGGGTGACCTCGCGATTGAGCTGCGAGTTGAGTTCTTTGAACTGGGAGAGAAGTCAGTATGTGTGAACAACAGGCAGGGAGACCGCGTCGGGCGTGAGGCGTACATCATTATCATGGTCCCCATGCACATTATGCGTCAACTCATGGCACAGCACCCTCCGAATGTCAGCGTAGAGCCTGAAACCATCGTAGCGGTCCGTGCGTATGCGCAGCTTGATCTCCTGCCCTGCATTGACGTTCAGGCCGAGCAGATTCGGGTGCTCGTGCGGCGCGAGCTCGGTAAGCAGGCCTACGGCGAACTGGTGCCGCTGCATGATGTGGCGGATGGCGGGGTCGTCGGCGAGCCTCTGCAGGAGCGCGCGTGCAGCATCGGGGCGGGGCAGGTGGGGGAGGGGCGCGATGGCGTGGAAGCGGTAGTTGAGGCTGGCGCTGCTGGAGGAACCGGTATTGCGGACCTGAGGAAATGGGTGAGTGGGAGTGGTAGGGTAGGGTGCGAGAGAGGAAGGACGCACTGCGACAGGCTGCTTGAGGGCTCGCTCACGCATGATGCGGTCGCGCCGAGCCTTCTCGTCCTCCGCGGCCTTCATGCCGCCGAGTTCTTCGGGCGTCGGGCCAAGCATCTGGATCTTGACACCATCCTTGACTCCTGCTGCACCTAGGGTGTCGTCTGGAGATATTCTCTTCTTCAGTCCTTTGCCCAGAAATTTCTGGTTGGACGGGGGAACCCTCGTCAGTTCTTCGAGGTGCGTCTGCAGGGAATGCCAGGTGGAGTCAGGAGGAAGACTGAGCGTGTGCAGTGTGCCCCGGTGCGAGATATGCAGTGTGATGCTAGCATCCATTGCAAGTCAGATAAGCGTGAAGAGCAAGAGCAGGGTGATGGTCAGCAAGCGACATGGTAGATGTGACGCGGACTCGCCGAAGGGCGCTTACTGATGCGGCCCGGTCATCCGCACACGTGGGCGTGGCGGGACGCGTCAGTCCGTGGCGCGTGGGCGCTTACCGCACCTTGTCCTCGTACTCCCCTCGCTCCTGCACATCTGCCCCAATCTCCATCACCATGGCCGGCGACAAGGACACCCTCCTCTCTATGGGCTTTGACGCGGCAAGAGTCAGCTGTGCGTACCTCATGCTATGCGACCCATCGTTCGTGCATTGACGAAAACCCTCTCATCGCCGCGTGTTCCACCTGTGCAGGGGCCCTGAAAGCGACGGGGAACTCTGGGCTGCAGCCCGCGATGGATCATATTCTGGCGCATGAGGGCGAGGCTGTGCCCGATTTGGGCGCAGTGACGGAGCAGGCGTCATCCCGCCCGAGCGATGCGATGGACGTCGATGAAGACGACACGGACGCGCTGCGTGCTGCTGGCATCAATGTGGATACGGCGGAAGCGAAGGTACGTTAATCAACTTGCTCTATATGGGATGAGGGCTGACACTGCTTGCCAGAGCATCAAATGCTCGCTCTGTGGCAAGGTCTTTAAGAATACGGCACTTGCGAACTACCACGCCGAGAAGAGCGGGCACGATCAGTTCGAAGAATCTACAGAGGAGGTGTGTATGCGAGTTGACTGTACAACATGATGTGCGGCTAAGCTTTATGCACAGGTGAAGCCCTTGACGGAGGAGGAGAGGGCGCAGCGGCTCGAGGAGCTCCGGCAGAAGATGGCAATCAAGCGCGCGGCGAAGGCGAAGGAGCAAGAGAAGGAGGACAAAGCCAACGAAGCCATCCGCCGCAAGACAGGGAAGGCAAGGGACCGTTGCTTTCTCGCCCGTGCCATCCGCTCACCTGTCTGCAGGATCTCAACAAAATCAAGGAAGACCTGAAGCTTAAGGAAGCGCAGAAGGAGGCAGAGGCGAAGAAGCGAGGTGCGTTCCCGCTCATTATACGCCCACCATGTCGTCTCATTCCGGTGCAGAAAAGCTCGAGGACGCGAAGGCGCGCGCGGCCATCAAGGCGCAGATTGAGGCGGACAAGAAGGCGCGTGCGGAGAAGGCCGCGCGGGAGAAAGCGCTGCGCGAGGGGAGGCCTATCGTGGACGCGCCTTCGGCTAGTCCCTCGGCGAAGCCGGCGGCGGCGGCGCAGGCTGGTGTCGCTGGGAAGGACTACAAGGACACGAGGCTGCAGATCAGGATGTCGACGGGTGGACAGTATACGACGACGCTGCCCAGCGATTCACGTAAGTTGCCGTGCGGCATGGAGAGGATCGTAACATGCTGATGCGTCGATAGCGTTGCGCGCTGTCGCTGAATTCGTGGCGGCGCAGACCCTCGATGTGCATGTCGACACCGTCACGTTTACGCAGACATTCCCGAGGTGAGTGGAGGTGGGTGTGTAGCGCAAGATATGTGGCTGACATGATCTCAGGAAACAATTCTCCGCAGCCGAGATGTCAAAGTCGTTGCGAGAGCTCGGGCTGACCCCTTCGGCGGTGAGTGGGCGATTGGTGGTAAGTCGGATGTACTGACGGTTTCCGCTGCAGGTTCTCATCGCGACACCATGAGGGCGCAGCTACACTGTATAGCGATACTGTACACTACATAATTGACACACTGCACCGAAATGTAGCTTTGGAGCTGCTTTGTTGTCGGGATTTTTCTCTGTTGTAGGTCCAGCACGTGGCTTGCCAGCTGCAGTCACAATCGCGTCGCGTCTTGTCACGCACTTCATTTCATCAGCTCCCAACTGCTCAGGACGGTCGACAGCGTACAGACCGTCCGGACACACCTTGTCTTTTACTCTCACCATCACCGGTCATTGTTACCATGGCCCCGCCGAAGCTATATACTCGCAGAAGCACTGCGACATCGCAAAGCAGCGTCAGAGTCAGCCAGAATGCGACCGCCAGTCAGAACACGAACCGCGACAAGAGGCCCGTTGGGGAGACTCACAAGAGGCCGAGCGAGGAGGCTCAGCTCGCAGACAATGGCGTTGTGCATATGAAGAAGAAGCGGCGGATCGAGGTCGAGGTCGTTAAGGATGGTGCGCACACGCCAGTCCCGCAAGGCCACAGGCGCCCAGATGATTTGCAGGCGAAGGATTCTGCTGCTAAGGTGCGATATAACTCTCATATACTGAAGTATGGAAGCTGAACTGTTGTAGCCGTCTTCTGCAAAGCCAACGCGTGTACCGGAGGAATCGCGTGCAGTAGAGAAACCGCACACGAACGGCATTCCCAAACATGCACCCCCTGCGCCTGCCCCCCGCGTGCGCAGGACACAAACATCTCCGCCCAAGGCCGTCCAGACATCTGTTACCCAGTTGAAGGATGGTCCCTCGAAGGCCTCTCGCTCCGCGACACCCTCTCCCACCAAGGTGGACGCCCGTATGAACGTGGATGCCCTATGAACGTGGACACCCACCCACCAGCCCCAAGCGATCGCCGTCTAAAGCACCCACAGCGCGGCCCAAGACTTTAGCGCGTGATCTCTCCTCGCTCTTTTCTGCATGCCTACCTTCACCTCGCAACCGCCATCCACTTCGCCGTCCCCGACCAGGAAGCTGTCCAAGCGCATGCTGGGCAGATCCAAGACGGAGTCTTCCATATCGTCCACGACGCACGCTAGTATCTTTGACTCGCCCTCTAGCAGCAGCAAGGTTCTGAACGCTGCTGACTCGTTGCCCAACATATCCGCTTCCCCTGCCCCTTCTCCTCAAGACGGCAAACGGTACAGGATACCTCATCTCCGCCCTCCTCCCCTTCAAGACCCGGGCATAGGGACCATGCACACCCGCCACCACACCTGGCAAGACCATCCGCACATATGCCGGCGCCTCCCGCTCCTTCCTTATGGCCATCCCCCTCGCCGCCGCCAACGACCCTTCGCAGAACCCGCCGGCATACCCCTCGACCTCTCCTCCCTCGCCGAACCGCCACCAGAGGAAGCACCGGAAAGCGTGCCATACGCGACCCTCCACGCGATGTACCTCCCCTCTTCCGACGACGACAACATGATGAACCCGCTGCTCAAGTCGATCACTGACCTCCGGTCGCGCGGCGAGGCGCGGCGCTGGGCGGACGAGGCGGGGTACCTGCTCGAGGGCCTGGAGGCGGGCGCGGCGATGGGGCTGCGCCGTGCGAGCGCGCTGATATTGCGAAGAAGCTTGCTGTGGACGATGAGTTTTGGGAGAAGGCACGAAGGCGGATGACTTTTTCGGCACCGTCTGGGCACGGTTTGTCGCTGCTGGTGCAGGTACGGCGGCGCGAGGATGCGGATGCGCTGTTAGACTCGCTGTTGGTGTCGTTTGTCGCGCTGGTCAGCCGGGATGGGCAGGCGCTGCCGATCTGGCGGGCTATGCTGGATTTTGCGAGGCCCTTTTCCGGGTCATGGCGCGCTCGCAGAAGTTTGACGTTCTGAGCGATGGGCCTACACCCGCCACGTACGTCTGAGCAAGAAGGAGAAGGCATTCGTATGTGACGTCGTTACTGAAGATGATGGGCTGATGTCTTGCAGGCTGTCTCTGTAAAGGAACCTTGGGCCTCACTTGGCCAAGATCTGCTCGCCCGACGCGAGTTCGTCATTCTTTGATCGTTCATATACTGAGCCGACTCGGCCATCCCGTCTACCTCATTCCCGTGTCATGATGTCGTCACTCTATCCGTCATGTCTGTCTACCAGCAACCAGACTCGTTCGCGGCCGATACACCTACCGTCTCAGCAACGCACTGTCCCTCCTCGACTCTTTCCTCCTCGGACAATGGAACTCATCAGAGCCATCGGCGCCCGACGTCCTGGACGGGGAAGACTGGCTAGCTCCGCACTCCTGGGCCTGCTCCAAATAACACCTCCCAAGGGAAAGGCAAAGCCAGAGCGGACGTCATATCCGACACCACCACAGCCCTCCCCAATCTCGCGCTGCGCATCTGACTACCTTGACCATGGGTCAAGCCGTGGTGCCGGCGCGTCGAGCGTGCCGGCGGGGTGCGGAAGCTGGGCGCGCTCCTGCGCGCGTGCGCGGATTCGAGCGCTACGGACAGGACGGCGTGGGCGAGCCGACAAGCCAGGCATGCGATCAAGATGGAGAACATGCACTCGGTGAAGGCGGAAGCGGACGACGAGGTTGTGACCCAGCGGTGAAAGACCCCGACGACGACGGTCTTCAGGACACGCTATACATCACACTGCTCTCTTGACGAACCTGGCGCAGGAGCTCGGAGCCTGCGACGGCATGGATGGTGAGTAGAATCCATCGCGAGGAGGATAAACTGACGCATCTGTCCAGATGATGTGATCGACACCCTTCTCCGCTGCATGCAGCGAGCTCTTCTGCGTGTCTGGATAGCATCAGCGATCCGCTGGAAGCGCCAGAGACCGTGGCTGCACGCGAAGCGGAACGTATCTACGTACCCGGACACCTTGCGATCCTGCTGGGCATGTTGATGCGGGACAGCGAGAGTGTGCGAGATGCGGTGCTTCGTCGTCGTCAACCAGCAACGAGCGAGGGCTCAAAAGGAGAGTAGCGGCCTCAAAGTTGAAGAGGCGTCGACATCGAGGAGGTGGAGCGGCGACGGGGTAGACCGTCTTGCGGACGACGCGAAAGCTTTCGTGCGCACTGGGGCTTCACATAGGTGCCGCGCAGGACGGTAGGAGTGCAGCAGACGGAGAGGTCGCTGGGGAAGTGTTGGCTTACTATGAGACGCTATCTAGCGGGGATTTTCGATAGTGCTTCGTGTCTTTCAAAGTGATGGCGGTTCTGGGGAGTTGACTATCGCTGTATGAGTAGCTGATAGTGCCGTTGACCTAAGTATGAAGCTTTGAAGCCTCATGCGCGGAAACAACTGGGGCGCCACACCACGCCCTATGGCGCCTGCTGAGGGCCAGGGCGCAGCTGCCCCGTGGCCCAGCTGGTTAAGGCGTGTGACTGTTAAGTATGTTGAAGTGCATCACAAGATCGTGAGTTCGAGTCTCACCGGGGCAGGTTCTCGTCTCCGGTATGCTTGCATTTTTGGCCGTCAAAGTCGCAAACAACCATTCGCAGGAATCGCAGTGCGGAAAGCCAAGCAAGCAGGCACTCCCTCGTCAAAAATAATTTACTGTAGAAGGGGACGGCACGCCTGAAGGCATTTTGAGATCCAGGCTAGTCTCTCGTTGGTAGGAAGGATGAATGATGTACATTTATTTAGGTGAAGGAATATACATTAGTCCAATAGATAATCTGGGGCCGTTATGTCTCCGAAGCAGCCTCGCATGTTATGAACGCCAAGATGTCGATCGCATATTCGTAGGTGAGATAGGTGGCGAGGAGCTCGAGCTTGACCGTTGCATATATGCGTAGGACGTGTTCGGAGAATGTCCTGGAATCGTGTTCGGCGCAGGCTCGGGCAGCGTCAACGCAACAGTAGGGATCAGCTCGAAGACGTGCTGTGCGACGGCGCGCGCGCCACGACCACCGGCCACAGCCTCTGTGGAGTTCATGACGGCGTGGACCCGCGCCTCTTGGTCGTTATCCTCGTCGACTTTGGTTTCCCGCAGCTGGTTCGCAAGGTCCCCGGACCCCCGACCGTCCCAAATACAACGGACATCGTTGCCGGTGATGATCTGGCAGAGGCGTGCTGTCTCCACATGACGGATTTCGATGAAGCGCGAGTCGAATAGCAAGACATAGGGCGGGTGGAAGGCGACGCTTTGGGCCGTCCCTTCCCATTCGATCGTCTCGATGGCGCGACTAGGGTCGCCATGTTTATCCACGTAGAAGCCGAATTCTACAGAATCGTACATCAGCTCATGAGACATACAGCTTTGAACCAGGCTTACCGTCGTAGCATAACAAGAACTCGTTATCGCCGGACCGAAACATGCCCAAGGGACGACAAGCCTCACTACGCTTGATGACCTTCTCAACTCGTGGGTCCTCCCGCAACGGTATAGAGACACTCTGGTAGCTGAGGAACAACATCAATATACAATCAGCAGTCTCAACCGACACGCCTACTTGTCGATGTTCATGATCTCGAACCCCTTCGAGCACATGATAACAATGGTCGCCTTGAGGAACACCACGTCGTAGGCTTCAGACGGCAGGAAGAAGTCCTGGTTGAAAATTATTGAGCGCATCATCTTCTAGTTCCGAAAGAGTTGACCATACCTTGTATACTCGGAACCACTCTGACTTGGCAGACTTGAAGAGACGGTGTCCCAAGCCAGTCGCAGCGCGAGTCCTTTCACCGATCTTGTCGGCAACAGGTTCGAGTACGCGGAAGATGCTCTCGAGCTGCGCGATTGATAAGTCACCGAAGCAAGATCGTCTGAAGATACTTACACCTTTCTTCTTCATGTAGATAACCAGTGTGCGTCCTTGCTGCTTGCCCACGCAGAAGAACTGAACGGCACCCGCACCATTCAGCTTCTGGGGTGCCTGCGAGGATAATGGCGTGCATGGTTGACGGTACCAGCGCTTCAATGTGATAGGCGAAGAGGGACTGGTGCACTCAGGTCAGCGCGAGCGTTCGGAGCGACAATGTACCTTGTCCGCGAGCACGAGGAAGATGCCGAATCTTCAAGCATGCGCATTGGCTGACCATCTTGAGATGCAACACACGGCGCATGGCTGTGGACGGTCGTCAGTATCTACACGCTGTAGCCAGGGGACAAACATTTAGGGTCATGTCGGAAACCTATCCATACTCCTCGGCGCAGCCGATCGCAACGAGGCCTCGTCCGTCACTGGTGTCTGCGAGCGATGAGCGTCTATGCAGCAGCCACGAGCAGGCTTACTGAAGGGAATGGAGCACGTCACTCTGCCCGTAAAGCACTATCCTGATTGTAGGAAGGGGATGATGGCCCGGCGAGCACTGACGGCACGAGGAACGTGTCCGCGCTGAGCGTCTCCACTTCGAACACCTTGTTGGACTCCTGCACGACCTTCCGAATACCAAGCGCCTCTTCAAGCTTCTGCTTCCACTCGTTCCTCGCAGCGGCCGACTCAGCATACAGGATATACGGTCCACCGAGACGTCCATTGTGGTGAATGGTGCAAGGGTAGGCCATGCGCGAGTCGCCGGCACTTTCGGGTGACGGTACGCTGGGCGAGTTCTCGTGACCACCCCGCAAGTTGCGCAGTAGACCAGTACCGCGTTGAGTGGGTGGGTCATTGAGGTTCACTAAAGTGAGGAGGTCGAGAGGAATGGGCTGCACGCCAGGTCAGTCAATACAGGCGCAGCAAGAAGACCAGCAACATACTCGACGATAGACGTTGTACTTCGTGATGCCGTCTCTCTCCTTCGGCTTAGTCATGACCACTGGCACCGGCGTCGTCAGAGAGATACAATTTTACAGCAGCCGGACCACTCACGATAGTTGTCAAATAACAGAACAAACATATCCGGCCATCCGTTGAACTCAAAGCCCGTATCTGGCTGACGTAAGAGCTTGCCACTGTGTATGAGCACCCGGTTGTCCGCGAGCAGGTCCATATCCTACAGGCCGAGTTTCTTTAGCTCGAGTATTGAAACGAAGGCGAAGAACACGCACGACCAGTTCGCCTGGCTTGAACACAAGATTCGAATGGTAGCGCCAAAGCTCCACTTTCTGCTTCGCCGAAACGACACCAGGCTCCGTTTCTTTGCCGAGAGCCTTGATGAGGTCGAGGACGGATGGTATCTCGTCACGGTCCTCGTGCCCCGGCGGGGTCTCCTCCAGCACGTTCTTGAGCAGAAGCTCGTATCGGAGTAGACGAGGAATTGGACGATTGATGAAGTTCTTCATGTCAAGTCGATGAGCGTCGGGATGCCTAATGCATTGCTGTGACTGATTAGTACTGGGCAATGCAGTCAAGGACGATGCGCACCTCCACGAAAGTCTTGAACGCTAAGTTGTTCGCCATCTCGTCGTCGATACGGTACGCAGCCACTGGATAATTCGGTATATACTCGATGTATGCCTCGCGGAAATTGAGTACAGCGTCGAACATCAAGGCCGTAACTGAGCGGATTTCCGGATGTTGCTGGAGCTGGACAGCGTGGAGGGCATCCAAGAACTTCCGGTGGTGCTCATACAGCTCAGCATAGTTGTGGAACACGTCAATGATGAACTGATTCAAACGATGCGGCGCAATGATAGGCGGGTCCGCTGCCCTGAGAGGCTCGATGTACATCTGTGAGGTATGGTTAATGTGATATGACAAGCATATTGAGCTCGGGACTGACCACGCCGATGTTCTCCAAATCCTTCACGTACGCCATCTCACCCTTGATGAGTTCAAAGATGATGCTGAAAATTTGTGAGACCAGGTCATTTCAGGATGCTTCACACACTCACGCCTGACGTTTCTGCTCATCCTTGTGCAGCCGTAGACGATATTCTGTTGATACGAGATCGTGCCACTCCCATTTGCCGGGTGTACCCTTGCCCATAGCAGACTGGAAAGTTCGCAGCTGCGCGGCGGACTGCAGGTTCTTGAGCGCATCGATGGCGTTCTTGAGATAATCGGCGTCGGCGTTGCCCTCGGTGGTCTCGTTCTGAATGGCCTCCAGCAACACAGGATATTTCTGCAAGTGTTCCGAAGGCCGATTGAGGAAATGCTTGAGATCCAGTCGCGCCTGGTCTTCTCCGCGTGCACAGTTTCGCGCGCATTGCTAACTGACGTCAGGCATTTGCATGAGGCGAGTATGCTCACTGACCTCCAAAAACAGGCGTAGCTCCGGGTTGTTGTCCGTTTCGTCTTTGAGTCGCTTCTCTGCCATGGGATGATGTCCAATGTAGATCGGGTACGCGAGCTCGAATTCGGCGGCAGCAACGAGGAATATGTCCCCCACATACTGTATAACCGGGGTCTGTTCTCGTTGTCGGACGTGTAGGACTTCCAGTAGCCTTCGATTGCACTCGCGCAGGTCGAGGATGTTGTGGAAGACGTCGTCAATAAAGTCCTCCAGCTGGCGATGTGTCAGTACATAGCGCTCTCGCGACAGAGAACTGGCATACCATATCTGAAGCTATGACAGGCGGGTTCGCGTTCCGCAGTGGCTTGATGAACGCTGACTCCACGATGTCCAGATCTTGCAGATATGTTTCCTCCTTGGCGATGACTTTGTGGATGATACTGAAAGCATGTAATCAGTTGAAGGAGTGCAATAGCATTCCTCCAAGGTCACGCACGTTTGCCTGTTCCGTTCAGATTCTGGCAAGTTGTCAAGAAGTTCCGGAGCAAGACCGCCAATCCAGTCCCGCTCCACTGGCTCGACAGGTGCTTCCACGGTATCTTCCAGGAGTGCTACGATGCCACCCTGCCACGAGCTATGAGCCTTGTGTGTACATGATAAGAACGACAGAGAGGAACGCACCTTACGCGGACAACTGTACGCATAGCAAGGGCCTTCGGTCTCCCCACAGCCTGGCGTATAGCATCGCGCCAGCATTGTCACAAGGCCGGTGGGTAGCTCTTCCCGCTCACGACCCTCGCTCGCACCGTCCAAGTCATCCATGAACATGTATACGTCCTCTACTCCGTCCTGCAGTATCCTCGACCCCCACTCGACCTCATAGAAGAAGAGCTGGCTCTGCAGACTGCGTGCGACCTTTAGCGCCGCACGTCGGTCATTCGTAGAGATGCCATGAACGATGACGAGTTCGCGTTGGATCTGCGCTTGGATGGTGGAGACGATGTCTTTGCCGGTGAATGCGCTGGGGTACGGGATGCTACCCTTGACGTGCGTCCCTCGCGGGACTTTGTCACGCAGTTGAACCGCAAGGTGCGACAAAAGCGAGTAGTTCACGAAGCGCGATTCGTCGTCCTCATCCTCATCTTCCCAGTATTCCTCCTGAAGATCATCGTAGTGGTCTGCTCCATCTTCACGAGCTAGATCACGCAACATCTCGGACGGGCGACGAACGACGAGCCCGCCGGCAGCCGCATCGGTCTCGTATGTCGTATGATCACTGTAAGAGGCCGGCGCAGGTTCGGGGGACGGCATAATGTACGAAGTGTCTTCACGGGCGACACTATGTGTAGACGCGCTTTCCGAGTAGGGGTCGTAAGGAGCCGAAGGTGCTTGCCAGGGAGGGCTAGAGACGACGTAGTCCACCTGGGAACACGCAGAAGGGGTGCGTTCCACGCCGGCATCTACTAAGACTCAATACCGACATCACGTCGCGATCATATTTTACGACTCACAAGAATTTAACACTTCCGCGGCAGGCTGCACGCTCACTGAGGACTCGGCACGGTGACGGTAGAAGCGTTGGTCCGTGTTCGGGCTCGGACTCCTTGGAAGGCCTACTTTCCCTCCCGGCACTTCAAGGCTATTGGATGCTGCACGACCATAGCGTGCGTGGCCGCTAACCGCTGGCTCGTCGGCTCTGTACCCGTACGATTTTGAGCGATCCATAGGTTCTGTATCCTGCACGGTCACAGCAGGCTTTGGCGGTGGCGGCTGGCGGTGAAATGCTGCGCGGCGGTCATCATAACCGTTCGTGCGACCATCGTCGTAGCCGCTTGGCTCGTAGTCTCTGGTGCGACCGTTGTACTTGTCGTCGTAGCTGGTTCCGTTTGACCTGCCTTTTGCGACAGTGGGTGAAGCTGGTCCAGGGGAGGTACCCGGGCGCGTGGGAGTGCGTGAGCCAGATACGTGTTGTCTTGAGCCGTCAGCAGTGGTCGGACGTGGAGTTGGAGGTAGGCGCCGCCCCTTGGCGGACGTCGTGTGGCGAAGGTCGGATGATTTGGAGGAGTAGGATGAGTTGTAGGATGTCGACGAGCTTGGGTACGACTCGGACGAACTCATGTTTGGTCGATACGATCCCGATGATGAAGACACACTGGACTGTGAGCCTTGCGTATACGCTCGTGGGGGGTCTTGATGCAGCTCCGGCTCCGGCATAGACATTAATGGCGTCGGCGGAAGACGTCTCGTATTTGAGGAGCGTGGGGACGAGGAAGGTCTGGCGGCGTATGGAGGTGACTGAGAAGGAGGCGGCGGGGGAGGAGAAGGTGTGTAGGAGACTAAGGATGATTCAGCATTCTGCAGCATAGCGTTGAAGCGCATTGTGGTGGTATCTTAAAGATGCCATGACAGTGATGAACATTGGAGGGAGCCCAATGTAGGAGGGGAGTAACTGGGCAGATGTACTCACGAGTCGCTGCGCTGCCGGGATCAGGGCTCCCTTGCCCCGCGTACAGATTGTACACATTATCCAGGTCCTTGTCTATCGAGCTCGACCATGATGGGTCTGGCGCCGGTGCCTCCTCTGCAAAGCCCGCCCAAACTTCGTCGTATAATCGTTGCAGATCGCGGTCCAATGGCGCGCGGGACCGGCCCTTTGCTGCGGTTGACATCGCGCGTTGTGAGGGCTCAAAGCAGAGTTGCCGAGAGCCGTACCGCGCCCTAATGTGCGTATAAGAGTGAGCGCGCGCCGCAAATGAGGACGTCGAGATGGAAGTTGGAAACCGAGGAGCACATACAGAATCCATCTCCCGCGCCGGTTTCGTGCGTGGGGAATACTTGCCGATTCGGGCGCTCGGGGTTCTGCCACCGCCGACGAAGTTCAACTTCCAAGTCGCGACGTCCTGTTTGACGCCCGCAGTATACAGCAGGAGTGACTCACAAGCCATTCAGCTAGCACCCTTGATAAGTACCCGCTTCACATGGGTCATACACTTGAATAGACTGGATTAACCCTCTCTAATGTCCGACAGCTCCGCTTGCTGGAGCTCTTGTCCTACTAGGTTCTCAAAGGTAAAGGGCCTACCCTTGAGACAGCCCTCCCACAATAAATCACCAACGACCTGGTATACACTCTGTCCTTCGTCTTTCCATTCCTTTTTTCTCCTGATTTTCCAGGTCCAAACTGGGTCCATGGTGAGGTCGACGCATGTATGCAACTTGAACTCCTCCAGCAGTGGACAAGCAGTTGCAATCCGCCGCACCCCTTTCGCAACTTGCACGTAGTGCCGATCCTCCCATACTGGTATCAGTAAAAGATCCCCGTTGAGAATGCCGTCGCGGTTGTAGAGAATGGGAGAATCATCGCCAAGGAACGTACGTAGGCCTTCTACAAGCCCGTGCATACCTGGCTCGATAGTCACCTGTTCCTCCATCGTCCTCAAAGCACTCTCTAGAGTTCCATAGTCACCGTCACCGCGGTCTGGAATAGGCGGTTCCACGTCGTCGAGCACAGCGTAATTGCTGACTGGATCCCACTTGCAGGGCAGGAGGTCGCACTTCAGTCGGACAGTACGAATCGCCGACCAGTGACTGAGATATCGAGCCAGAAGAGCCTGATAGGGAGACAGTCGTCAGTTTCTATGTGAATTTAGCCGGAAACATACACTCACCGCCCATTCATCAAACGTGCTGCATCCAACCAACGGCCAGGACGTTATATGCAGCGCCAGATGCTGCACCTGGGACATACCAGGTAAGATAGGTAGTTGCGAGAGAACGATAGACAGATCATCGCTGGGAGCCTCGCTTGCCGGTCGATCGATTGCCTGCTGCAGAACGAGACCGTTGACCGTGAACGGCGCTTCAGCTTCGTCACCATTGCGCGAGCGCGCAAATGCGAACCCGCTGACGCGCACGAGCTTCCACGCTTCCCTTGACAGCCAGCTGGGGTTCTTGCGGCACGGATTGTCGTGCGACTGCGAAAGCGACCGAGTCCAGCTGCCCTCGCCTTGGATCGCGCGCATGATGTGTCCGAGGAGCAGCGGCTGACTGAAGCAAGTCTGGCTGTGCCAGCTGAAATTACCCTCCTCAATGCCGGAATTGTTCGCGATGATGTGGAAAACCTCTTCCGGCGTCACCCGCGTATCTTGCAGGCTGATTACACGCAGTCGCGGGCAAGCCTCGTGCAGGGCGAGCGTCCAAGAGCGCGGGAGCGAGCGCGGCCCGTGAATGACCAGCGTCGTCAAGTATGGAATGCGCCACACCAGCTTCCGCGGCGGCGGGAGGTGGAAGCTATCGCCGATGTCGTACGGCGTCTGTAATCGCAGTGTCTTCAACCTTGGGAACGGCCTGAGATCCGGTAAGGTGACGCCGCGCCACATAAACGACATCGACTGCATGTTTTTCGAATGCTTGAGAGTTTGCGTGTCGGGAGTGCAGGTGCTGTACAAACAGACGAAGTCACGCAGATCCTCCGGCGAGTATAGTACGGATAGGTCGAGGAGTACAGAATCCGCGGGCCGCCTGGTGGTCGTGTCGTCATAACCGATTGACGGGTATGTCCTTGGGCCGCATTGTATGCTCCTACACATATTATCATCAACGTATACGCCTTATCCGGCGAGGTCACCTACCGTACATGGCGAAACGCGTCGCATTCATGTAAGTCGCGAAATAGCATCTGCGCATGCATGTAACTAACGTCCGACTTGCAATAGCGAGATTGCCTTGGCGATAGCACGATGTGAGCGATAGATAGAGGATACGCGAAGGCCCGTAGTCGCCGACTCGTTCTGGCCAAGACGCCGTATATGCTGAGCCTCATAGGCAATTTCTCCCAGTTGTGAGCATAGCTGGCGATGTAAGCAAGGAGTTCGTAGGGTAGGGTGTCGAGGGAGACGGGTTCCCGCTGCATGAGACATGCTACAGAACGGTGGCGGTTCGAGCATTTCAACGGCGCGTCGTCACTCATGAGGATCGGGGTCAGGTTGCGGCAGGGTTGACCGTTGCGGTCAAGACTCAAGGCCCGCGTTGAGGTCAAAGCCCAACGAACAAACGGTCCGAAATACCGATCAGTGTAAGTCACGTGAAATCAATGTTATGGACCCACATCTCGGGAGTCCGTCGTCCAATTGGAGCGGAGTCATCGGACTGAGTTCAAAACGCAGGGCATGAAGATTGTGGTACCCTAACACATATCGTTGTCGGACCCGATATCCTCGCCGCTCCCATCGTTACTACCCAAGCCGTTGTTAGAGTCGTCGATGTCATCATCAGAAACCAAATCCGCAATACTCCCCTGGCGCTGGCCAATAGACGATTTGGTTTTCGACCGCAGCGCTCTCCCCGTCGACGAAGAGGTACCCCGCCCCATAAACTCGACTTCGGAGTCGCTTTCGTCCTTGGTAGTGACCTCCTTCCGAGACGCCGTCTTGCGCTTCTTGCGAGGCGGTAACGCTTGAGACTTTATCCCCTGCTCCTTCGTCTTCTTCTGCTTCTTCTTCTCCTCCTCCTTCGTCTTCTTCTCCTTCTTCTCCTCGAAGGTCTCGGGCGTGATGCGACAGCCAGCCTTCTCCGCCGTGATCAGGTGTCGGAACCAGTTCGTATCGTAATGAGCGAATTCCAAGATGGCGAACATCATGACCATCCGACCGTCCAGGAAAGCGGCCATCATGTCGTCCAGCGTGCTCAAGATGGGTCGAAAGGGTATGCGCTGCTTCGTCGCCTGTCTCTTGTTGATCTCATTTCGTTTGTCGACTTTCTTTTGGGCCCATTTCTTTGTAACGTAATCTTGAGCGATTTCAACGAGAGACGATCGGGGGATCCGGGCCATTTGCGAAGGGTGTAGGTGCCCATATAACTTCGTGGAGTAATGACCATAGTACAACCAGTTGTTGCCGGGGACAGACACGAACACGGGCAGCAGCTCCTCCCGGCAAGCTCCTTCCCCGAAAGCGATGCCGTGTGTACCAGGGCGATCCGGGAGCTGAGGGTTCCACAACGAGTTGAATGCAGCACTGGAGAATATGAGGAACTGGATGTGCGCGAACCTAGGGTCTTACTAGTATGGCAGTCTGTTTTCATTAGGAAACGTCTTCATAAGATTTCCTCCGAATGCCTGCAGTTTCGAGATGAGCTGTCGAATACCAGACCTGCTGCAGTCCTGGGCTTACATAATGCAGGACCGTTCGTTTGAAAACTCTTTGATAGACCGGTTCCAGTATATCCCCGACAGGCCCGAGGTTCAGCGGACCCAAGTCCCAGAGAACGTCGCCCTTCTCCGGTTTGGTCAAGGTGACCTCACGAAAACCTTCGATCTCTCGGCCGTTGACGTCCTTTTCCTTTGTCGTCAGCATCAGCTGCAGCTCTTCGGGGGCCTCTTCCTCCTTAGTCGCAGACGGGCTCGTTGATGACGTTCCACGAGCCCGGGAGCGCGAAGCCTTCGTGCCCTGACGATTCCTGAGACCCGGCACCGTCGGAGCAACGCCCAACGGAGTCGATGGTCGATCGGCGCCATCGCTGACAGGCGTGGCAGGATGTGCAAAGTCAGGCTCGTCGTCTTCGGCTTTCACGGTCGACGCAGATGAAGTGCTTTCTCCTCGGTCATCGTCGTCGCCTTCGAGCTGTTGCGGCCATCAATGACGGTGCCACAAACCAAGAAGCGGTGCTGGACACACCTTTGGGGCGTCCGTGGCGTCCTCCTGCTTGATTCGCTTTCTCTTGTTGCTTCTGGGAAGAGCTGTAGAGTTCTTCACGCTCCCTTTGTTGTCTTCATTCGCCACTTGATCAAACAGCTCTAACTTCTGGTCCTTTTCCTCCCTAGTGTGATAGGGCAATATGCCCGACTGGACAAGGCGATTCGTAGGGCGTCGTTGGCGGTCACTTCTCCTGACACTTGTCTCCGGAGTGGATGATCGCGGAGCGGTGTCTGAGGGTGTTGGCAATCGACTGACGACGTTACTGACGGGTGTCGCCAGATGTCGGCCGGCATGATCGTCTTGTTCTTTCCCGACACTCGAGGTGGATGCGGCTTTCCCTTGTTCGCCTTCAGAGTCATCTAGCTATGATGCATCGATAAAAGTCCGACAAAAGATAGGAAGTGGAACGCACTTCGATGATCTCAGGAGCGTCCCTCTGTTGGACTGACCTCTGTCTCTTATTGTTCTGTGCCGGAGTCAGAACAGGCGTATGCTTGAGGCGATAGCTACGTACCGACGTCACTTTAGGAGACCTGTTCGCGGCCTTTATATCCATCATGGTCCGCTCTCCTTCCTGACGCAGTGCATCTTTCTCTTCCAAGAGCCGGGTGCGTTCCGCCTCCCAAAGCGCGCGTTCTTCAGCCCACCGCGTGCGTTCTCTTCCCTGCGCGCATTCGAGAGTCGTAGTTCTTCCCTCACTTGAAAAAGTTGGGCCTCTAAGTCCTGCACGTAGCCCGCATTGTATACCGGCGGTGGTGATACAGCAGTGCCTCCACTTTCGGTCTTGACCGGGTTGCCCGACATAGCGACGCAGTGTATGCAGAGACCGTATCGGACAATATCCGTGGAGGAAGAGCAGTCGTCGGACGAGGGAACTTGCTTGACGGGCAGCAGACGCAAACAAAGTGAAGGGAGAAGCCCGAGGGCGCCCAGGCTCCTACCCACCCGGCACGGCAGGTAGGGTCTTATACTGAGGGAGAGGGCGACAAGAGGAAGAGGAACATACCTAAATAGAACTAGCATAAGAAGCCTGTCACTTATTTGATCCGACCCATTTCACCCTTACCTGCCTTAGCCGGCTGGCCAAATACATATACAAACAAGCGGGCCGCGGCGCGCCGCCGCTCCCAAAATCGAACGCGCGAAAGCGACGACCCCGCTGAAAAACGCCGTTGACCACAGCGACGCGCGATTCGCTGCCTGAAATCTCGCAGGTGGGCGTATATAGTACCACTGTAATGTAAATAGCCCTTTTCCCCTCCAAAAACGAGGCACAAAATTTCATGTCGACAAACTCGCGTCGAACATGATGTGTTCGTGCCGTAGCAAACGACACAGGTGGTCAGGCGTCGTAGGACAGCCTGAAAAGAGCTTGAATATTGTCCTGAGAGACTTTTGACCCGCCCAAAGATACCTAGGCAGCTCAAAGCTGCGACTGGCGAGCAGGTTGTGGGTGGGCACCGCATCGTCGACTCTGTCATCACGCGGCAGGGGGCCAAAAGACGTGTTCTCTGCCTCAGAAAGGTCTGCAAGAGTTCGTAGTTTACTTCTTGCATTCATTTGAGTACATTGGAGAGAAGGCAGCGGAGGCGAAACCGTCCAACGCCTCCAACGCAGCAAACAGCGCGAGGGTCAGCGCGAGTTTGTCGACATGAAATTTTGTGCCTCGTTTTTGGAGGGGAAAAGGGCTATTTACATTACAGTGGTACTATATACGCCCACCTGCGAGATTTCAGGCAGCGAATCGCGCGTCGCTGTGGTCAACGGCGTTTTTCAGCGGGGTCGTCGCTTTCGCGCGTTCGATTTTGGGAGCGGCGGCGCGCCGCGGCCCGCTTGTTTGTATATGTATTTGGCCAGCCGGCTAAGGCAGGTAAGGGTGAAATGGGTCGGATCAAATAAGTGACAGGCTTCTTATGCTAGTTCTATTTAGGTATGTTCCTCTTCCTCTTGTCGCCCTCTCCCTCAGTATAAGACCCTACCTGCCGTGCCGGGTGGGTAGGAGCCTGGAGGGCGCCAAGAACACATTATCCGGCGATCATAGTCTATGTGTCCGGTCATCAAACGAGGTTGAGCTGAGCCCGTATGCTGCTCTATGCTGCTATGCACGACTGAGTTCACTGGCGACCCTCAGCTTCAGCTACAGCACGCACAAGTTAGACGGATTAGAGTCATAGATGACTCTCATGCTAACATGGTAAGTAGACGAAGGCATAGCACAGGTTGGATGATCAGTCACTTTCCATTTCTTCCTCCCCCTCCTCTTCCTCTTCCTCTTCTTCTCCCTCGGACACTCCTTCCTGCGTGTTGGCTATGGGCGCCCACTCCTCGCCGTCCTCGTCGTCTTCTTTGTCTTCGCTCTCCTCGCCCGACTCCAGATGCTCCTCGGTACGCTTGCGTTTGCTGACGAGCAGTTTCGCGACCTCGACGTCCCCGTCGGCGACAGTGACGCAGGTGAACCGTGTACCCTTCGAGTCATATGTGCCCGCCGGCTCCAGCTCCACGATCGTCGACGCAGACGCCGCAGGTAGTTCGCCCAAATTATACGCATTGAGCCTGCCATCGGAAGATACTGTGCAGACCACGGTGGTCGGCGTTCCGTCCGGCAGGGCGATGGACAAAGTTTGGAATGATTTTACCCTAGACGATGATCAACTGAATTGTTCCATGCACGTATCGAAGTAGGACACGTACCGATTCGCATGCCCAGTCATTTTCGCTACCATTGTAGGGCGTACGTCGGGGTCCGTTGACACGGCGTAGACGGACAAAAGTTTGTCTTCCGCGCCGACAAGCAGGACTTCGCCCTCACCATTGACGCGTTTGCAGAACCGGACGTCATGCACGCGGGAAGGATGTGTGATGGTGTGGATTAGGGACATTTCCTGTAATGCGAAGTCAAGTTCTTGATCGCATATGCCAAAGGGCAACCGGCGCGTACGAGGGTATACACATCGATGGTAGAGCCTGACTGTACAATGAAGAGCTTGCCGTCCATAGACCAGCGCACTACTTCGCCCTCTAGTGCAGAGTAGTCAGCTTACGCGGGTGGTCGGAGAGCAAAGATGATATTTCACCTTTCGGCAGTTTGGTACTTGCACGTCCTTTGCCGCGCATAAGATCCCACATGCGCAGGGTACGGTCCTTGCCCACACTCAGCGCCACCTTTCCCGAAGGATGAGCAGCGACAGAGTTGACGCGGCCCTTGTGACCCCGCAAGGCACGCAAGACGACCCAGTCTCGCGAGCGGAACAAGCAGAGTGTACCGTCTTCAGACGCAGAGAGCAGGTGCGATCGGGAGGGGAAGTCCAACTGTGTTATTGAACCTGGCATGAGAGTCAGACGATGAATACCGCTGTATATGCAGATACGCACCTTCATGGTGCATGAGTCCACCGATCTCCTTGCGCCGGCGGAGGTCCCATACTTTGATGATTTCGTCCGAGCTCCCACTGGCGAGCCATTTGCCGCCGTGAGGCGACGCTGCAACAGCTTTTATGCACGAGACGTGCGCGGGGAAGATGAAGATCGGCTTGAGGGTGAACGTAGTCCTAGACGACTCGGGGTCGGAGGAGACGGTGCCCTCGAGTCCGTACAGCAATTTTTCGTAGGAGCCTGCGACAACCTTAAACGATGTTGGGAGAGGCTCAGGCTCGTCTGTTGTTTTTGCCTTTGCCTTCCCTTTCGCCTTGGATGACGGTAGTCGTTCTTGTTCGCGCGTAGGAGCTGGCTTGGCAAGCGCCGCGGATTTGGAAGAAGGGGAGGCTTTCGCGCGACTCTTCGATGCCTTGGGAGCCTTTTCGGGTGCTATCCTGGCCTTCTTGTTAGGTCTCTCTGCGGTTTTAGATAGAGCACCCATGTCGCAGCGTGGACAGCAAGGGAGGTTTCCGCGAATTTCGCGACGATCGAGAACAATGGCAGGCCCGATCAGGCAGACGACAAAGACTGCATTGTTTGCCATTGATTTCCTTGCCCACGCGATCACAAGGTCCCAGCTCACGTGTTGTTTATCCGCGTCTGTCCATGCGCGTTCATGAAGGTCTGCGACGCGCCTTTATCCCTCATGGGTCTCGCTCTATCTCGAACGACGTCTCAACTTATTGGAGAAATATTGAGAGTTGGAATGGATTCACAAATGCACTAGTCTGCAAATTGGAACCGCCCGCAGCTGCTGCATCCATGGATTCTCCTTCGAAGCTGCACGGTCTCCCTATCGCTGTGAAGGACAATATATGTACTAGCGACATGCCAACTACCTGCTCCTCTGCTATGCTTCAGAGTTGGGTGTCCTGCTCGCGAGATCCTTCACGCACTCACATATCAATTCCTAAGCTTTCACCTCGCCTTTCGACGCCACGGTAGTCCGCTTGTTGAAGGAGAACGGCATGAATGTCGCAGGAAAGACGAACTGTGATGAATTTGGCATGGGGTGAATTGAATGGGTCTATACTGTTCTTGAACTGACAATACCTGACGGCAGGTCTCTCAACGTACACTCTGTTCACGGGCCTGTCGTGAACCCATTCCCACTGATGCAGGCTAGGCCGCCACACGATATCACCGACAGGCGCTCTGCCGGTGGTAGTTCTGGTGGCAGCGCGGCTGCTGTGGCTGCTCGAATGTGCTACGCGTAAGCCGCCACGTTCCTTCTTTTGACTGGTTACTTACGGAAGCGTAGAGCCCTTGGGACTGATACGGGTGGGTCTATCCGATTACCTGCCTCTTATTGTGGCGTTGCAGGGCTTAAACCCTCATATGGCCTTGTCAGCAGGTAAGAGCCTGATTTTCCGACCTGCCGTGCATTTACTCATGACGCTGGTTTCGCACAGGTGGGGTGTAGTTTCTTATGCGGACAGTCTGGACTGCGTCGGTGTGCTGGCAACAGACACAGAGCGCGTGCGAGATGTGTTCAGTATGTTGACGGACATGCTTTTGGCATTGACAGTCCTCACAAACTTTGACAGATATCATCTCTGTTCACGACCCTAGAGATCCTACATCTGCGTCAGTACAAACAAGAGAAGCAGCTCAGGAGCAGGCCAAAATACGGGCGTCTCAGTGGCGAAGGAATAGCCCTGGTTTGTCGGGCCTTCGCGTCGGCATACCGCAGGTGAACGACTTCTCGCTAGGCCCCGTCCTAAGACTATAAGAAACTCAAGGCTGATGATGGTCAAGGAATATTTTCCCGCAGAAATCAGTCCCGCCGCCCTGGAGCATTTTCGCCGTGTTGTCACGTCTCTGAAGGCCTCCGGTGCAATCCTCGTCCCGGTGTCCCTTCCCGCGACGTCGTACGCACTCAGTGCATACTATGCGATTGCTAGCGCCGAGGCAAGTAGTAATTTGGCGCGTTATGATGGCTTGCAATACGGTGAGTGGCGACGAAGGATGTGCTCGGCATGAGTGCCTTCCTAGCAAGCGCCTGTATCGAAGCGCTGATCGCTTATACAGGTCGGCGCGTGAGCCCCCATCCTGGAACCACTCATCAAAGTAGCAATATTTACGCGCAGACGCGCTCCTCTGGTTTTGGCCCTGAGGTCCATCGTCGTTTGCTCCTCGGTACATATGCCTTAGTGCAGAGTACGTCTCTAGTCTACCGTGCCGCTTGTTGCTGAATAAACCCTTCTATTCTTCCAATCCAACAGTGCTTTCGACAACTACTTCATTCAGGCTCAGCGCGTCCGCCGCCTCGTGCAGGACGACTTTGACCGAGTATTCACTTTGCCAATTTGTCCCCCACGGTGGATGCACATTCTGCCAAGGAGAACCTGAAGGCGTCGACGTCCTCCTTCACTTGTCTGCCGTCCGCATGGCGCCCAGGCTAGATGAGGCGGCTGACGTCCTTGACGCGTACGTGCAGGATGTACTTACGGTGCCTGCCTCTCTGGCCGGGCTTCCCGCTCTGAACGTGGCGCTGCCCATGATGGCTCGGAGTGGCCGATTGGCGTGAGCGTGGTCGGTCAATGGGGGAGTGACGATATGGTGCTGGACGTTGGGGGCGCAATTGAAGGAGTTTACAACGAGAATTCTCGGTCCAGTGCCTGGGTTAGCTACCTGAGGTCATTGATAAGTATTCGTGCGAGGGCCTAAACTTGTGAAGCATTTGGACTGCAGAAATATAGGCCACCCGGGCAGATTAAAAAATATTGACGTGCTCTGTCGCATACTTGATATGTTTTCAGTCTACAAGAGGCGGCACATGCGCACAAATATACATTACAACAGATATTCCTCACCCTGGCGGTATGCTAACGCCGGTTGAAGTTCTGCATCTGCGCCGCGGCTAGTCGTTGGAAGTTGGCTGCAGTCTCTGCTGATATTGGCATGGTGTATGCGCCGAGGATCCGAGGGACTGGAGAGGCTGGCGCTGGCGGGACGCATTCTCGTATCAAGGCATAGTATTCTTTGTACCCCTCGACTATAACACGTCGTGAGCTCCCGAAGTATCACAGAGTTTCCCGGATTTCCGGGCTGCTCACCTTTCCCCTGTTGCATGCACCGCCTGAGCTCCCCGATGTATCCCTCCGCCAACTTTGCAGCAAACCGCCGATCCGCCCCCGGCGCAACAAGAGCCTCCATCTTGGGCTTCATGTCGTCCGGGCCCAGAGCAAATGTCACTTGGCGACACATGAAGTTGACGTCCTCAAAGAGGATCATCATCATCACGAAGTGTTTAGCAGCCTCATTATTTTTGAGGCCGTCGAATTGGCTCTGGAGCTGGTTTATGTGCTCGACAGGCCCCTCCGCGACGGCGAGAAGCTGGCGGAGCTCAGCGTCAGGAAAGTAGCCTGCGCGCTTAAGCTGCATAGATGTCAGATCCGCAGGCAGGTGCGACCGTACGAGGTAGCAGCAGCCATGGCTTACCAGATACCCACGTCGTGTATCGCTAGCCTTTGGGTCCGGATTCTTCTCGATTTCGATGAGAAAGCTTAGGGGAGCAGAGGACATCATACTAGTCGCGTCCTTGCTAGAAATCAGACGAACCTGTGACCAGCCAGCCAATTTGCATGGTTCTCGCGATTGTGTAGGTTGAGTGCGAAACCGGACCATACCTCCAGCGCTAAGCGCCACTTGTCGATCCACTTTAACAGGGGATCGAGTTTGTCATTCGTGCCCAGGTGATCTTGGCACGTCTTCTTGTGATCCTTCCAGTGCGCTTTTTGGCACTCTCTGGAGCAGTACCACGCGAGTCTGAGTTGATCTCAGTCGTCTGGATGATCACCTAGATGGACGTTGTGCCCTCAAGAGTTGTGAAGGACAGCGAACTCACTGGCATCTCGCGCATTTGCGCAGCTGTCCGGGCTGATTGCATCCGAGGTAGGAGCATAAGTCTCTGCTTCCTGCAGTATAGGAGATCGAGTTCGTTGGATTCATATCAGACGAAGCTAGGCGACCAGTGTAAGCGTACTGGATGTGATGGTCAAGAACAACCTTCGACATCCGAACGTGTATAAATGTGTTGTCCGGTCCCTCGGGCCGCCCATTCTCCAAGAGGCAGTCTTTGTTCGCGCACTAACATAAATTGCGCACAATCATCCGATTGGCAGGCATATTACAAAGAGCGTCAAACATGATAGTAATGCCAGAGTCCATTTAGTTTGGCGCGGGCAAGGTAGCCGCCGCTTCTTGGAATTTCGAGAGTGCATCGGCACAGTCCGGATTAGTCGCCATAGTCTCGTATCCTTTGCCAAGAAGAGGCTCGAGAAGCTGGACCACGCGTGCCCGCTCTGTTAGCGTACAATCTATGAAGATATATTCTAGACGTACCTTGGCTCGTTCCATGGCAAGCGGGTGTGTCTGCAAATGCTCATGCCTATGCAACTTCTTCTGCACATCTTCCTCGATTTTCGCCAATCGTTTCAGCATCCTAGCAGAATGTTAGCAAGCTACAGCATCAAAGAGGAGTACGAGATTACTCAGGAGATGCCCTAGGGTCGTAGCAAGCCTTCGCCATGAGCTTCAGGCCAATGATGTCCGCTACGAAGCGATTGTAAGTCGCAGCTCTGGGCGCGCGGGAAGAATCCCACCTTCAAATTCTTGACCGATGGAGTGAGGGATCTCCGAGAACACCCCAAGGCCCCACGGAACAAGCGTCGCGAGCAAGCCTATGAGACCGAAGAAGGCGATGGTATACGCCCCGACGCCCCAATAAAGTGAGCTCGTCGACATGTTCTCGGCGCGATGACGGGCGACTAAGCATCGTTTTCATGAGATATCGTTCATAGAAAGTCGTAGTCTCCCTCACCTACGTGAGCAATTTCTACAAGAGCGTCGTCAAGCTAATTCCGTTCGACATCGTGCCACATACCGTGCGATAAAACGGCAGCAAGACCCTGCTCGGTCTGACAAATGGGTAGGAAGCCGGTGCCAATGACGACGAGACCTACGAAATGCGTCAACGAACACGCCTCCACCATCAGGATCGGACTGACCGATATCGGCGTACGCATTGACAAACCGCTTGTCGTTCACTACAATAAGGTCCCACTCTCCCGCTGCCCCCTCGACGTTTGGGATCGCAGACGTCTGATATTGATCCGCAGACTGCAAATCTGGATTCCACAATTCCTCCTCCCCGGCAGGCTGACTCCAGTCGTCCACTGAACGCACCGCTTTCGTCCCTCCTGACAGCCCTTGGTCTCGGAGCCGACCCAAGCCATTAGCCGTGAGGATGCGCGATACTATGCCCTAATCTGAGTGGCGAGAGGGTGGTCCGCAGGCAAGATCTTGTTCTTGAACTGCTCGTAAGCGGTATCGCGCATGACTGTTGCCAACTGCGGGGCCACGTATGAGCGTGTCGTCGGACAGTGTTTGCATAGCGAACACGGACTGACCTTCTGCTCCGTGTCGGCGCTGAGATTGATAAATCTTACCCGCCCCGTCTCTGGTACGGTGTCCAAGCTTTCGCCACGGTTATTTGCCACCTATGTATCGCTGAAGGAGAGGGAGGACGCACTGCGTAACGTAGTATGCAAAGCCTAGTGCGCCCACGCCAAGCGCGGAGTAGAGCCAGGCTCGCATGAATTGGCGCATCCGAACTTTGACGATCACGACTTTGCGAAGCTCTTCAAGTTCCGGAGGAAGGTCTTTCGATGAAGGCCCACGCCCATCGCTGGCGGTGTCATTCTTCGCTTCATCCGGTTTGCTAGTTTCCTGCTCTTCGACGTGCTTCTCTTCAGCATCGAGTTTCTTCTCTTGTTTGTCTAGTTTCTGTTGTTCTTCTGGGGAAGACTTCCCGTCCTCTGACGGAGGCCTTTGCCGGTTCCATCGCATAGGAGAAGATGAGAAGAGACGGCAAGTGTGGCATGCGGAGCGTGACGCAGGGGCGAAGGTTCGATTCGCCACACTGGTGAAGGTCCTGCTCGCCGCACTGGCGGAAACTCGCCGGGACAGACATGATGACCTCGAGAGCGCAGACGCCAAAGTCCTGTCGAGCGCGGAGACAGAGCCTTTATTGGGCAGTCGGCTCAGCATAAGGGAACTGGAACGGTCGTATGAAGCACAGAGATGGTGGTAATAAGCAAGCGGTTCATGTGGGAGACATCATAAACAGCGCGTGTGAGACGCGTCCAGACTCCGGCTACGTCACGCGGAAGCCATGTCGAGGGGGCCCGGGCCCCAGAAAACATGAAGTTCGCTGTTTGCTCGTTTGTCCTAACTAGATAGAATCAACGATATGGGGAACTGCAGCCTGGCGACCTGGGCTGCTCCAAGTGAGAGGCTTTTGATCTAGTAAGTACAGCTAAGTAAGGCTACAGTAGACGGAACTCGGTTCTACAATATCGTGAATCCCCAGAGTTCCATTGCACTGGCTTTCCTCGACACGGGGCCCTGCAGCTTCTCCTCTCCGCTACAGCTTCCTGAACTTCCCCTGCATCCACACCCGGTACATCTTCAGCTTCCGTTTGCGGTTCACAATGAGGCGCCGGTCGACGCCGAGCTGCTCGACGTCGAACATGGGCTGGGCTGGGCAGCCAGGCAGGGGAGAGAGGACGTTGGCGTGGACTTCGCTTGGCGTAGAGGGAGTTGACGGGGCTGAGGATGTTGACGGAGCTGAGGATGTTGACGGAGCTGAGGATGTTGACGGAGCTGAGGCAGCATGGGTACCCTGGGCGGCGTCATCAAGTATACTTTGTAGCGCCTCGCCGGAAATGGTCATATCTGTTCCCGATGAAGGTGCGGGTGAATGAGGCGCGGACGATTGAAGAGCAGGATAGCCCGTGCCATCAGCGTCAGTCTCATCGACCACTTGTAGCGTAGACGTCGTCTTTCCGGTCCCCTCCATCCGGGAGCCGGTGAACATGAGTGCGAGTTCGTCTAGGATGTTGGTCAAGAGGTGGTTAGACGCAACAGAGATTGCGTCGCCCACATACCAAGCTCGAAGAAATACACCCGCGTTTTATCGCCGCGCACGTAGAGGTTGTCGTCCAGCAGTCGACCGCCTTTGAAGCGCAGTTGTGCGAGATCGTGGCGGCCGTAGTCGCGCAGCAGTGCGCGACCTCCGGGTTTGAGCATCTGCATCAAAATCAACAAATGAATCAGAGGACGAAGAGAAAATAGGGCGGAAGAGGGGAACATCAGACATGACTCCAGTAAATTTGGTAACCGATCCCCATGCACAGCAGAACTTCAAGCAAACAGAAACTTATGCAAAACAAAAGCCCGTACCCTATGGATATTGCTCATGGCCTTGCACCACTCGTCCGGATGCAGAGCGCTCAGTACGAAGATGAGCGTAACTATATCGACGCTGCCCTCTTCAATATCGTTTGGCAGATCATCGGAGGTCAGATCCCACGGCGAGGCATGAATCTGGCCCAGGGGCGGGTTTAGGTATAGGTCGCTGTGCTGGTGGGCGGTGAGATGCGGTCAGGCTGGTTCGAGGGAGGCGTTGTGCCGTGCGCACCTGAACGACCTTGACAGCATGGTTTGAGTAGTCGTACGCTCGGAGGTCCAATTCCGGATTTTTATTCAAGGACAGAAGGGGGAATATGGCGTTGCCGGCACCTTCAGAGGAGGATCAGCATCAGAGGGAAGGTACAGCGGATACGAGCTTACCGCAACCGACTTCCACTATCCGCTTGGGGCCTGCCTGTCAAGAATGAATGAGGACGGCGTGCAGAGACATAATCACAGCAGGTACATCAGGCTTGGTCGCTTCTAACAATTCTGGACCCGGGGTATATCAGAGAGGCTTTGGCGACCGACTTTGTACTGCGGATGTGGTCAAGCTGTGTCGCAAAGCCGTTGAGTATAGTACTCACGCTTCTATACCTGGAAACTCGTTTTGCATCCTGGGAGCAGTTAGCATAAGGTATTCCTTCGAAGGCGGGTGGCAGAAGGCTACCATTTCCTATCTTTGAAGAAGTTGTCCGCGTTGTTTTTGTAGAAATTGTCCCTGATCCCTAGTGAGTGGCTGAACCACACATAAAAATCAGAGACATACCAATGCTTCGAAGGCCGCCCATTGTATTTATCCTTCTCATCCTCTGGGACCGGCGCGGCGCGTTGTTTGGCCAAGGAAGCGGCAATCCGCTCCCCTTGATCGTCAGGCGGGGGAACCTTGACATGTCAGGATTGGCCATATGTACGTTATGTAGACGCTCGTACATGGTCCCAGGCATTGTGCTCCCACACACGGGCCTCATCATCAAGAAATCTGACGGCTGAGATACATCGCGCCACGGCGGGTCAGCTGTGAAAGTCGCACCTTGATCCAAACGGAGGCAGGGGCTTCCCGGCGTCATGGACAGAGGACGTGGTTTTTGGTTTTTGCGGCGCAGCCATGGTGGCGGGTGAAGACAAGTCGAACTTCCAGCGATAGCACGCGGCTGATCATCGGGCCGAGCATACCGGAGCGCTCATGCTCGGCGTTCCTTGTTTCTTGCGCTCGCCCATGATTATCCTGTGAAGTGCGCCAGTTGAGCGTATTCCTCTGCCTTGACTCAGAACTGGTGGCAGACCTCGATCGGGGATGGACGAGCCGCTCAGCGTGCCAGGCGATGGCGATCTCCAGGCCTTGTACGACGCGGTATGGAAAGCCTACGTCGATGACCAGCCGACTCCCGACAGCTCAGCCGCAAGTACGAACGGGGACGCAAGAGCGTCGCCCATATCCAGCAGTAAGTACCATCAGATTCACGTTCAGTAATTCACTTCCTAAACACCGGATCCCGGTATTTAGTCAACCAGTCCATCAACGGCGAACCGCGTGAATCCTCAGCTTCCTCTCTCCATCCACGTTCGAATAGTGGACGGAATTGGAGACCTCTGCCACCTACGCCGGCCGCTCGGTGACGGCTTCGTCCTCGCGACCGCCCACCTTGCACCGCGACAGCGATTCGCGAGAGAGCGTGGATTCTTCGTGAGTGTCGCGTCTGCGGAGTTCGACGTGCACTTATCGCCAGCAGAACCCTCTTACCGTACGCGAACGGTCATCCCTCCCCCAAGCTCTCGCGCGGACCTTCAGCCGCGTCTAATCGCTCGATGCTCACCAGCTCCCCGCTGGCCCAGACGCCATCCCCTTCAGCTCTCTACGACGTACCGGACGACCCATCTCCGTCCTACATGGATTCTATCAACGCTCCCCCGCCGCCTCCCTCTGTTGTTGCTGCATACAACCCTACCTTGGATCTCGCTCCCGGTGTATCAGCGGAGACGAATGATGCATATGCCCAGCTCGTAGGGACGCCAGACACAGATCCTGCAGGTGGTGTTAATCTTCCTGGCATCGTGTAAAGTTCTGAGGCGAACATGTAGACATGCGGACGCCTACCGTCGCCTTCACTGGTAGTGTTCCTAGCTATACATACGACTCTCAGCCTGTCGCAGGCCCAAGCACCATGCAGCGCGGCAATTCGATAGGATCGTTTGCGTCTCAACTGCAGTCCGACTACGCAGGGCCATCCTCCATTCCTTCCGCCTATCGTCGCCCGTCAATTGAAGTCAATGATTTCGGCGGCGTCAACGAAGACGGCTTGTTTGAGGAGGAAGAGGACTGGGAGGACGACATCAGCCTCTTCATCAACCTGTCTCTGCTGTCGCATATAGCCATGCTCCTGCGCGATAAAGTACCTCGCGGCACGCACGTCAAGGGCAGCATCCCGTACCCTCGGGCGTTCACGGGGAAGGACATCGTGGTAAGTGTAGCAGGGCGATCAATGCGAACTTGTCCTCACGTGCGCACGCAGTCGACCATACAGTCGTCCATACAGCGCGAGCTCGCAATCAATCATGGCGTATCTACGAACGATAGGCGAATATCACTGCAAGTCGCCCGGAGTCTACAGAACCAGCTGTTCTTTTATGAGGTCGAATGGGGAGGAAGGGAATTGCAAGATGGCGTTGAGGACGTGTATATGTTTCTTGAGATGCCGAAGGCCCTTCCGACGCGGTGGTGGAGCGCGCCGAGCTCCCGACAGGCGTGGTGACGATGTTAACGAAGTGCTACTCTCCGAGTTGCGGGGAAGATAACCCATGCTATTGCTATTCGTGTCCACGAAAGGTGCGTCCCTATGAAAGAGATGGGTTTGCCGTGCTTATAGTGTTGCAGGGCACAACATTCACCGGCATTGTACCGGAATCTGATTCGGCTGGTACAGCTTCGTCAGAATGGCCCAATACGGTCCCTCCGGAGGTGCTCGCCTCGCTCCCTGACAGCGAGATTAATCGACAGACGTCAGTATTGTCTCTCGTAGCTAGTCATTCAGAGCTGACAAAAACCACAGCATCATCCATAAGCTAATCAGCAAGGAGGAGCAATACGTCCACGATCTCGATATAGTTGATCGCGTTTTTATCCGGCCCCTTCGTACTACAAACCCGCCTGTCATTCCCAGACACGACGTCGACGACTTCATAGAGGATGTGTTTGGGAATATCCTGGACCTGCGGGAATGCAATCGGCGCTTGCTCGAGGTCATGTATGTTCGTCAGCGCGAACAGGCCCCCGTGGTGCAGCGCATAGGGGACATCTTCCTGGATGCGGCTACGGAATTCAGGCTTGCGTATCCGATATACGCCGGGCACCACCCGATGGCCGAGAAGCGATTGAAGGAAGAACTTGAGCAGAACAGCGCGTTTAGGTTATGGGTCGAGGTGCGCGTTGTCTGGCCGCTGTTATATATTTCAGACGCTGACGAGAGCAACAGGACCGCGAGCGACAGATAGGCCGGGACGCGGACGGTCCACGACTCGACCTCAAGCACTTCCTGAACCGACCTGTCGAGCATCTGCAGAAGTACCCCGTGTTGCTGGAGGCGATATGTCGTGAGACGGCGGACGGCAATCCTGACAGCGAGTTTTTGATGGAGTCGGTGAAAGCCATCAGGAAGCTGCAAGCTGTGGCGCAGCTACGGTCCTTCCAGTTGGCCATGGGCAGGGGCGTCACGGGCAAGTGGGAGTGGCACGACCTTGTTACGACTGAGTATCGGAAAGCTCTTACGAAGGACGAGGCCAAGCGTCAAGCGTGCGTCTTGAGAGCTATGTGGTCAAGTTCCATGCTGACGATCGTGTGCAGGATTATCTTCGAGCTCATCAAAGGCGAGATGGCATACGTGCGCGACCTGGAAAATATTGAAGTCGTGCGTATATCTTCTCGACGCTCCGGCGCTGTATCGAACCCGTTCTGCAGATGTACATCCGCCCTCTGCGCGAGGCCGACCCTCCCATTATACCCCCAGACCGCTTGAATCACTTTATCCAGGACGTCTTTCACAATTATTCGGAGCTGCATTTCCATCATCGCCGTCTCATGGAACGCATGCACGAAGTCCAGCGCGACGAGCACCCGCGTATTCGCAGCATCACCGCTTGCGTGTTCGACGCCGTGCTCAATTTCCGGGAGGCGTACATCGAGTACATACCGAATTACCCGATTGCGGCGTACCGCATTGACGACGAGATGGCCAACAACCCCAGTTTCTCAGCCTTTGTCGACGTAAGCAAACGATGATTTATCGCTTCCCTTACTAACGGTGAGGTCAGGCTTGCATACGCCACCCGGAGTCACACAGGCTGGATATGAAGAACTTCATCAACAGACCGATCCCACGTTTACTGCGCTACGAGCTGCTGCTCCGGAATATCATGGAAGAGACGCCGCATAGTCATCCGGATCGGAACGATATACCCCAAGTGCTCGAGCTGATCAAGGCGTTGGGCAAGGAGACCGAACCGGGTGTTGTATCTGCCAAGCAAAAGGTCGAGCTTTGGCGGTATGCCAATAACTTGGTGTTCAAGCCAGGCGAAGCAGTGGTGTGTTTTGGCCTGTCTGTTATGAGTCGTAAGCTGACTTGCGCCTCAGGATATGGACCTTAAGGACGACAACCGCTCGTTGATACATTGCGGGAAGCTCTTGCGCCAGCCAGATAGCAGTATACCAGGCAACAACTGGACCGAACTCTTCGTGCTCGTTTTTGACAATACAGTGAGTGATCGATGGTTCGTTCAGATTTATGCTCATCCTCTCGCAGTGGTGATGACAAGACCGAAAGAGTCGAAAGACCGAGACGGCATGACCAAGTATCACGTCAACCGAAGGGTGAGTCCCGTAACCCTGATGTTCTCCTATTTCGCTCAGTCTGCCCAGCCCATTCCTCTCGATTTGATGACTTTGGTCAACTTTACCGATCCGCCGACGCAGCGCAGTACGGGCCTCCTCCGCAATCTTCGCGGCGACCGTGGTGCACATGCAGCCGACGCTGCCATTGTGCCCGCACATCGGGCGTCAGATGCAACTGACTCGCGCTCGGTGTACCCGTTCACGATCCACTACAACGGGCGTCTGGGCGGAACACTCATCCTCTACGCCGAATCGCAGCAGGCCCGGACAGAATGGAAGCAAATTCTAGAGGAAGCTTTGGGGTTGCGGGCGGTTGTGCAGGAGTCCAATAAGGTCTTCGAAATTGAGACTCTGAGCACCGATACTTTCTTGGTTCCGTCGTTCATCTCGTCTGCGTCTGCGGCATGGAATCACGAAGCATCCTTAACGGGAAAGGTGACCTGCTCAGTGCCGTTCAGTCAGTGTTCCTTAATGATCTTCATCTGAACACGTATTGATGGTACTTCTAGACACGCTCGACGGTCGTGCCCTGGTCGCCATCGGCTGCGAGGAGGGTGTATGGATTGGGTACCGTCATGATTCCAAATGTGCGCATTCCCTCCGCCAGTCATTATCTTGCATCTGATCCCTGCGCCAGCTATGCGGCGCGTTCTTCATCTGAAAATGGTCTCCCAAATGGCGATGCTGGAAGACTTTGGGTTGTTCCTCGTTTGCGCCGACAAGGTCAGCACTATCACGCTAAAAATATAGCATCACTGACGATGCTGCAGTCATTGTTCGCCTATCATATCGAAGCACTCGTGCCCTCTTCCCCGCAAAGTTCAAATGCGTCTCAGACACCGCAGAAGCTCAATGGCAGTCGCGAGGTTTCGTTCTTCAGTGTCGGTACGCTTTATGGCCGAACCCTTGTCGTATATGTGAAGCGCAAAGGGGTAGTGGATTACTTCGTATCGTAAACCTCCACTGACGCGCGTTTAAGGTCAACAGCAGCAACTTCTACATCCTGGAGCCTGTCATCGAGCGCATCAATGAGAAGGCGAAGGCTGCACCAACCAACTTTGGCGGACTTTTAGGCCGCAAGACACAGAAGCTGGACTGGTTCCGTTCATACCGAGACTTCTCAATCCCGGCTGAGGCTTACGACCTCATCTTCCTCAAAGCACGTATCGCTATCCTATGCTCGAAAGGTTTTGAGATCATGGACATCATCAATGAGTGAGTATTGCTACGTGGATCCCGGACGCTTGGGATTACTCTGACCTATCCATCATCAGTTTGAGCAGTGTATCTATCCCAGCTCGCGACGACAGTCGCTTAGCCAGTCTTACGAGAAGGTTGGACTCGTGCAGGCCTTTGGGCATGTTCCGCTGCACTGATGAGGAGTTCTTACTCTGCTATGATGGTAAGCCATCACTCAGCTGTCACCACCATCCTTCGGCCTAACGATACCTAGAATTTGGCCTTCACGTCAACAAGCACGGCCAGCCAAGTCGTACGGCAACCTCCATCGAATGGGAAGGAACGGCAGAGCGCGTCGCATTCCATCCACCATATATCCTGTTGTTCGACACCCGCTTCATCGAGATACGACATGTCCAAACCGGCCTTCTCGCACAAGTCATACCCGGCAACGACGTACACTGCATCTGGGACGGTCGAGGCTTGAACGCCAGTCATTACCCCATGCCCGCGGACGGAAGCGATAACATGGTGCAGGAAGCGCGAGTGCATGGCGTCATGAAAGCACCGGAGCCTCCTCCGCAAGCCGGCGTTCGCCCTACGAGAGCTGTCGCTCAACACGTATTCGAGATGATCCCAACTATCCCCTTGTACCTTCCTGGCTCGCTCGCATCGCCCACCACACCAGCGTACTATCCACAGTCCTTCTCGCCACCGCGATCACCGCCGTTGCAGCCGTATAGGGGATAATCCACAATCGTAGTATCTAAGGCATATTTACCTATTTTTATTATTTGCACTTCATCCGCATTGCTCTGTAGTAGTACTTTTTATGTGCATCCGTTCTCAGATATCATCCTCCACGACTGACTTGTTCAACTTGTGACAATCGTCAGGGACGAACCTTCTTTCCAGCGCTGACTCCTTGCTTTCTGAATCGTGGCCTGCATTCGAGTCGTCGGACGTGTACGTGTGTCAAAACTAGATGAAGATAGTATATCGATTTCCAGCTTTCAGAGCATGGGCGACAAACTCTGTCGAGGTCAAGATTCAGAGTGTGAATGCGGTTAGATGCACAAACAAGCGTCAAGTTGAACTTCAGGTCTAGACTCGGGTATTCCCGGTTGCGAGTCACGCAAATGTCATCATTGGGTGACTCATCATGGTTGAACTTGGCTCGGCGCCCGGAATCGGATTCCGGAACATGTCAAGACCTTCATGTCAATGCCATAACCACTCTCAGTTGAAAGTCACTGGCGCTACGCGGCTGCACCTTGAAGACAGTATCCAGCCCCCGAGATCCAAGTAAGGAAGTCAGTATGGGATGGCGAATCTGCTTGCGTGAGTCTGTTCTCGATCTCCAGATATTTGGCACGGAATTAGTTGACCGCGTCCATGTCCCTGGATTTGATGCTTAGCAAGATCGTAAGTACCTTGACGTGTCTCAATAGCTCCTTGCGGCAGTGTTCTCTCGGCACGGAATTGGAATCCGTGTTCGACACAACCTCCACCATAAAGCTCAAAGGCGCCAGCGCCGCACGGCCCCAGACTCATCGCGCCCGTCTCCCGCGTTGGTACCTCCACTGTTCAGTGAGGTGGCCCAGTTATAGACGACTTCACTTAAGATCTAGCAGTGGCACGGCAACTGTCCTATCTACCCTACTCCCCTCTCCTTTTTTCCACAGCTATACCTCGCGCGCAGGATGGTCCTCGACCAGCATATATACCCTTACGGGTACGCGCCAACGGAATATGTCTGTATCATCTTTGTTGTGCTTTTCTCTGTCTCCGCGGGTGCGTTAGACTGGCAAATGCTACCAGGGGCTGAAAGTTGATGGACCCCCCGATAGCACTGCATCTCGGGCAGGCCGTGCGGTACCGTATGTGGTGGCTCATCCCGACAGCCGTTTTCTGTGGCGTTCTCGAGATTCTCGGTTGGGCGGCGCGTTTATGGAGTAGTCGTAATCCGCCGAATCCCAACCCGTTCGAAATGCAGTGAGTACTTGAATCTGTGAACAATTCTCTTCGCGGCGCTGATAATCATCTTCCAGGATCGTATGCACTATTCTAGGTGATTGGCTGTCTGCCAAGTCCTCGCGGCAATTGCTGACGTCTACCAGGACCGACGCCTTTGTTGGCCGGGCAGTTCGTCGTCTCCGCCATTATGATCAGTCAGCTTGGCCACAAATACAGTCGATTCGTGCCAAAGAGATGTGAGTCTCAACATCACAGGATTTTCACGTGTGCTGAACAGGATCGCCTCTCTAGACACGACATTCTTCTTTGGCTGCGTATGTCACCCGTGTTCAAGGCAGGAATATGTCATTCTGACCTCATTTTAGGATATTATCGCACTCATCGTGCAGGCAGTGGGCGGTGGCATGGCCGCCACCGCGCTGCACAATAACGAAAGCGCAAAAAAGGGCGGCAACATCATGCTCGGCGGTATATGCTTCCAGCTCGGTGCGCTTCGCTCTCTTCACGAACCTGCTGTAAGACCGACATGCACCGATCTTGTAGCCGTTATCGTGTTCTTCGTCTTTGTCAGTGCCGAGTATGTCTACCGCTACGCGAACGACGCCCCCGCCCGCCGCTCGGGGGAGACGGACGCGCATTGCGGACGTCTCACGACGAAGACGCTGATGCTCTTCGGGAGCGTCTGCTTCATCCTGCTATGCTTGTTCATTCGGTGAGCTCCGTCCTGGTTTCCCCGACTCTATGGAGGACTAAGATACCCACAGTTCCATCTATCGCACGATCGAGTTGGCCGACGGGTGGACAGGGAGGATCATCACAACCGAGGTTTACTTCAGTGCGTTATCGTTCAGATTGGCTTCCCTCACAGGTCTGACTCCCTATCTCTTCAGACGTATTGGACGGCACTATGATTGTGTTGGCCATGTTTGCGTTGAATTTCTTCCACCCCGGAATGCTCCTGCTCAGTAAGGACGAACTCATAGCAGACCAGGAGAAGCAGTACGCATAGAGCATCCGTTGAACATAGAACAGTCGGACCCACCGGATTGTACTACTTAGAACTACAGGCTTAGAGTTGATAATGGGAACCTCCGACAGTACTATAGCTCCGACGAGTACTACATGTACCTTCGCATCTAATCAGGACTGTGTTCATAGCCTCGAAGATCAGCAGCTAACGACAATGGCATTTCTTACGTAGATCAAGCAACAAAGAGATCCACTAAAGACCTAGAGCATTCACCAAGGACCTGAAGCATTCGCGCCCCGTCACATCCTACGCATCCTACCACAATCTATGCGGGAGGTGGCGGAGGCGGGGGCGCGTCAGAAGGAGGCGCCGGAGGCGGCGCGCTGGACGGTGGCGCTGGCGCCGCCTGCTGCGGCTGTTGGTAGTACTGATTAGCAGCCTGCTGCTGCGCAGATGCCGCCCACTCCTTGAATTGCTGCGAGTTGACGTCGTAGCCGTAAGCGGCCCTGAGGCAGGAGTCAGTGGACAGACCAGACAGACGGCAAGGCCGCATGCATACCAGTAAGCGGTGAAGGCATCCTGACCGTTGGCGTCCAAAGCACCGCCAGGCGCAGGAGCTCCCTGATCGCCAGGCTGAGGAGGGGGCGCACCGGATGGCTGTGGAGGTACGTATCCCTGAGGACGGTTCAGTACGGGATCTGTCGCCCAGGATACAGCGTCGCTCACCCCCATGGTGTAGCTGGCATCGTACGGAGCGTGGTGCATGCCCATCGACTGTTGCTGCAGCATCCCCTGCGCTTTAGCATATTCTTGACGCACGACCATAAGAAGATCTTCGGCGTAGGTCTGCGCTCGTTCAATTTGACCTTGCTCTGGACCGCTGCAGAAGGAGGTTAAAACTAGCAGACTCGTTGTCGGTTGACGCACGTGATGTGGATGTGAAGAGGTTCATCGCTCTCGCGACCGGTTTCCTGTTCCACGAAACCGGAACCTAGACCCTTGATCTGCACCCTGGTGCCAGTCTCCTGCTGGATGTACTTGACAAAAACACCCTGGAAGACTGTCAGCTTCGGCGCTGCTGTGTAGAATATGATACGCACCTGAGGACCGACGACCTTGGCGCGGACATTGAAATTCCTGAGTGGCTCCAAATTAACGGGAAGTTTGGCTTCAGGCCATTTGCGCTGCGACATGTTAGCAATTGTGTGGCATGCAGAGGTCGGTCCACATACCCTTTCGCGCACGCGATCCTTCTTGTCTTCGACGAGGGGGCCGAGGTCTGTGTTGATGAGCTCGTTGACCTTGTCAACTGCCTTCGTGAGCATTTCTTCGGTGCTAGCGGTGATGTGAAGGTAGAGGGGGGGTTCCTTGTCGGTGGCCTTGCTCCTGTCCGGAAGCCAGACACCCTTGGTGCTGATGGACGCTCCGGTCTCCTCGTGTAACTGCCCGCATAGTCAGCGCGAGCTAGAGACGCAATCGAATGACACGCACCTGCTGCTGAGTCGTGCCCTTCGTTAACATGTATCTGTTCCTAACATCGTTGATGTCAATGTCCTTCGTGAATTCGCCGTCATGGGGATCCTTGGGACCCATGAGTCCATTGGCTGCTCCGCCGGCGAACTGCGCGGCAATTTTGGCCGCGATGGCAGCCGCGGCTGCTGCTGCTTCGGACGCAGTCTTGTTTTCGTCGGTCTTCGCGACTTTGGATGCAGTCTCCTCGTCGGCCGGTTGGTCCCATTTGCGTTTGGACGACATGATGATGGAGGGGGAAAACAGGGACCGTAAGGGGCACCGGGCCCCTGGCTCAGCTATTGATTGCCAACGTGCGCACTTTCCCACGCCACCCTCTTCTCTTGAACTTCGTGGACTTCGTTTTTCATAGTAGTGGCTGGCTTCATCAGCAACATGATATACCAGTAGGGTGCTCGTGTGTAGATCACGCTCCTTCAGCGACCTGAACATGCTCAAGGTGGAGTCGAATTATTATTTGTACATAATGAATTGATGGCCGGAGCTGGATCCTGCTTTACTTCGTTCAACTTGGATCCTGGATCTCCCGTGCCCGCTTTCTTCGCGTGGCGCAGATAATCAAGCGCGCCCTCTCCGACCAATATGGCGAAAAGGAAGTCTTCGTCTACTGGAAGAGTCAAGACAGAAAACATTGATTCCCTGCTGCCGTTACCGGCGAACGATGCAGAAGCGGAGCGCATACGGGCACTCGAGTCTGAACTCGCGAAAGCCAAGGCAGAGCTACAACGCTCGAACAGACAATGGGAGAAGGAACGTAAGCTACATCTGAAAGAGAAGAAGGAGAACGAGGCGCTGCGCCGGAAGGACGAGCAGGTCATCGCGAAGCTTCGTGTTGCGAACGACGAGCTGAAGCTACAATTGGTACGTGACCACGCTCGTGAAGGTCCCTCTAATATTCAAGTTCCTGTACAGAGCAGCAAAAAGCAAGCATCGACCGAACAGAGACATGTCGCTGAAGTCATCGAGGTGCGTTCAGTATACTATCACAATGTGGCGTCTGACGACGTATCCCAGCTTGACGATTCTGGCGACGAACAGGCAGCAGCCGCTTCGCCGACTATCAACGTCAAAGATGAACCCTACGAGCAACCTATGCCGCATCTCGCGACGCCGGTCAGCAACGTTCCCAGTCGCTCGGCGACTCCTGCGAGAGCTGATGCCAACCCCCAAACAACAACTCCCTCGAGACCCCGGCGGAAGACGACGCCTCGCTCCGGGACTCGTGCTGCCTTAGCGGGTCTGACTGCGGAAGAGCTCGACGATAAGATGAGCCTATTCCTCACGATCAAACAAGAGGACGCAGACGGGAAAGAAATCGAGTCTTTCCGCGAGGTCACTTTATCGAAGTCGAGGAAGGCGATATGCTCTGGGACATGGACTCTCTGGGTCTCGGTCCCGTGGGCGAGATCGCCAACCCCTGTACCAGAAGGCCTTTGAACGCAAGGTCGTGAGCTGGGTGAGCTATGTTCTTGACACAAAACCGACCGCTCATGAATAAAGGCCTTCGGTGGGGTCACCAGAAACGCCACAACATCGATAGGAGAACACATAGTGAGTCGCGTGGTTGCCGTGACAGATCATCCTTGACACCATTCCCTAGCGCGACGTTTCATCCCAAATGGAACCCCAGTTGCCAACCTCACCTGGCAGGCATGGCATGCGTTCGGCGACGTCGTCAGTACGAACTGTCCCCATTTTGTGCGCGTCTCGTCCAACCAGTGGCGCTACAGCGGCCACTATTCCTGCAAGATGTACGGCGAGCTTGACAGCACGCAAATGGCGCGCGTGCCCCGCTCCTGCCTGGTCTTCATTGCGCGCGACTACATCAAGAAGAAATGGGGCCGGGAGGCAATCGCCGCGGAGAACAAGATCAACATGGAAAAGGCCGAGAATGAGGGCACGGTCTACCACCCCATTCTTGAGACTGAAGACAGCATCTGCGCCGCATTTCTCGACGGCCGGATGACGATGTCCTTCACCATCCTCGAATACATTCGCTTCGACGACAGCTGGTTCCAGAAACTGCTCGACGCGGAGAAGGCCGGCCGTCGGATCGCACCGAAGTACAAGACGTCGACGAAGCGGAAGAGGACGCCCTCATCCGACATGGACCCGCCTGCGAAGAAGCGCAAGGGGCGGTCCGGAGCAGCTGTGCCACCCGAGGAACCTGTCTCGATCGTCGAGCCTGTCGCCAAGGAAGAAGAGAGCGATTCGGAAGTGGAGTACATTGGAAGAACCAACGCTCCAGCATCGTCGGGTAGGCGATTGCGTTCAGCGACGCAGGCGCTGTCTAGGCAGATGGCCATGGACTTTTCCACTGCGGACTCTGATGATGAGGAAGGGGAGGAGGTTAGCGATGAGGAGGACGATAATGATGAGTGTTAGTGGGAGCTATTGCTATTGTTCAACTGCCTTGCCGGGCAATTCTTCCTAGCAATTGCGGAGACAAGTTACGCCGCTGTCCTCTGCATGAACGCGCTATCTTCTTTAATCTATACAGACCTCTTCAGTCTTGAAGCTTGAAGCTTGAAGGCCTAACGTTCAACGCGCGCGGGACAGACATGTCTGAGAGAGAAACGGGCATCAGTACTCGATTTTTCGCTGCGAAGGTATATGGTTGAAGACTCGATGTAGCCGTACAATCCTCTACAGATAAAAGGGTATCCCGTACACCACCGGCGCAGCCCCCGTTAGATATTTTAACTTGCACACATCGCGCGACTGCGCCACGGCCGCAACAACTGACACACTGCCGGCCCTGCTCTCGTCCCACCGCTTCGCATGACCCAGGTCCAGCTTCATCTTGTCGAATACCGACTGCGTGAACTTGTCGATATCGCGGTCCGTTACGTCCCACATGTTCACTACCAAAGAAGGGCTGGCAGCGCTTAGATGAGTATTCATTATGTGCGCAAATGCTAGAGCTCACCATCCTGCCAACATATAATTGTTGGGGATGCCGACACGGTCGAACTCGCCCATATCCTTCATGAAGCCCGACGAACACCCCCAGAGCATCGTTGCTGCACACCTCGGGAGTTGACGAATCTTGTGTGAGCGTGCGTATTTGTCTGCGCCGCCATGACCGAAGTAGCTGGGACGAACGTTAGCAGGCGATAGCATCATCCGTAGGCATTTACTTACACAACAATGTCTCGTTGTCTCAACGCGTTCAGGAACTGCTGTTCGCTTGGAGGCTGCCCGATGACGCCGTCCCAGCCTACCGTCTGCATCTGTTGAGCCCAGTCCTTGAAGCGGCCCTCCGTGCCAGTCAGGTCGCCGCTCGGATTGAGAACGTAGTAGCCGTCTCGGGGATCTACGACGGCCCGATCGACGACCCCTTCTACACCACCCTTCCGCAGTTTCGCCATCTCCAACCTGTCAACAGGAAGTCGAGGCTCGGGATGCGACTAACACTGCGTCCGCGCAGGATGGGAATGCTCTCCCAGGGAATGCCTTGCACGTTCTTGTCGAGTATGAGGAACAGGTGCTCTCCACCATTCGTGGCCTCTGAGATCTCGTGGCGCGAACGTGTTTTTCCAGCGTCACGGACGCGCGAGCGCGTGGTCTCCTCCTCGAGCACGGCGCGGAGGTCGACAATGACCTGGACGATGTCCACTTCCGCAATCGACACTTGCACTCCATGAAACTGGTATAGGTCGAGGATGAAGTAGACAAAGTCTTCCAGTTCCTCGTCAGCGCATTTCGGACCGAGAGCGGCAATGCGCTCGACGATGTGGTCATCCAATCGCACGTTGCGTAGATTTTGGCTTTGGGACGCAGTCTTGCGGTGCGCCTTGCCCTTCGGCTTCTTGTCCCGGAGACGGAGGTTCTCGTCGAAGACCTTGTCGATCGACTTGCGGATGTCCTCAATGGCTTGCGTGGTCAGGTTCGATCGTGGCCCCAAGATGGTCTGGCAACAAAAACTGAGCCTCAAGGTGAATGTAACGAGCGGTAGCAGCATACCTTGAAGCCCCCGAGCCAGCAGAATTCAATACTCTGCAGAAGCTCTTTCAACCGCGAGTCTAGCGCAGCCCTCTCTTTCCACCAACTCGTGCGCGCCTCGGGATCATTCCTGATGTTCGCCGCGCTCTTCGTAGTTTCGTTGCTCAACCGAATGATCTCAGTCATCTCCAACAGAGCGTCGTCGAACGAGAGATGGTCTTCGTCGTCGTCCGTATCGCGCCGCCCTTGCAAAGGAATGCAGAAGACTAGTGGCTCGGCTTGCTCGCCTCCTTGCTGCCGGCTAAGGAAGAGCGACCTTCTGTCTTCAGTGACTGTGACATGTACGATGGTCCAATGGGGCGAGAAGGTCGTTGTTGCCGAGCTGACGGTGTCTGGGCTGATCCCGATGGTTTCATAACGAACCCTGACTCGAGTCCAATACGCGCGGAGCGCACCCTCCTCCGACATCTCATCGTCATCGCTCATGTCGCAGTCATTCAAGGACAAGTTGGCAAACAAACGCGTTGGCGCTTTCGCGAAAGATTTCGCGGACCCGTCGGGGGATATCGCGCGCCACTGCAGGTCGTCAAACGCGTTATAATCGGGAAACTTATGCGTGGTGACTTCCAACATCTCCCGGCGTAAGGTCACTGCCGATGAGGTATCTGTACCAACAGTCAGGTCAAAGCCGCGACGGTAGGTATTGCACCTCACTCACCGAGAAGGCGGCCAGCAAGAGAAGATCCCCGGTCATCGACGAGGCCCAAGGACGTTTGAAGTGCACGGACGATGGCCAAGGACACGGCAGCTTCACGGACATGGGCGACGTTGCCTTTCTTGCTCGTCGAGTCAAGATCTGTCCAGAACAGGGTTTCCGCGTTCTGAAGGAGTCTGACCAAATCTTGCGTTGACGGAAGCATTGGTAGCGGTTTGTCGCATGACATGCCCATCGGGAGCGCAATAGCTGATCGATATATATAAGCCTCAGCACTCAATGCGAATAAGGCACGTACTGGATTCCGCGATTGAGCTTAAAAACATATCTGACCGGAAGCGTGAATAGATCTCGTGCAACGCTAATCGACCCTCAAGGGCCGTGACCTCAGCCTTGGTGGACTCGTGAGATGGACCGATAGAGGAACCGATCTAGACGTACATTACTTAGAGCTGTCGTGGACAGTGCACGCAACTTCCCCATGATGTCTTCAAATCCTTCGTGGTCACTGTCCCGCAGAAGCCATACTAGTGCATGAATGAGACGCATGAGTGATATCTGGCGTCGCAGGAACTCACAATGGCGCTTCAAGATCGCAGCTAGCAGTTGAGGGAATACCGATTCTGTAGCAGACCATGTGCCGTGTCTAAAGACTTTCTGGAGCTGGACAAAGTCAGCAAATGTCATCCAAACGTCCTCTCGCGCACCTAAAGCGACGCCGTCCAAAGCACTGAATGTTTGATCCAGCTCTTCCAGCATTGCGATCGCCTCTTCATACAGCTGGAGGGCGCTTTCCGACTGTTCTGATCGTTCGGTATAATCCCCTTGAATCTACGCAAGTCAACTGCATCGTTCCCAGTGACGGTCGGCAGCAGTTGCATGGCACGCGTGAGGCAGTCATGGCTGTCTTCGAGACGCGCAAGGAGGAGCAGGATCTCGCCCTTCTTCGCGAGCGCGCGACTGACTATTGGGGGCGCGTTCAGTGACTCCGCAAGATCGAAAGCCTGATCGATGAAATATTCCGCTTCTCTCGCAGAGCCTCGTGATAGGTACGCGCTGCTCACTGCGAAGAGCGTGTCAAGTTGCGCCTCCGCGACGCGATATCCATCGCTGCCCATGGACGATGCACGGGAGGGTGCCGGGGTAGAGAACGGTTGGGCTTCGGCCAAGCCGGTTTCGTTCGTTTCCGTACTCTGGAAAGGGTTGTCCTCCTCGACCGCCTTTGGCTTCGATGTCGCATAGAACCGCGTGAACCCATCCATAGCACGGTTGAGTAGCCGTAGACATCTCAACAAGCCATCCAGCGCCGCGGGAACATTATTCTGTGGATTGTCAGCCCCATCAACGTCTAGGCATTATACGAGCCCACCTTGCACAGCTGTATGAGTGAGAACACTCTGGACGCAAGAGCTGCCCTCTCTAAGCAATCCAGGCGGTGTTGCATCAACTGCCGCGGAGGAAGACCCTTGCTCTCCGACGGTAGGGACGATACCAGATCAAGGGCAGTGGAATACGCCACAGAACTGAAGGACAGTCAGTATTGCCATAGCATCTCACTACAATGACGGACCTCGCTGCTACATCCTCTGACTCCGCCAGCACGCCGGCGTATCGAAGGAGCAGATTGATCTTGACTTCGGGAGAGATCATAGCCCCATTTTCGCGCAGGCGGTTGAACATTGACTTGGCACGAGTCATCTTGCCTAGCTGGAAGTATTCGAACGCTAGCTCAGTGGTTGCGTTCGCATAGTCTGTACTGTAATTTAGCTTGCGGTATCTCGAGGAAAGAACGGTAGCTACCGTCACTATCGGATCCTAGCTTGACCTCGGACAGGCGACGGACAATGTCCAAAACTCGACCTTCACCAACGTCAAACCAAGCAGGTTGAGGACAGAACACATCAGTCGCAGCAAATCTAGCAAGCCGTTGAAGTCGTCGAAGAACATGCAGGTGCTTTGGCACTGCCGGATGGTCTGGCGGCGTCACGACGTTCATCGATATCTCCTGGAGGGGTTTGGCCTTCGGTGTGATTGGTGCTGGGGGCGGCGCAGGTTTCTTCTTCGAAGGCGCCTTGCGAACTACGGGCTTAGAAGCGACTACTCTGCGTCTAGGCTGGGAAGTCTTCGTGCTGCTCGCTGACTTCAGCGCAGATTTGGGTGTATGCTCCGTGGTTCGGGTGTTAATGAAGGCTCGGAAGAGCTTCGATGCTTCCTCAGAGTGGAAGACGAGGAGATCGACCTGCTCAGGGTCGGCGCGGCGATGTGCGAGCAGGCCTAGCCACAGGTGGGTCATGGCTCGGTATTGCGCAGTGAAAGTAAGTAGCCCAGTGTCGTGTTCCATACTCTGAGTCATCAGCGTAGTTGCGCACAACGGGACAAGAGCGCTCACCTCTGAAGCCAATAGGGCCTGAATCTCCACGCTGAGCTCCCAGGGCGAGCTAAACCCGAAGCCTTCCTCTGGATTACAGTGATACTTGAACTCGAGGCACATCAGAAGCGCCCGTATACGACGCAACGGCATCACCGCAGCATTGTACACGTCCAGCAGTTGTAAGAGGAGCAAGCGGACGACGGCTCGCACAGACTCCTTCCACCTGAGTGACGATAAACTGTGGATCTGACGCTCCAGGAGGGCGCCTAGTATATCGTGGTCCCGGATGCCGATGTCGCGAAGAGATATTGCTTCAGGCGCAAGCAACAGTTCGCATGCGCCGATGTACGTCGCACGATCCACGATTGCGGATAGGTGCTTCAGAGACTCTGAGGCCGTGAAGGCTTCCGAAGCTGAGGTACTACCCAGTATTTCTCCCAATCGGGCATGAGAGTAAGGGAACGATTTGATGGCCTGCGCAAACGCATCATTGGCGGCCTTTTGGATGCTTGGTTAGTAGAGCAAGACTTCAAAGCCTGGCGAACGGCTACCCTTCGGTTGCCCGCCTTCGATTGGCAGATCCCCAAAATCTCCCATCGCCGGTATAGCTGGTCTTCCAGCTGCTGCCATCCTTCGTCCGCATCTTCCTCTGTGGCGCGCATTTCTATGCCTTGTGCTCCAGTCAGGCAGCTATCTCGAAGGAACGCTATGCAAGCGCTGTGCTGCGCAGCTGTGAACAAAGTCGCGCCGAGGTTGTAGAAAGCCGCAGAAAGGTATCTCAAAAGCTTCGCGGTCTCTGAACTGGATGGTTGTGCCTGAGCCAGCCTCGTCGCTCGCTCGAGGAAGTCGTGCGCCGCTATATGTGTCCGAGGATCGAGAGCGAGCAGGCGCGTACGAGCGAGTAGGGTGAGAGTTTCGAGTACTCGAGCGACAAGCGCTCCGCGAGCTTGAGGTGAGATTTGGGAGATCGCAGCTTCCATGACTGTCACCATCGCCTCCAACAAAGAGCGGATAGCGACTACCAGGTCGCCGACGGGTCCAGATCGCGGAGACACGTCTGCAACGCGAAGACTCGTCTGGAGCAATCTTGACATTGCGTTGTCCACCTTGCGATACGATCTGCCGGTATCGTCTTGGTGAGATAAACCCAGCATCTGAGGCACTTGCGGTGACTTGATGAGAGAGATCGTGTCCTGGATCCGGTCCACAAGGCCGCCTGTTAGAGATGTGAGCGCAGCGCGATAGATGTTGCTATTCGACAGACCTGCCGATTCGGCCTCTTCCAAGCACACTGTCAACTGCGCCAATCGCGTACATAGAGAAGCTGCGTCCTCAGGAGCAATCTTCACTGAGCCGTCATCCTCTGTTGAGTTGGATACTCCGCCGTGATCCGGAGAGACTAGCAAAGACGATATGTGATCCAAAGTGGCAAGATCACCGGCCTATAGTGGTCGTCAGCATGCAAACACCATGTATCACATTCACTCACTCTTCTCGCAAACGAAGTCCATGCCTCACAAAAGCCGAGATACTTGGGCCCGCTCATGAACTCCGGGGCATCAGATCTGTCTTGCACATAACGGACAATGCTGGCAACTGTGGGAAGTACCGCAGCCGCCGCCCGGGTGTCCTTTTCCGTACTGCATCTTGAGGCGTAATCAGTCAGGCATTTGGTGGTGTGACTCCAAAATGTTGCTGATTCGACGGTTCCAGGGCTAGTCAGTGCTAAGCACTGCAGAGCGTAGCACCGGATCTGCAGAGCTGACAAGGGGTTGGTGTCGGTTCCGGGAGTGCCACGGGTGAGTATTGTGTATGCTCGCGTCAATAGCGAGTCCGCATGTTTGACGGGTAATGAGGACGATAGCGTCGATTGCCAGGTGATGAGCGTAGTTTGCGAATAAAGTGCTTGAGCGAAGGGTTCCAGCGTGGCTCCCTTAGCGCTAGTGACACGCCGCGAGACAACTATGAGTGCATAGAGAAGATAGGCTGTCGTGAGCATCGTGATGTTCTCATCCGGTGTAATATCGGGGATGTCGATAGATAGTAGTTGTAAGCCGGCTGAAGACGCGGGCGGGCTTGAGGTGGCGAGGATGCTGCACAGCCGGGGATGGATGTCCTCGACAGTGCTGAAGGCTTCATCGTACTGTGCATTCTATGAGAAATCTTCATCAAGTTCACCAAAGATCAATCACGCACCATCTCCAAAGCTACCAACTTCCCCGCAACATTGACTGCTGCCGTTCGATCTCCAGCTTCGATGTTGAGCCCTGCCTGAGAGTCACCAGGCTTCGCCGAGCCTTGGCAAATGCAGAATCGGCTGTGGCGGTTTCGGCTGACTTCCTGGAGGTTGGGGAACGCGGTCGCTTCCAACCCGATCGCATGAGGTCGTTAAGCGCCTGTGACGCGCCATTTACGGCGTGCATTGCAGCAGCCCTTTCTTCGGCCTCATCTCGAGGTGCCTTCTGTTTGGACTTCGGGTCCTTAATTTTGAGCCCTGTAGCCAGCGCATCGGCCAGGCTATCGACGCTGTCCGGGGTGGCAGCAGGACGGGACCGTGAAGGCCCTGCCTTCGGTTTGGAAGCTGGGCGAGAGGTCTGAGGCCGTGAAGACCCTTCAGCTTTCGTAGAAGGTTGTCTCTTCACAGCGCGGGTTGTCATGGCAGAGTGCAGAAAAGCAAAGTGCAAGCAGATGTAGATGAGAGTTCGAGATGAGGCGTGTCGGCGCGCCGGTTGCACGTGACGGCGACGCGTTTGCTCTCACGTGCTCAGCGCCCACTAACATCCACCTGCACTGTACAGTACAATTGTTCGCTCATTTTCTTTGCACTATAGCTGATGATCTCTCCGCTGTGACAAGTCAGACTTGCAGGAGGCGTCACTGTAGCTCGATGTCACGTGAACTAGTCTACAGAGATACAACATTGACATTACAAGAAGTCGATAGCTCTCTTCCTCGTCGAAGATCGCGAGGTCGACACCAACTCTGGGTCTTGGTGCTCGATCGATACCTCTCTCTTACTTTGCGTCGCGGATGGCAGGTCCTGGAAAGCCTTCGCAGCCTCAGGAGCAGGCTTCTCAACCCACATAGCATCGTCGTCGACATCCTGGTCATGTCGTCGTTTCTTCTTGGAGCGCTCGCCGTCCTTCTCCTTCTCCTTCCCTTTCCTCTTTTTGACCGGCGCTAGTGTAAGCCCTCCGCCTTCCTCGTCCTCGGCGAACGATACGAGAGCGCGCTTCTCCTTTTTCTTCTTGTCTTTCTTCGGCTTCACGGCGCTGCTCTCCTTCGTCATCCGCGCCTCCCGGGGTACGAACGTCGGCTTGAACGTGGTCATGTCGACGACCTCCGGCATTTCGGCTTTCGTTTGGGACTCGACCGCGGCGACGACAGGTGCAGAAGCTGGCGGTGGATCATCAACCTCCATCTCATTCTCCCCCTCATCTCCACTGTCCTCGTCGTCGCTGGCAAAAATAGCCTTGAACACGTCCATCGCGGGCCTCTCGTAAGTGAGCGTATCGCGTCCCTGCGTTTCGTCTTCGCCCAGCCCCACGTTGGCAAGATCGCGTGGGCCGTTGCCCGCCGCTGCGCGTTCCTGCTCAGCCTGCGCTCGCTCCGCAGCTACGGCCACCTCCAGGTCGGTCTTGGTGTACGTGTCCGCCGCGGTCTTCTGCGTTGACTGATCCGTTTCTGACGCATGAAGCTCGGGCTCCTTAACGCCGAATCGTTTGCAAAGAAGACGATCTGGACGCCATGGCTTCACCTCACGCGTGAGCGCACCAAACATACCCACGCGCGCTGCCTGTGCCTTCGGGCTCAGCTCCTCCTCCGTCTTCGACTCCTCGGCGGTCTCCTTCGTCATGTCAACAGCGTCGGGCTCCGCCTTGATAAATATCAGGCCTTCGGGCACGTTCTTCGCCTGCTCGACGTGCGCTGCGGTCGTGAAGCGGCCCGCCATGGCATCGGACATGGGCTTGAACATCGCGGCGGCTTTGGCATAGTCTTCGAGCTCCTTGTTAAACGCCGACACCGACTGGCCAGACTGGGCTTGTAGGTGTGGGGCCTGGCCAGAGGCATCGGCCTGGGATTCGAGGTAGACGACGTAGCGTGCGTGCTTCGCCGGATCGGCTGCAAAAGGCTGGTACCCTTTGAGAGCCGCATGTGCGATATGTCCGTCCAATTGAGGGTACGCAATCTCAGTAGCTGGTGGCTTCTCGTGAACGCCCGCCGCGATCTTCTGAAGACGCTCTCGGTCTTTCTTGGACATGAAATCGAACACAGATCGTGGAGCGGCAGGAAGAGGAGTCTCTCCTAGGAGGTTTCCACGCTGCACTGATGTTGAGCACATGGTGGAAGCAGAAAGGGTCACTCATACCTCATCGGCTGTCTTGCCAGACTCCTTCCACTTCCCATATGGGATGGGTGCCTGCGGTCGCGGTTCCGGAGGCTGCACGTTCTCTTTGTCCGACGCCCAGACGCGTCGTGGATCTGGCCTCCATCCAGTAGGAACATCGGGCAGAGGGAACCTAGGGACTAACGTTGGTAAGCTAAACACGCGAAAGACGTTCCCAACTGACCATCTATCCTCTGATACCGGCTTGTCTGACAGCTGGAAGTCTGACAGCACGACCTGTCCATCTCGGAATGTTTGTGTTGATGCGCTTGATCTCTTCAAGGCGTGAGTAGCGGCCCTTCCGTCAGGCAAAGGAATCACCTTCTGCGGTTCGCCTCTTCTCAGCTCGTGCTTGCTGGAGATGGCGATTTCATCCTCCTCTTCGCGATCAATGATATCGTAGGCAGTTCCGCGCCGGGTTACTTGTGTGCCGGAGTCGTAGACATCGAGATCATCCTCGTCCGCTTCATTCAACGCCCCAAGGCCAAAGCCAGCTAGAAAGGCTGGTCAGAACAGAAGATACGGGATAAGGCATGTACGCACATGCCAAATTAGGACCTGTTAGGCCAGCTTTGTCTGCCCCCGCACTTTCATTCAAGCCCATTCCTGGGCGGTATCCCAATCCATGGGAGTTGTCCTTCCGTGCGACCAGCAAAACCGGAGTATCACGCGGTGCATAAGTATGCTTCTTTGCCTCTTCTTCATCGTCTGGGACTTGAATGTCATCGGCAGCTAGTGTATGGCCAGAAGCGGCTTGTATATCCTGAATGCGACGCTGGCGGAGCGAGACCCGGGGACCGATGCCCTGGCCGAGCTTCCATCCCATCTTCTTCAAAATGCGAGCGCCCGCGGAATCTGTGGGAGGAGGGAGCATGGACCGCTCAAGAGCGCTTGCAATGGAGCTATTCGGGGCGAGGGTCAGTCGGTGAACCTGCGCAAGGCAAATATTGGCACGCACTCTTCGCCTGCGTCTGGCCGGTCCTGCACTCGACCATCAAGATCCATCTGTTCCGTAGTGTCCACAAATTGCCGGCTGTCACGGATATCTTGCAAGTCCTCTTCGTCCATGAAGTCTTCCGGGCGTGCCAACTTGACCTTCGATCGGCCATTGCGAGAGGATACGAAAGTTGAAGGCGTCCATCCTACACAGGTCTCAGTAAATATCATATTTGACGGGCTTCGATACGCACCTTCCTTGGATCCTACCGTATTGAAGTACCCAGCAGAGAACCCGCCCGTGAATGCACCATGTAGCCGCCGCCGTCCCTTTTCATCCCGGACCTGCGCGAATTGTCAGCAGTCCAAAGTAGATAATTTGCAAGTAAACTCGCCTCTTGTTTCCATAGCGGGACGAATTCTCCTGTGTCCTTTGACTTCTCTAGCGGTGGTAGCGGCGTGCCCACCTTGTACCATGTCAGCCAATTTCCCAGTTCATGCTGAAAATCACCGTACGAGACAAAAGTTCTCGTTGACTTTTGAGCTTGTCAGGTCAACACCAGCATCGCCGAGCTTGCGCTTTAGTCGACTAGTCATGATAACAGGTTCGTCGTGGAAGCAAAGGGGAATGCCAGGGCCGGCTTGATCACGGGCCATCGGACCGACTTCACGTGCTGTGCATATCACGTCTGAATCGCGCGTGTCACAGTGATAGGTTGAAGTTGAACTTGTACCAATACTAATAGATCACACTGCGCTGGACCACACGACACCGTAATTCAAGGTTACAGCACAGGTCTCCAACGTTTCTATAACAATTGCTGAACTATCTCTAAAGGTATGAGATCATCAGACGGCGCGAGAAAACACCAGTGGGCGTTGGACGGCGCGATGTTAGCTATGCGCTACTGCACCGTCTGCATGCATGAGCGCTGGAAGTCTAGATGATACCGTGGTCGATAGTGGTTACGGAGGACAAGTAAAAAAGACTTGCTACGCACGCAAACCGCTATTAGTGGCCCGTACGGGGGTCGAACCCGCGACCTTGGCGTTATTAGCACCACGCTCTAACCAACTGAGCTAACCGGCCTTATCTTTGTCAACTTTGTTTCAGACTCAGTCAGGGGCTTCCTATAAGATAGCGTCGGACCGGGTTCCTGTCCCATTGCCCAATCTGCGTCACTTGCTTCCTACCACTTCATCATCATCGCTCCTGTTCTTTAAACCCTCCTACTCAACGTTCAGACATGCCTCCCACTCGGTCCACCAAATCAGCTGCAGCGCCGAAGCTCAAGCAAGCTCGGCTAAGCTTCACCGCTTCTAAGCGTACTGCATCTGCACACTCGGCCAAACCCACCAAAGATATCGTCACCCGCACCAGTTCCACTCCCGTCCTCTCAACGCGATCTGCGTCCCCTGCAATCAGCATCAGCGAAGGAAGCAGTAGCAGCGTCGACAACCCGGACAGAGATGATATCGAGTTTGTCGACGACGAGGCGGTCGTCGCTCACTTGGACCGCGCTCGAAAGCCAAGATCGGCTACGAAGACAACGCCTGTCAACCCCCCGCGGCATATTCTGGGCCCTCTTGTAGAAGCTGAGCCTCTCGACGTCAAGGACCAGCGCTGGAACCAGGTGCACAAGGAGGCGAAAACATTGCGAGGTGGTCCCTTGGTCCACGCTGAGGGGCAGAACAAGATACATGATATCTTGCGGGTTTTCGACATGTACGTCTGCTCTCCTCCCGTAATGATGTCTCATCTCACTATCTATCACTTCTCAGGACGTACAAATATGGTCCCTACGTCGGGGTCCCTCGCCTCGAACGATGGGAACGCGCTCACACGTTGGGGTTGAATCCCCCTGTCGAGGTGAGGCGCATATATGGACCAGTATCCACCATCCTACTCACACTATACTATCCACCTACAGATTCGCGACATTCTTGTCACTCATGAGGGAAGGACCCTCGACGAATATGCTCAGAGCGCAGTCTACGGCAAAGGCGACGTTTTCGTCTAAGCACCTGCTCTTCGCTCCCTCTATCATCTACCCCTGCTGTATTTCCACCGAAGTCTTGTGATCGCATCTTTCTTGCTTGGACCGTGCTTCGTTTGACCGTATTCGTCTCTGACGACCTGTACTCCCAACTACCAGTGTCTTTGTATCCCACGTATCTGCCTTGCTACCTCTCTTCTGTTTTGTACGGTGTATCTTGCTATAGCTCTATGTAGCCTCTTGTCGAGCCTCTGTCCCGAGTGTGGTGACTGAATGAGGATTTTCCGCCTTGACATGCAATCGAACATGATGATGTACTGTTCGCGCGGATGACAGAGCTCAAGGATGGACGGAAAGCCGTCAACTTGTAGACTGAAGACTGTGAAGTATCATGTTGAGACTCCTGATTCACTGGCAGGGGCTACCTAGCCTGCTGGCTCAGGACACATTGACAGTTCATGAAGTTGGCATTGAAACAGGACGACGTTGTAAACAAGCGTACATATTCTAAGGGCATTGTTCTCGCGGTCATTGTTCTCGACGCCCATCATGACTGTCACTCTCGAACAAAAAGCTGCAATCGGCGAAGTCATTGCTGCCCTCCTCGCTGTAACGGGGGCGCCCCGCAAGCGTCGTGTGGCCGAGATGTTCATGGAGCTCGTGGACCGAGAAGCTTGGCCTGAATACTACCAACTCGTCCCCGCGCCACGGAGCATCGAGGAAACGCAGAAGAGTCTTGCAAGCAACAAGTACCATAACGCCATAGACGCGTACACGGATCTGACCCTTGTCTTCTGGAATGCTCTGTTTTATAACGAGACCGGCAGTCAGATCGCAGAGGACGCGAAGACGCTGAAGGTGCGCCGCTAAAGCCATACCCGGGGAAGCTCTACTGACCTCTGGCCCGTAGAGAGTACTCGAGAGGGAATGGCGCCAGAGGGCTGTCCTGCCCGTGCCGCGGAGCCATTCTCCTCCGCCAAACTCTGGCCAGAAAGTTCACAACTTGTCATGGCGCGATGAAGACGAAGAGGCAGAAGAAGAGCCGGAACCCCCAGCACCTGCTACCGACGCGCGGTCCAGAAATACTCCTACCCCAGTGCCGGCGCCCCCTCGGCAAGGCAGCACGCCTCGCGCCATTGACGTACAACCTATCGAGGTTCAACCAGTCGCGTCGACGTCGAGGACAGTGCCCATTGAACCCGAGACCGCACGACCCAGGCACGACGAAGTGATCGACGTGGAGATGCTCGACCCTATTGACGACTACGCCATATCTGGTCCTGTCATGGGGAACACGGAGAGGGACTTTGAAAGCGAGCAAATCATGCAGAAGCTGGAGAAAAGCTGTCCGCCTTGGCCTGGGTTCTCGGAAGAGGGGTGGACGGAGGATGTTAATCCTGTAGGTCTACCTCCATTGCGCGCGTGTGCGGTAGCTAACTTCCTCAGAACAGGTTCTCGGACATAGTCCATGCCGTCAAAAGCCACAAGGACATCATGTACGTGGTTGAGAGCTGTCCCGCGTCTCGGGCGCTGATAGTATATGACAGAGGTAACCGCCTAGCAGTGGCCCTTGAGAACATCCCCGACGCCTTCAGCGTCCCTTCCGCGTCCTCTCACTTATCTCTATCTCTCAAACAAATCGAGGTTCGTGGTGATTGTCGAGCTTTCCGACACCTGACCAATCTTTCGAACAGACTCGTATCCGTCATAAAAGCTATACTTCTGCAAAAGACTTTGACAAGGACTTTGCCGCGCTCTTCATGCGTGGACGCCGCTATTATCCGATAGGATCGGAATCATACGGCCGTGTGCTGCTTTTGCAACGTCTATATCAAGCTCTCACTGGTCCCGATCCACCAGCCGGACCGCCATATGCGTCCAACACGAACTTCGCATCGCTGGCCGCAGGCCCGGGACGCGTACGACCACTGCACAGTGGGGCACAGAGCCAGACGCAAGTGCCCAGCGTGTCGCGGGCCAGCGCGACCTTGGAGGGGGTGACCGGTGCCAAGGTGTCCGACCAGAACCGTCGATTTGTCGAGGAAGTCAATTACAAGGGTTGGAAGATACGACTCGGCGATTGGGTGCACTTGAGCAATCCCGACGATCCTGCTAGGCCTATTGTCGGCCAGATTTATAGATGTTGGACTGCCGATGCAGACGTGGCTGGGTATGTGGCCCGTCTATCATGGCCCTTCGCATGTCTGATACAAGCGATAGTGTGAAGCCAGGACGGGACGGCATCACCGTGTCTTGGTACTACAGACCAGAGCAGGTGCGTGTAACATATACACCACAGCTGAGTATCGCGCTGATCATACGGCAGACCTTCCACTCGTCCGTTCGCAAGTTCTGGGAGAACGAAGTGTTCAAAACGAGCAAGTATATCACCGGCTTCTTTTGACTTTTCGCTAAACGTGCATCCAGGCCACTTCGCCGATCACCCTCTGTCGGACGTCATCGAGAAGATATCTTGCCAGTTTACCGCCCGTCACATCCGAGGGCGGCCTCGTCCTCCATATTGGTATCCCGGGTTTCCGCTCTACGTGTGCGATTCACGCTACAATGACCGCGATCGCGTATTCGTTCGTATCAAGAACTGGGCCTCCTGCGTACCGGAGGAAGTGCGCAAGGACGATGGGTTCATGCCCATCTTCCCATTCGAGCGCACAGTGTACCCGCGGCGATATACGTCACCCTTCCTGCGTGGAGATACCGAAAGCGCGCCGCTCCCGGGAGGCCTACTTGACACCGCCTATGTCCACGCACCAGCACCGAAGCGCGCGACTCGACGGACGGCAGCGACCGCGGCTTCAAATTCAAACTACGCTGCCCCCGTTCCGCACGTTGAACCTGCGGCGCCCATACCTGCCGTCGACCGCTCCATCGTCACGGTGGCAGGTGGCTATAGTGCTATAGGAGGCACCGTCCATACGGACACGCTACCCCCAGAGACGGTCCGACGATTTGCGCGAGACCCGGCGACAAACGAGGTGCTATGGTTCCCTGCACCGCCGACTACAGCGCCCCGACCGAAGGGCCCTCAGCACAGTCTTGAATACCTGCACTTCTTGGTGGAGAAGCGGAAGCGGAAGAGGGAAGAGACCGGGTCGATGGAGGTGGATGGCCCGGGCATGCCTAAAAGGACTATGTCAGAGACTATGAGTGCTGTTGCTGCCGAACTCGGGCTCTAATCATATGTTGAGTGATGTCTAGTGCACGGGCTAAGTACCTACACCGATGACAGTACCATTCCATGATCTATGCATCGCAATTCCTGAAGAGACAAATTTATCTAGAGCGCCTAATCGTTGGATCTAATCGGAGATTTCGATGTACTTCGCGGGTGCTGCAGTCCGCGGCGGCGATTTCACTGAGAGCATATTTGCGTCTCCTATGGTATCCTTGCCTTGCTTGCCGGTTGTAGACCTTGAAGCACCATGTTGTAACGGGGAACGGGCGATTGTGGTGAGAGGGACGTCGTCCGACGTGCAGTCGCTGATTCCATCAAAGTCGAATGCCTCCCCACCGGTTTCCTCGGGGAGAGCGGCTTGCATATACAACGAACGCTTCGGAATGGCGTCCTTCCTTGGACGTCCGCGAGGACGCTTCAGCGGCGCCGTCACTGTCTTGCTTGCTACAGGCGCTTTCGACTTCGTGACAGGTGCAGTCGCACGATCCTCGTCCGAGCTACCGCTCACGTTGAAGTCGAACGCCTCTCCTTCGCTGGAATGTCCGCATATAGCAGCGGCCGGAGTCGTGTTCTTTCTCGGGCGGCCGCGAGGGCGTTTTGATAGAGCTGCTGTTGCTTTGCCGGTTAAACGTGGCTTCACAATACGCGATAACGCATGTTCTTCGTCGGAGCTCCCGCTGACATTGAAGTCGAACAGCTCGCCATCGTCGCTCCTACCGCCTTCGGCAATTTTGCGTGGTCTCCCTCGTCGTTTTGACGCGGCCGGCCGTACAGGACTTTCACCGTCGTCGGACCCGCTAATGGCACTATCATCCGCATCGTCCAAGACATGCTCCTCTTCATCGTCCTCAACGGCAATAGCCCGTCCTGCTGCGCGTCGATAGCAGCCGCGGATGATGTCACCATACAAGACGTAGGATTTGCAGCTGCGACACTGACCACCCCGCGGTAAGAGGCCTGTGTTGTCCTGCTGAGCGGCAAGCCAATCCTGGGAGAGACATAGCAAGTGTGACGTAGACGTGCAACGGTTATGCGGACATAAAGTTGTTGAGAGCGGCTCCTGCGACAGTTTCAGCACGACTGAAAAAGCACCATGTTCATGCGGCGCACCGAAGAGTATTCTGTGATGCGTTCTCCGCAGACACCGCATGAAGGCTTAGTGGGCAAAGCCGCCACCGCCGTGTTCTTGGCCAAATATGCGGAGGTGAACTGCGCTGAAAGCGGAGGAGTGAGCTTATGATCGTCAAAGCGAGTCGCGCTTACTGTCCGCCACATCTATGGGGCCTGTCCTGCCTGAGCCGCGTTGACCAGAGCGTCCGTCGACGCCTTCAAGCTCGACAGTTGTCGTCAGACCAAGCGGCAGCGCGCGGTATGCAGGAGCTTTGATCAGCGCAGTCCAACACTTCTCGGCCTCCGCCGTGAAGATCTTGACGTGAAGCGGCCATAAACTATATGGATGGCTTGATATCATCATGAGCAGTGTCCTATATTCGAATATCAGCTTGTCAGTCTTTCTATCGACAGATACGAGAGAGGAAGCCCACTGGATATTGTTCTTCATGCCTTTGTTCTTGTGACCTGTGGCCACCAGGCGCTGCCCGCTGGGATCTCGCAGATGCCGCGAGAGTTGCGGGTGCTGCCAAGCCCACTCAAACTGCAGTGCTGCCTGGCATGTTCGTTGAGTTCATCAACAACCGCTAACAACCGCTGCGGCATTGAGAGGCGTGCACTGACCAATTTCGATGGAAAGCCATAAACAATGAGTTGCATGACCCAGGGTCGGCGGTGCTTCGTCTTCCACGCCCCTTGCGTCAACTCGCCTACGCGTATGTGTACACTTCAATTTACAAGAGCCTGAGTGACATTAACCCACCATTGTGTTGTCTACAGAAGGTTACTTCAGCTGATCAAGCACTGAACCATCACGGCAGCTCACCTGATACGTCGCGGAGGATTTGGTGTACTGCCGATGTACGTTCTGCAAGGCCATGTCAATCCTGCTTCGCAGATAGTCAGTAGTACACGAAGACGAACGCTTTGGATGTCGGCGTTTGAATCGACTTCAGCAAGTAGCACGCATAGAACGACGGGTAGACATGAGTATGCAACGAAGAACGGCTTGTCGGTGGCTTGTCCCTCGTGCGCGCTGAGCGCGGGGCGCGTCCTGGCATCCTGGAGGCTCTTAAAGCCTCCAAGGTACCGAGGACCTTTCTCGAGAGTCTTCGGGAAAGCAAGATGGACTGGCTGGAAAGTGATTCAGCTCGCGGGCTCTGGTCGCCACAGTTGACGCGACCGTCAGCAACAAGTTGAAGACATGCACATTGCATAGGGTGGGATTCAATGTCATTTGTCACGCGTCACGTCCGGAGGTCGATAATGTCAACATTTTCTCTTCCATGTGATACTGGAGTCAAGAAAAAACTGCATAAGTTACATCCATACATACTACATACTGTACATACCAGGCTCAAGCTTTCTTCTGCCTCAGCTTCGGCGCATCCTCGCTGTCCACGGGAACACGCCTTGGACCGGGTTGCCCAGCCCTCATCATACGCGGCCGCGGAGGCGAACTAGGCTTACTCCCCGCCTCCCGCGACAACCCTGCCCTCGACGATGATCCAGCGCCCGCCTTCGATGACCGCGTAACAGCCCTGGATGACCCGGCGCCCACTCTCGGCGGCGCAGCGACCTTCTCGGCTGTCCTTCTTCTTCTTCGCCGCCTTCCTCCCAGCGCTGTTCTCCTTCTCCTTGTCCAGAGGGACGCTTGCTTCCCGCCAAGGACGGCGGCGGCGGCGGCGCGCGGCCCTTGCCTTTCATGTCCCGCACCGGCGGCGCAGGCGCAGGAGGGCTGGGTGGCGACAGCGTGATTCCCAGCTCCTCCGCCAGCGACATCGGCTTCGCAGGCTCGATGGGCGGGAAAGGGTCGTCTTCTTCCATACACTCGTCCTCCTCCCGCAGCGCCTCGAGCGCGGGTGCAGGCCCTCCGTCCGACCCGGGCGAGTTCCGAGCAGGAGGATGCGGCTGAGCGGGCTTGGTTGTGCAGGAGAGTACGCGTGGATCATGCGCGACGCGTGGGGCTTGGCCACGGGGTACCCGCGCGAGGGTGTGCGGGGCAGCGCCGGTGCCACAGAAGACAGCGGCGCTGGCGCGGATGTGGATGCAGGTGCGCTGGGCAGCGGCGGTAAGTTTAGTGGCGGGAATGCCATGGGCGGCAGTGCGGGCTGAGGGGGTACGAGGTGCGTGGCGACGGTGGCGGTAGGACGAACGTGGAAGCAGCGACGCGCGCTCGACGGGCTTCTCCCCGCTGGCTTGTCGTCGACCTCCATCGGTCAAGGTCGTAGATTGAGTTGTCGAGACTCGTATGTGGCAGCATCCCCCGCCGCATGCGGCAGCACCTCCGTTCATACGCGGGCTCGACCTGCGCCGACGGCATAAGCCCGCGCTTGACCTAGATACCTTGCGCGGGCTATCAGGCTTAGGCACCTTGCCCGTGCTCCCAGATTTAGAGGCCTTGCGCGAGCCATCAGGCTTGGGAGCTTTGTTGGTGGGCTTTGAAACCTTGCGTGGGCTGGACACCTTGCGCGGACTGCCACGGCCGACGGTGAAGACCTTGGCGGGAGACTTGCGGGCCGGGTGACGAGACGCGGGCGGGAGGTGCGCAGAAGGAAGACGCGGAGACAGCGCTGAAGGGAGTTGGGGTGACGGGGGGAGATGGGATGCCAGAGGGTCATGGGACACGGGAAGAGACGCGGACGCAGACGCAGGTGTCGGTGACAGCTCGGCCAGCGTCTGTTGCACGCCCTGTGAGCGCTTCGCGTCCGCGAGCGTGAGCTTCTCCGCCTGTAGAAGTCTTCAGTTCATCGCGCTGACAGTAAAGCGGCTACCCACCTCCATCGCAGCCCGCTCCTCGCCCGCCGCCTCTGCGAACTTCTTCCTGTTGTCGATGCTGTGCAGCCTGTCGTGCTCCTCCTCCCGCTCGGGCTGGTCAATCGACTCGACGCTGACTTTGCCGGTGTGCCCTTTGGCGAGGCGGCGATTATTGGAAAACGTGTCGACGCGTGCTGGCGTGTCTGAGACCTGGTCGGCTTGCGCGTTGTCTGGATGCGGTGTCAGTGGTACTCTGTAACGCATCGAAGATACGTACCAATTTGTGATTGCAGATGCTTGATGGTATCCTGCAAACGCGTGACCTGTTCGTCTGATACTTTGGTGTCCGATGAGGATAAAGACGAGGAAGGAGTAGGGTCGGAAGACTCTTCGGGGTGGCTCAGACGTGATATAATAGCTCGTATGGCCGTGAGCGTGTCCGAGATCGCGTCGCGAGCAGCCGTTGCAGGCGCAATGGGGAATAAGGTCATGAGGGTATGCTGCATCCGGCTGCGAAAGCTCGTCAGCACCATCACCCGGTATCTCGCCAGCTTGCACACCTCATCCTCGCCAGTGTGGTGGACTATATCCTGCATCTCGTTGACGGCGTTGAGCATCAGCTGCTTGACATACTTGTTCTCCTCCATGATCTCCATGCGCGCCCGCTCGGACTCCTCGAGGGATGTTTCGAGGAAGGAGTTTGTGGGCCCGACTACCTGCGCCGCGTCCGCAAGGCCACCATTCAGGCAGCGCATGCCGCTGGAGACGGCGGAGAGCCGAGACTGCACCTCGGACAACTTGGCCCATTTCTCGGCCATGCGATCGATTTCCTTGTCTTTCTTCTTGAGCTCGTTCTGGTGCAAGGTGCGAATGGACTGTAAACTGGTGCGCGTGCGCTGGAGCTCGGCGGTGGTGTGCTTGTGTGCGGTCTCGGACGCCTGTAGCGCCTTCGTAGCAGTTCTATATGGCAAGAATGAGCATCAGATGAACAGGCAAGGCAGTTGTTGACGCACGCGAGGCGCGACTTGTAGGCGTTCATCTCTCGCTCGGCGCTTGCGGCCTTTTCTTCTGCAGTGTTGTGCATAGACTTGAGGCGCTCGTGGTCGTAGTTCAGAGTCCGTAATCTTGTGGAGAGGTCCTCCGTGCGCGACATGTCCTCCTGTATGGGTTCAGAACGCGTTCGACATCGAAGCGCTGAAACGCACCACTCGCTGGCTGAGCATCGCCAAGAGGCATTTCACCGCCTTCTCCATGTCTGCCGACGCGACTCCGTCCAGGGAAAGCCCAGGCGCAGCGGTAAATCCATGGGCGACGAGCTGGGAGTTGATGTACTGGAGGCTGGATGTGGAGACGAACTCGGTTGATGCGTTGGATGCAGGCGAGTTAATGGTGTCGTCGACATCCCACCGCACATTTCTGGGCCCTGGCGTCTGCATCGCGGGCACGACGGCGCGATGACTGCAGTGGTCAACACCAGGTCAACACGCGGAGAACGCGTGACCGTGTTGGCGGCTACCGGCCGGCAAATCGGCCCGCATCCCAATTGTTGTCCGACTCCCAATTGTTGCCATGTCCTCTTTAAAGTCTTCCCTCGTTCTTGGTCTTGACCGGTGACCACTTCGTCGTCGTCGATCCGCACCACTGAACTCTTGACTCCTCTTGATCTCGACGCCAAAGAGCCCTCCATCATGTCTGAAAGCGCCGCCCACGAAATGCCGCCGGAGATTCTTGGGGAGATATTCATACGCTGTGTTCCCCAAGGGCCAGGTGCCCTCTACAACGATCTTACCTGGATTGCGCCCTCCCAGGTATGCCAGCAGTGGAGACAGGAAGCGATCGGATGTCACCAATTGTGGGCCCGAGGGATCATCCTATCAAACCCCTTCTGGACCTTCACAGCACTGCGTCGCGCCGCCAATGCCCCACTCACGTTCGACATCGACCTCCAGAAAACCGACATGCATCTGGCGGTCACTCTCGTCGGTGTCCGTGTCGCCCAAATGCGGGCTCTATTTGTCTCCGGAACCAGCTCTCAATTACGTGAGTTCTTGCCATACTTCGCCCAGGAGGCGGCGCCCCTGCTGGAAGTTCTTCGGCTCGAACTCCGTGACCGAGGGACGCACAATGAAGATGACAACTTTATACCCGATGTCTTTGCGAAGCGCGGACAGACGTGCGCGCCTTCTCTGCACACCGTGGAGCTCGTGGGATGTATCTACCCAGGATCGGCGCTTTACAAAGCATTCATCCGTTGCCTTGCGTGACCCGCCTCCACGCAGTCGGAGTGGACGCTTGCGAATATTCTCAAAACCATGCCGCAGCTTCAGTCGCTCACTGTCGAAGATCTCGGCAAACCGTCATACCCCCGCAAATCTTCCTGAACCACAGTGGCCTGACGAACCTAACATTCTCGTGCTACAAGCAGCACTTGTCGCGGTCGGAAGCGGACGCTCTCTATGTCTTGCTGTCGACCGTAAAACTCTCCTCCACCTGGAATATCACGGCCGTGTACACGACCTCGACCACTTGTACACCTGTATCCGCCTTCTTCGTGCCCGAATGGTTAACCAGCCACTGGAGATGGACATCGGACAGGTGGAGACGGACGACGGAGCTGAAGAGCTCCACCTGCGAGTATGCACCGTCGGATGGCCACGCAAGTCGCTCGAGCTGCGGGTATCAACTGCAACCTCCATCATCAGTCGCCTTGCTGTTATGCGATACGTCGTCGGTCTGTTCGACCGCTACGATGTTGCCTCCTTCGCCACTCGAGGCTATCACATTGTTGCGAACGGCATCGATGTCAAGGACGTCTGGCAGGGGTATATGTACTTTCCTCGTGCTGTCACCTGCTGGAACATCAACGCTCAACCGCCCCCTCTCCTTCTCGAGGCCATCCTGATTCGCCGGATGCTCTCTATCGGTATCAACACCGGATACTACAAACACAACGAAATCCAACGTGACTCACATGGGAACACCATCCAGATCTTTCCAGACCTACAGAGCATTCGCATCGTGGGCATCGATCTCTCGGTCGCCCTCGTTGGGCTGTACGCGTCGAAGCCGACAGCTCGACCGCCGCAATCAGTCCTGCAGCTCGTTCTTATGATTGTATGGGCTTGCGCTGAACGACGACGCTTAAAAATCGCGGGAAGCTATATCCCTGGAGTGGTCATCGACGGATGTGAAGGTGTGGATGCGGGCGTTGTGTCTGCACTGCGTCGCCTGACTTCGGTGAGGTGGGACGGGAAGGGGTCGACGTCGTGGACCGACTATGAGGATATTCGCACGTTCGTGATCTCGGAATACATCGAGATGTTCAAGATCCCGGACAAGATGTCCATGTAGAAACAATGTTCATACTTCTAAATGCCATCTTCTCAAAGACTGACGCTGGTTTTCTCCGCAAAACCTTTTTGGGACCTTATAATCAGTCTGAGGGCGTGGGAAAGCATGCACGTTCCGTCGTGCAACTGCGTTTCTGCCAAAACTAACAACTTGTACAATTACGATCTCCTGCTCATACTCTTACGAGGAGGGGCCCGAATTTCAATCACCCCGAAGACATGTCCCCCACCTTTTTGCTCCATTTTGTCACGCACATGGGTTATAATACTGATCCAGAGAAGGCACAGTCCGATTTAGCGCCCACTTAAGCGCCCACTCGCCTCTGCTTTCCCCCTCATCTCAGGATCCTAGCAGCGGCCAGACGACTGCAGAAGCCCTCCAACAAAACATGACCGACCCACAGAAGCCATCGGAGGGTCACGACCCGGGATCGCTTCCTCAGACGCGCAACTATCAGCAAGAGATGCTCGGGCAGAGTCTCCGGAGGAACATCATCATTGCTCTCGATACAGGCTCTGGGAAGACGCACATCGCCGTCCTGCGCCTCAAGCACGAAATGGAGCGTCAAAAGAGCAAGGTATGTTGGGGCCGCCGCCTCAACATGTCTCAGCTCATTGGACAACTATCTAGATTGCCTGGTTCTTCGCGCCTACAGTCGGTCTCTGCGAGCAGCAACGCAGCGTCATACAGCGTGCCCTCCCCGTTCCCGTCGGCCTGGTCTCTGGCGCACTTGAACCCGATCAATGGAAGGATGTCGCCCTTTGGACGCGCGTCCTGCGCGAGCATAACATTATGGTGTCTACTCCCCAAGTCCTGCTTGACGCCTTGCGACATGGATATATAAGCCTTGGCCGCGACATAAGCCTGCTTGTATTCGACGAGGCCCATCACGCCGTGGACAATCACCCGTACAATCGCATCATGCTCGAATTCTACACGCAGATACCCGTAAATGTGATGAACGTGGACTCGCTGATTACACCGGGACAAGTGGTCCCCTTTGCTCGCCCGGCCGTTCTAGGACTTACAGCGAGCCCAATCTATGGAGGTAATATCGAGAAAGCGTTCCGGTAAGCCTCCAACTTGTGGCTTGGAGTGATTGTTTTTTCCTGATTTTCTTCAGCACCATCGAACGTAATCTGGACGCCACCATCTGTGCGCCGCGCGTACATCGCAAAGAACTTTTGTCCCATGTCCACCGTCCTACGTTCAAGCACGTCCTATATTCAACCCCAGGAGAGGACGATGCGCCTTTCTCTACCAACCTTGCTGCTCTGCAGTTCGTCATCAATGGAGTGGACATTGAGCAAGATCCGGCAGTTATAGGCATGCGTAGAAGACTTCCAACGCTCGTTCCGGGGACGCCAGAACACCATCGCACCGACCAGAAGCTTTCCAAAGCGCTGCACAAGAAGCAGACGTTCACACACACGGGCCTCACCGCGTTCCAACGCACGGCCGAAGACATATGCCGCGATCTTGGTGCATGGGCCGCTGACTGGTACGTCTGGACCGTCGTGCAGGAGGTTCGAAAAGCAGCGCGTCTAGGCAACTCCATCATCAGTCTTTCGAGCTGGGGAAACCAGGAGAAGAAGTACTTGTTGGGCATTCTCGACCGCGTCGCCGTCAATCCTGTCTCGTATGCTGCGGATGACATCCTCGATGACTCGACCGAGAAAGTGCACGCGCTCGTCAACACGCTCGTGCACGAGAAATTCGAGGCGGAGGCTGCGAACGAGGCGTTCAGCGCTCTCGTATTCGTTACGCGGCGCGACTCTGTTTTTGCTCTGGCTGAGCTCTTGCGGCGACACCCCGTCACTAGCCGGGAGTTTTCAGTGGGGAACCTCGTGGGCACCTCGGAGAGCACTCATCGGCACTCGTTTCTTGACATCACGCGCGTACTACTAGATGAGAAGCTGGACGAGACGCTCGCGGACTTCCGTCTTGGAATCAAGAACGTGATAGTGTCGACGTCTGTCGCGGAGGAGGGTATCGACATCCAGGCGTGCGGGTGTGTCGTGCGATGGGACCCCCCGCCGAACATGGCGAGCTGGGTACAGAGCCGCGGACGCGCACGAAGGAAGCGAAGCGTGTTTGTGCTCATGCTCTCGTCAGACAGTGGACAACGGAAGGACGTCAGCGAATGGGAGCGACTTGAAAGGGAGATGGTTGAGAAATACCAGGATCCTAGACGGGCGGAGTACGCTGACGAAACCGCTCGATGGGCTGACGGGACGGGCGATGACGAAGACGAAGAGCTCATATACAGTAGTCCCACGACCGGGTAAGTCCTCTTCTGCTCCGATCCATTTCTTTGCTGATCCCTAGTAGAGCGATCGTAACTCTACACTCTGCGCTACCCCATTTGGAGCACTTTTGTGCCATGATCCCTTTCTCGGCGCACACCGACAATCGGCCCATATACGACCTGGATCCCCCGGAAATGCCCCCTGGATGGCACGCTGCCCCGCAAACCGAGGTTCCGGTGTACACTGGCCCCTTCGGAGCGGCTGTCACCTTACCCCGCGCTGTACCGCTCGAGGTCCGTACCTTCACAGTCCCTTGTATCTATCGGACCAGGATCTCTGCGTCAAGGCATGTGGCCTTCGTTGCGTACACGACCCTGCACAAGCGTGGGTTGCTCAACGACAATCTGCTGCCGTTCACCTCCGTCGTGGAGCCGGAGCGCGAGGAGGAGGTGCGCGAGATGTTGAAGGACGTGGAGCGACGCGCTGGTATGGCAAACGTGACAGAACAGATGGATCCATGGAGTGCGCGGCAAGATGGCGGCAGCGGATGGTACTCCGCTGTACTGCGGATCGGACATCTGCCGGCGCTTCTGCTTCTGACGAAGACGCCGATGGTCGAATGGACTGAGAGAGACGGGCCTGAGCTGAACAGGCGGGGAACTGATCCGCTTCGCGTCACCCTTAGGCGTCTAGGAGAACCCAGTGCCACGGACGACAGGGTAGCTCAGGCGGTCGAGTATACTCGGAGGCTTTTCTGGGCGCAAAGCGGGGCGCGTATGAAATGGGACGACGTCGACTTTGCCTACCTCGTTCTACCCAGTCGTTTCGACGCTGATGACCAAGTCTGGAGTCGACGACGCGCTTGGTGGACCGGGCATGCCGACTATGATGACCGGCCCTTGCGACATGGTCTCGTCAACGCACAAACCTTCGGCGAAGCCTTCAGCTATCCTGACGATATTGTTTTGGTCCGCGAAGGCTCGGAGTTCGGCAAGACGTTCGGCTTCGTGCGCTGGTCCTATGAGCCTCTTGCTGAAGAGGAGGAGGAGAAATTGCGCGCCCGCTACGAGCGTTTCGATGATTTCGAAGGCATCACATATCCCCTTCTTGTTGTGCAGCCACTCCCCGCGCGAGTAAACTTCCTTGCACCGCTGCCTTCCCGTGATCCAGCATTGCCGCCTCCCGAACCTAGGCTAATCTATCTGGTCCCGAAGTATGCGTCAATAATTCTGCAGAGCGCAGAAGACGCAGAATATGCTACTCTTCTCCCTTCCACACTTCGAGCCATGGAAGTCGCTTTCACCGTCGATTCCCTCCGAACGAGCCTCTTCGCGGACACACCGATGGTGAACATATCTAGGCCCTTGCTTGCGGTGGCAATGACTGCACCTGTTTCCCAAGAGGCAGACAACTATCAGCGCTTGGAGACAATGGGCGACACGGTGTTGAAATTCCTTGCCTCCATTCAGCTGTTCGCTGAATACCCACTGTGGTAAGTACTCCTCCTGTCTGGGATGCTTGGCCCTGCCTAACTCAGCCAAGGCACGAAGGCTACTTGGCAAAGCAGAAGGACCACACCGTCTCTAACGTACGCCTCGCAAAAATCAGCGTACGAAGACATATATTCCAATGGATCGTACGCGGTGAGCACCGCACAGGAGCGTTTAGTAAAACTGCCTCATCCAAGACCAGACAGACTCATCGGCAAGAAATGGAAGCCAAAGTACTGCCTTCCAGCTGGATCTCCACCGTTGGCAGAGCCTTCCAAGAAAGGCAAGGACCTTGCGGCGGCGAAAGGAGGTGACGATAGCAAAGAGGAGAACAAGCAGTCCAGCGAGGAGTCTTCGACTACGCCGAAGGACAAGAGGAAGAAGAAGAAGAAGAAGAACCAAGATGATGGGAAGTTGTCAACCAAAGGTGGGTCTCATTTTTATCTTCGAGATACTGCTCATGCAGTCCACAGTCCTCGCCGACGTCATTGAGTCGCTCATCGGTGCTGCCTATGTTCACGGTGGAATGTCCTTGGGACGTAAATGCGCTCAGTTCTTCGACCTTGGCATGAAGTGGGACACAACATCTGCACGGATCACCGCTATCTTGTCGCGGACCGTCACCTTGGAGCAGACACCGGCGGAGTTGCAGTATGTCGAACGTATGCTTGGGTACACGTTCAAGCGCAAGGCTCTCCTGATAGAAGCCCTTACGCATGCTAGCTACCAGGAGCCGCTTCCGACTCCGTCATACGGGCGGCTGGAATTCCTCGGTGATGCGGTGCTCGACATGGTCGTTACACCTTATATCTTCGCTTCGAAGAAGAAGTACAGCCCAGGCCACATTCATCTTCGCCGTAGCGCCGTCGTCAACATGCACTTCCTCGCGTTCGTCTGCCTGCGCTCTCACATCGCTGTCGACAAGCATATGCCTCGCCCTAGTGCGCCTGACTGGCATGTCGAGATGAAGTCCGAGGCACAGGACATCTACCTTTGGCAGTGCATGTTACATTCGAGCCCGACCGTGATTGACGACCAGAACAACACCTTCACGCGCTTTCGTCGTCTAGAGGATAACATCACTGAAGCTCTCGACACGGGCGACATCTTCCCATGGGCTGCGTTAACGCGCATGCAGGCGCCCAAGTTCTTCAGCGACGTAGTTGAGAGCCTGATTGGCGCAGTGTACTTGGACGCCGAGGGCGATTTGGAGGTGGCAGCGAGCGTCATACGCACCCTTGGGATCACGCGAGTGCTGGAACGGGTGGTAGATGAGGACCTGGACGTGTTGCATCCTTTGTCACGGTTGTCCGTGTGGGCGCAAAAGAGCGGGAAGGAGCTCGAGCTGAAGTGTGCGAAGGAGCGGGGGAAAGCAGTGTGCAGAGTGCTTGTCGACGGCGAAGAGGTTGCACAGGACGAGGATGCCTACCACGGCAAGGTCAGCTTGACTGAGGTCAAATTCACCGCGGCAGAGAAGGCGGTACGCGTGTTGAAGGTGCGCGAGGGCGACACGAAAGGTGCGATGATGATGGGCAAGCGCAAGAGAGCGCATCCAGAAGCGAAGTAGCAGATATGATACAAGTCTAGTCGTGGGCAGAAGTACATTATAATACGTAGCGGAAGCTGGGATGCTTGGGGCCCTCCGCGAGGACTGCCGTCGGCACGTCCTTTGACGCCTGGAGTGTGTATGCATGAGCGCCCAGAACCTTGATGTATACACATTGGCTTTGCTCACCCAGTTGACACCCTGCTCCCGGTTGCGCGCACGGTTCTGCAGCATCATGTACGTGCGCATCACGAGGAGAATGGTGATGCCGAGCATTTGCAGACAGGCGGAGATGATGAGCGCCTTGGTATACTTCGGTGCCCATGTATCGAGGAAGATGTTGGCACTGATGAGCGATCCAGCGTTCGCAGCGAACGTCAGGCAGCCACTGTAGATGTCCGTCAGTCCTTTCAGACGAGCAAGTGTACGCAATGCTCACGTTCGGAAGGCACGACCGTTCTCTGAGGGGTCGTTGTTGTTATGCCAGGAGCTGTAAAGGAATATGAGCGCGGAACAACGAGAACGACGAGGATCAGGCGCACTGGAAGATGACAGTCGGAACTTGCGCCCCGCACTGGATGAGGAAGCACGCAAAGTACCCAACGCCGATCGCCGAAACGGGCTCCGCGGCAAGGATGATGCAACCCGTCATCGTGGTAGCGAGCGCCAGCATAAGGAACAGAGTCCTCTGCCGGGTGTAGTCGGACAAGAAAGCGATCGCGAAAAGGTAGCAGACGGCAACCAAGTTCGGCGCAACTGTGTACAAGTTGGTCTTGACTGTCGAGAATCCAAAGCGGGAGAGCAGCTGGGGCAGGAAAGTCGTCGCAGTCCTGAGGTAGATCGTCAGATCGGCTGAAGGTAGACGTTGAAGAAGTGACATACGAGGATGCGGTTCCGTAACACTGTAAGCGGGAGGTCAATCACAGTCGCCGTCTTTCTGAGAAAAAACGTACAAGAGCGAAGATGATAAGGACATAGAACTTCCAGTCCTTCGCAGGGGCGAGGAACTCGCTCCACTTGAAAGGAGCGTCAATCATCTTCGACGAATCCTCTGTTGATGGATTAGCACACGGCCCAACATCAGCCATAGCCGCACATACTCAGCAGCCGAACCTACAACAGCGTCAGACACGGCGCGCTTCAGAGGTAGCAATGCAAACTCACCACAGCGGTCTCCTTCTCCTTCTCCGACAAAAACTTGGCACGTTGGGGGAACAACGGCAACAAGATACTGATCCCGGTGTCAGCGGCCACCTCAAGAGAAGTACATCGGCACTTACAAGGCGATCGCACCGCACACGATCGTCATCCCCCCCTCCAGCAGGAAGAGGATCTGCCATCCACCGATCTTGCTACTATTGATCTGGAACACACCGTACGCCAACAGGCCGGAAAACGCGCCGGAAAACGCGGCCGCGCTGTACCACACCGCCAGCCGCCTAGCGAGCTCGCCGCGCGTGTAGAAGGATGTGAGGTAGATGGGGACCGTAGGGCCTGATCGTGGACATCGTTAGAACGCACGCCGCCAAGGGATTTGAAGCTGGACGCACCGAAGAATCCCTCAAAAGTGCCCAAGAAGTACCGGACCGCGATCGCGCCGCTGTAGTTCTTGCATGCAGAGTTCTGAGATAAATTGTGAAGCGCGTTAGCCATGGTGCCCATTGAAGGATGTGTAGACGCACAATCATCGCCATCGATCCCCAGAAGATCATGTACATGGGCATCATGCGCGCAGCTCCGAAGCGCTTGCTGAGATAGCCACCGACCACGGCCATCGTAGAGAACGTGACGCTCTGCACAGTGAGAATGTTGTTGTACTGGTTTCCCACAAGCCCGAGGTCCGCGTTCAGCCCATCCGTCTTGGCGTTGCCTGCACAAGACGTCAATGTACCGCTCGTTCTTGCGTGGAGTAAAACGCACCCAAATTCCCTCTGTCCAGAGCGGAGAAGAGGTACATGCAGAAGATGATGGGCATGAGGTGCAAGTCGAGTTTTCGCCGGAGGCGCGCCACGACGGCGGGGTCCACGTCGTACGCGGCGAGCTCTTCCGCGGTGAACTCGTACTGCGATCTGTCGTACTTCGCTGGGCGCGATGCATCGTAATCCACAGCCGGCTCCGTGGTCGCCACTGCCGTGTTCTTCTCGAGCTTGTCGCTGCTGTCCATCGCGCCGAATCAAGAGGAGCCTGTAGGAGAGCCGCGGAGGGAGACTAGCTAGAGGTCGTCGCACGCCTGGTGATGATTTATAGTGCCCCACCCTTCGGCATGCTGTGGCATTCGGGAGGGCGCACGCACCATCGTCCGTCAGCACTATCGTCGTTGAGCACTAAAATGCTATCACGCAATGACTACATCGTCGCCCTCGGATTCTATCGCATCGGTTTCAAAAGAACCATCAGCCAGTGAGATAGGAAGGTTGAGGCCTTATCAGTCCTCCTGGGACGGCATGGGACGGTGATGCCTAAATGATGCCCGTCGTTGGAAGACCGGGTGGCGCACTTATCGCTACCTGCCGTGGGCGAACCAACCGGGCAGACGAAATCGCGGGAAAGGGACGGAAGACCGGGCTGTCGGGGCACATCGGTAGGTTGCCGCTGTGTACATTTTTACACGAGTCTGTATCGATGCTTTGCAGAGTGTCTTGCAGAGTCAGGTCCGGGTCAGGACGCAAGGGCTGCCTTATCAGCTCCATTCCGACGCCCACACATCCCTATCCCAGTTCTCAACGAGGAGAGGGTCGTCCTGCAGGGCGCCGGGTGAGTCCAGTGAGATGAAATGTCACGTATGGTAGGCGCACCTTGTACTTGATCTGGAAGTCGGAGAAACCGTTCCTGAGAACATAGACGGCTTGCTCTGGCGCGGCGTCGATGATGTTCTCGCGCGTCTCTTGGTAGATCTTTCGTGACCGTTAGCGAAGCAAAGCCCGCTTCGTCGCCGCGACGCACCCGCGCAGCCTTCGGTCCTCTGCTGGCCAGTCAATACCAGGGACCGCGTTTGAGCGATGCTACGCACCGGACCTGCGATAACGTGCAATGAAATACCATGACCGGCACGTCCTTCGTCTCCGCGACGAGCTTGTCGACATTCAACAAAAACTCGCGAGACGGGTAGTTCATCGCGCCCTTGATGTTCCCTCCCTCATAGTCGTCATCGCGCACGTCGACGACGAGAAAATCCTTCGCGGGCGTCTTGTCGCTCTTCATCATCTGCGCGAGGTCCTGCGACGCCGCCGTTCACAATGTGCGCGCAAAAGGGAGCGGCCAGAGCGTACATCGCCGGTCATGTATTTGAACATGCTTCGTATCCGTTGCGAGTGAAGAGCGCGCGGAGCGAAGGGGAGAGTAGGAGACCGCGCTGCGCGAAAGCAGACGTGACTCAACATCATGGGTAAGTATGATCAGTGAGTCTAAGGCGGGCCGGCCAGTCCGGACGAGCACCCATTGTTGACCCATTCAAATTGGCATGGGTTGGAAAGACTGAGTTGTTATTATAGTACAAGTGTAAGGTTGAGGGGTATACGTATGCTACATCGATAGGTCGAATCCATTGAACTCCCAGCCACACATTCGTGCAATGCATCACTGTCAGTCGCCCGCCGTCCTTAGAGCGTGTACTGGTCGAAAAACGGTAACAAGTCGGACTCCGTGATGTTGAAAGGCGCAGACTTGCCGTCCGCATCCAACCCCTCAATCGTGCTCGGCCATATATGGTCCATGCCCTTGATGCGATAGCGCCTGACCTGCCCCTCGTCGCCATCGTCGCCCCACGTCCACAGGTTGGTGTCGTTGTGCGGCTGCGACATCTCGTAGTCATCCTTCTCGTATCCATTGCGGTATGCCCAGTTCTCCGCAAAATCGTTGATGCTGGGCAGCTCCTCCTCATCGTCGTCGGACGTCTCGCCGTCAAACTTGATGGTCTCGTCGGCATCACCGTGTGAGATGAGGACGGGGACCTTGCGGCCTGGCTTGCAGTCGTCGCCTGATAGCGAGTCGGGATAGTACGCGCCCGATATTAGCCCGTATGCTGCAAATCGGGAGGTGATGTTGGCGTTGCACGCGAGGCGGTTCGTCTACATGTGGGCGTCAGTAAGGGGTAAAAAAAATGAGGCTTTACTCACAAAACCTCCACCATTGGACTTTCCGGAAGCGTAGACACGACTTTGGTCGACACACAGGTTGTCGAAAACCTCGTTGAGGACAGCGCCCGTAAAGTCAATCTAAGAGGAGTTAGCGTTCGCACGTTGCGCCTCAAAACAACCAACTCACGTCGTCTGCATCTTCGTTGGCATACGGCGCGCTTCGCCATGCCGTCCGCCCGTTGTCTCCTTCTAGCCCTTGCGGGAACACGGTGATAACACCCATGCCGTTCAGCCGCTGCCCTGCAATAGACAGCTGTGACGCCTGCTCCTGATCGTACATGTTGGCGCTGGCGCCGTGGAAGGAGACGACGAGCGAATGTGAGAGGGAGTGATTGTAGTTCTCGGGTATATGGACGAGGTACGTCCGCTCCTCCCCGCCGACGGTGGTGTTCTGAACATGGTGGTGGTCGTGGTCGAAGTCCCAGCTGACGTCGCTGTCGCAGCCGGAGGAGCTATTCGTGCCACTGCGGGACCGAAGTGTAGACGCCGTGTACGGGACGAACGCAGCGTCCGCTGGTATCAAGGAGGTGAGAACGGAGAGGCCGGTGAGGATAATTCCAGCCATTTTCGGTGGCGCGCAGAAGTTGCGAGGGGTATGAGAGCAAGTAAAGGTCGTGTAGAGTTAGGGCAACATCGCGCCTTGTTATGTAGGCAAAAGTCGCGGGCAATCGGGATGACGTACGGTAAACTGGAGGAGGACGTCGTCGTGGAGTGTCTGATCGCTACGCTCGGCGTGCGCGAGACATGTCGAATGTTGGCCCGTCGGAACGCAAATATTCATTTACGATCGCCAGTCATCCGCGCGTGAAACATCGACTGAAATGTTGCTCTCGAGATGTCTGCCAGCAACCGGGAATCCATGAAGCAACCGGGAATCCATGAAGAAGACGTGAATGCAGCGTTACGCAGAGCAAGGAGGACGACTGCCAAAGGAGCCAAAGGGCGACACAAACAATTGCAAACCAGAGATCGTAGTCAAAAAGCGCCACCTTTTGCCTCGGAAAGCGCCAATGAGGTCAGGAATATAGGTAACCGTCGGTGACGGTACGAGAGTCATCGTATTCCACAGGCCCTCCAACAACAGCAGCCGTTGAGCAGACGCGCATCGAGGACGGAGATTGAAGCAGTAGGACACAGTCGCCGCGCGTCGCCGAAGATAAGAGCCCTGGAGCAACTGCGATGTACCAGAACTCTTGAAGTGCCCGGGCAACCCCCGCTTGGACCGGGTTACATCACGTGCGGCGCTTTTCCCGCGCGGGGGTGATGCCGCCGGTTACCCCGCTCGCGCCCTCCCTTTTTGGCCGCCGCGAACGCGGTCGAACGCGCCGCTCGCGCCTTCCGCGCCCTTCGCGGCTCTCGAACGCTGCTCAACGCGGCGTTCGCGCCAGAACGTGTCTCAGCGACCCACGCGCCCCCGATAAGCCTACGTAGTTTTAATAAACCGGTTTCTGACATTTCCCCGCGCACGTTTCGCGGTCTCGCCGGCGCCCCCGGTCGCGCCCCCGCCCTTATCGCCGGTGTCCCCCGCCGCGCCGCCGCCCCCTCTCGATCTGAATCAGCCGCCGTGTTTCGGCGGGGTCAGCTGCCTGCCTCGGCATCGCGTGAACCGCGACATTCGACTGACTCTCCGTCAGCGCGAAAGGCGCGTTCGTCGTCTGCGCGAGCCGATGACTGCAGCGGGACTTTGAGAAAATGGGGGCGTTCGGTCTTCGCCCCTTTCGCTCCTCGTCTTCGACGCGCCGCTCTCACTCGCGAAAGCCGCCCTCGCACGCTTATTCGCGCTGTTCACTCAAGTACTTGCGATGTCACCGCGTCGATCTGCTTCACCAGAAGTCGAAGTTCAACTCGAACAACAAGAACAGCAGACGAGCGCGGCCAAGGCTGGTGCCGTGCTGCAGAATTCCGAAGGCGGTCGCTGTGCACGGCCGTACGAGCCAGAAGAGCTGAGGTGAGTTGATGACCCTTCGCACGCAACGCTTTTACCATGCTCGCACTTGCTGACTTGCTCTTACGAAGGCCATTTCATGTTCCTCAACTCTGTGATATCATCAGGAGCCAGCTCGACAACATCCTTACGCCTCTGCCGGCGACACTCAAGCTCAAAAGGGCGAAGAAGCAGCACCTCATTGACATTCTGCTGGACTCCAAATACGGATTCACGACTCGCGAACCCAAGAGAACCTACGACCCCGCACACGGTGTTCGAGTCTCGCGCGGTCGAGGCCGCGCTGGCCGTGTCAAAGCGTCCGCCGGTCGAGCTTTCAAGTCGTCGAACTCACAAATCATCGGCGCTTCCTCAGCGTCCGCACTCGCCCCGTTCCTTGTACGTACATCTCCCCTTCGCCAGAATTTTCCTCCTTGCTGACGCTCGTCTTCCACAGGAGTCATCGTCTCTCCCTTTCGAAGATGGGTTGCTGTCTCTACCGCCCGACAATGATGCGCCAGACTTTCCCGGTGCCTTCCAGTATGTTCAAGACGCTGGTAGCGCAGTCAACATATTCGCGGCTGAGGAGTTCGGTCCGGGCGCGTTTGCTCATACCACGGGAACGTCCTTCGACAAACTCTACACAATGGGCCATCAAATACAGGTACAAAGCCACAGTGACACAGCGGAGCATCTAAACTGACATTGCTTTACAGAACCTGAGCTTTAACATCTACGACAGGCGCGAAGTCCTGCCGGAGCAGCGCGTGCTGCCCGACAGGGTGGATATGACCGTCTCAGTCACGAGCGATGCCGCAGGACAACAGGCGACGGCGGAATGGCGCGATATACTAGGCGAAATCCAGAAGACTGCCAGCGCGATTGGAGGTGAGCGAATGTGCCCTTCCGCATATCTAACTAACGACGCGAAATTCAGGCGATAACTTCAAACTTTCGTACTCTCGACCCTTTGACCAGTTCAAACGCGCCATTCTTCAAGTTGTCCAAGGTATATCCCTGGAAGAGGCTTCCAACCACTGTCCCAAGCTGGTCGTAGACAAGGAGTCTTTTGAGTATAGCTTGTTCATCGACTCGGTGAGTACATCTCCTGCTGAATAATTCTGCCGACTGACCAGAACTTCAGCTGGGTTATGGGCCGTTCCTACCCCAGCGCGCCCAGTCTGCTGATTTGGCGGCCGCTCGTGAGTGTCTCCTTGGTCCGGTGCTCAGATCGATGGCCTGATGGCTACAACAGATCAAAAACTCGAAGCCCTTGCCACATCGAGCACCAGCAAGCTCCTGTCAATGGATGAGATCCGTGCGAGAGGGCAGGCTAGGCGCGTTGTTGAACAAGATTCGGCCGCCCGTGACCCCGAACTTGGGAGGACCATGTGGCTTGCAGCGGAGTTACGAGCGAGAGACGGATACGACACCTTCAACAATGCGAAGAACAAGATGCGCGACCTGAGGTTTGAGAGCATAGCTAATCAGTGGGCCTTTGCTATAGAATTTATCGACGAGTACGTTGTTACGAAGAAGTATCCTGGAACGGTAAGTGATTTTCATTGTTGCCACCATAGTCTTGCTGATAGTTGAATAGGATGTTGAAGTGTCCCTACAGGACACTTACACGGCGCTCAAAAGGAAATCGACTTGGGTCCGGGTCGCAAGGGACGGCCTTCGACGGTACCGCGCTCACCGCGATCACCCCGACGTTGTGGCCGCCATCAATGATCCAACGTGCACTGGAGTTGAAGCCTTCATAGGCCTACTCAGGGGAGTTGCATCTGGCTAGATGTAGCGTGATATAGCCTTACTAGACCTTCATCGTACTTATACGCGTATTGACTGCCCTTCCGAAGAGAGTAATTCCTTGTTTTTCCCCACACATGTGTGGTTGGTCACTACCGTCAGCTGACAAGACCCGTGTGACGGAGGAGATGGGGACTTAGAAGCACAAAGCTGATAGTACTTAGGAACTGCGCTAGTAGTTCAGTATTGCATCACACGTGAAGTCGAACTGAGCTCACGTGCCAAGTTCGCCAACCCGCCACTTCCGAGGTTATACTCGTCTTACGCTGCGCTCGCTTGCTTTGGTAATTTCTCAGTCTACTCTGATGCATGCAATGCACTTCAATTAATCATAGTTTCGTGCTTACTCCACCGGTTCTCGAGGAATGAGCAAATGAGTGCGCTCCTCCGAGCGATTGTGGCGATTACCATATCCGGACAACAATGTCTAGTGTCAATGTCTCCCCTCTTCGCTGTCCGCTTGTCAAATATACAACGTACTCTCGGAGTACTATCCCCCAGCTTAGCATGTCCCTTGAGTCCCCACTCGTAGGGGTCACTCTGATTCCTCAGTAGTTAGTCAAACATTTTTATTGCGAGAGGCTACGTAGCAGTACACATTATCTCTATTCATTGTGATACAACTGCCAATTTCACCAGACTACCCGAGTTGATAAGACAGCACCATCTGGAACCCAGACACCATGTAAGAAAACAAAGAAGGCTCATCATGCAGGCCTTGAAACAATGTGGGAAGCCGTTGTGGTGCGAAGCAGCGGGTGGGCGTTGCAGAGCAGCGGGAGGGCGACGCGGAGCAGCGGGAGGGCGTCGGCGGCGCGTGCGCTTGCGTGCCAATGTCGATGTTGATCCTGTGAGGCGCCTGAAGGGGTCCGCGGCATTGCAAGCGCCCAAGAAGAGTGCAGAGAGGCAGGAGAGGGCGGTGGCACGAGTAGACGCCAAGCCGCCGATCACGCATTCACCCCCGCTCACAGCAAGCATCAACGGCGTCTTGTACGCATAGTGCAGACAGGGCGGGAGGGGACGCGCTCGCAGCAAGTATAGGGCAGATGCGAGGTAGGAGCGGGGAGTGAGGCGAGGGGCGAGGTTGCTAGGGTCGCGGACATTGCCCTTGACCGCGCCCGCGCGGCCAGCGCTATGAGCGAGGTATAAGGCGGGTGGTCGTGCAATGACAGAGGCCAGCCAGGTCGGAAGTCAGCGGGCTCTGCTCATGACCGCGATCATGAACAGTGCGAGTTCGCTGCTGGTCAAGTAGCTTGCGCGCTGTTGCCATGCTCGCTTGTCTGGGTGCGCTACACTACGCGACGACCACCCCGTCACCGTGTAGAAGCCGCGCATCCGCATATTCTAGCTGTGTAGGGGCATGTTGAACATGCGTGCCGAGATGGGAACGGGGGCGCGGAAGACGAGGGAGGAGCGCGGCAAGGGGCTGTAAGTTGATCGGTGGTGGGTGTCTGCGACTCCGCCATTGTCCGGCTGTCAGCACTCACTCCTGTCGAGTTCGTCGGGCAGAAGGGGAGGGGCGGGAAGCGAAGCGCGGGGCATGGGTGGCGGCGCGCGGGAGATGGACTGCAGGTCGACAGCGACAAGCATGGGTGGGAATGGCACCCGAGAAGGCTGCGCGGGAGACGCACGGCGACGCGCGAGGATAGGCGAAGGCGACGCAGATGGCCGAGGGCTTGGAGCGAGCACGCACGACGGGCGCGCTTCGCTGTGCTTGTCATGCACGCTGTCCGTCTCGCGCTTCCTTTCGGACGTCGAGCTCCTGCCGCGCTGAAAGAAGCACCCAGAACGTTCGCTGTGCCCACTAAGTACTCCTTCGAAGCTGCAGGGTAGTTGCTGAAGCGGGCAAAGGGGCGGGGACGTGAAGTCACGAGCGTGTTGTTGCTTGCCAGGAGGGAGGCAAGGCTTTAGAGAATAATGGAGCTCGCGTTTGAGTCCGGCGATGATCGTAAGTAGTGATAGGCGGAGGAGAGCGCAGCGTGCGGAGAGCGCGTCGAAGAAGTACAAGGGCAAGGTCGATCGAATCGCCGCCCGCCGCAATATCGGCCCGATTTGACTTCAGTTCTAAGTTATTTGATGACAATATTCCTCCTCAGCGTCGTTTTTTTTCTGCAGTCCGTGGCGCACGAGAGAAAGCAGCGAGTCGACATCATTATCATTGTATAGGTGCCGCTCATTGCTTTTGACTACTCAAACTCTGACTTGACACAGGATTGACCGTTCAGTACGCTCAAACTTCTGCGTGCCACAATCTAGTATGCATAGGGCACCGTCTCTCACGATAGCCATATTAGAGAGAGTGAGCGTAATAAATGAACATCATCATACTACAGTGATGAAGTACGAGATATACCGAAGACTGGGTGCTTCTGACAAGCTCTCGAATAACGAAGGAATTAAGTACTCGTCATGCCGTGGTATGTGCCTGCGGAGGACAACACAGACGCTATGTTATCGCCTTTCTTCGTGCTCTGAAGCCACTCCATGAAGCTGCGGGCAGACCGGAGGTGAGTGAAGGGTGACTGGCGGTCAATGGGATATCTGTCACGCAGAAACTGGAGGGCGAACGACGAGGTCCAGTTCGGCCGCCTCTGCAGTTCCTCGATAAGGTTGACCAGCTTGGTGCGACGCGATCCTTCCGATTTTTCGCTTGCATTGTTGCGCTTCCAAGACCCTCCCCACCCATCATTCAGCTGAACGATGGATAGCTGGCCGTCGAGCCCCACAACATGCTCCTGCCAGATGTCGTCGACAGATAATGACTCCTCCTTGACGCGTCCATCATCCAAGACGCGCTTCTTGCGAGTATACAGATAGCAGGGGAGGAAGCGGGAGGGAGTAGCAGTCGTTGACTCAATCCAATCCCATCGATGCCGCGACACACGGTCAGCGCCGTATTTCGCGCGGAGCTCGGCCATGGCCACCTCGCGGCATTTGGCTTGGCTTTCAGAGGGAGACGGGTGGCAGGTCTGGTTGACTCCGGGGTTGAATATATCGAGCGCATTTGGTGTCTCGGGGTGAGAGTCGGTTGAGATGGGGATGGGTTCCGAGTCGTGATCAGAAGGGGGAGCGGGCATGTGCGCGGGCGGCAGAGAGGGGGTAAGAGGCGTGGAAGTGGGGTCACAGGTTCTCCCAAGCTCTGCCGATGCAGCCGCTGGACCCATTGCAGGTACTAGAGCAAGTAGCGGATCAGTCAAATGTACTCATGCTGCACAATTCTACTCACCGAAAATTGGAGGGACCGCCTGCCTGCACTTGCGAGGCCGCCCCGTATCAGCCTGAGCCAGCTGCGAGATCATAGCCTCCATGGCCCCAAACCGAGAGTTAATCTGCTTCATGAGATACTGCTGCTCCATTCCGTACGTATTGACGACCCCGCGGAAGGTATTGGCGACATGAGCGGGCAGATTTCGCATGTTCTCGCGAAAGCGTTGCTCAACATCCAGGATAATCTGAGTTGAGCGAACGGCGAAGGCGTGGAAGGACTGATCATTGAAGGGCGCATACTTGAGGAACTCGCAAGTAGGATGAGTGCAGTAGAGGATGGCGGCGTCTTGAAGCAAAATGCGCCGCGCACGAATGAGGAAATCGAGGAATCCCTTGAGGGCGTAGTCGGCTGCTAGTACGCCATGTGTCTCGCGCCGCGTCTTCATCTTCTCCTGCTCCTCTTCAACCCAAGGGAACAGGGTCTTGATAAGCTCAGGAGGCGGCTCTATGACAGTGTAAGTCACAAATCTGATATATTGGGGGAAAATCGCTCACCTAGACAATTTCTCGGTATCATATACGCCTCTGGCCGCTGCCCATTGAAGCTAGCCGCAGCCAGCATGCCCTCAATTGGGAGCGACCGGTCGTAGCGATCGTATGCGCCGTTACCGCTCTCGCTCCATCTGCCCACAGCTTTAGCTTCGGAGCGCGAAGCACGGTTGTCGCGAATGTTCTTGACCGTGAACTTGCGGCCGGCGTGCGTCTTCGCCGATATGATGATGTTATTGCGCGCCTGAATCAAGTTTACGCGGTTCAAATGCTCTGTTGATGAAGCTCACAATCAACAAAACATCGTAACACGAGTTATAGCGAGACTCACGCTTATACGACATCTCCGTATCGTCACCGTCCTTCCCAGGGAACATATGAATAGAGTACCATGGACGCCGTCCATAGTCGCCACTGGTGGAGTCGGAGAAGTCCGGTGCGAAATCGGGAACTTCGCGTTCGACGACATGGAAGAGCACAAAGAAATAGAGGGCGACTGCACCAATGCAGCAGAGCTCCGGATCACGGTGTCTGAACGCGGCATGCTCCTCAACCCGCCCTTCCTGATTATGCTTCCCTTGATCACGCAAAAGTACGAGCGCCTGTAAGTATGCTATGAGTAATGATGAAGGGCATGAGCGCTCTATTCATACCTCGATAGTAGCAGTTACACCAGCTGTGTAGTCCGAGAGCTCCGGCATCGGCACATCGCGAATACTGATATCGGAGAACAGCAGCGAGCGTGTGCTGTCCCCACGAAATGCGGTGACAGACGACAGCAGCAGCATGCTTCGATCGCGGACGCCTAGCAGAAGAGCAGAAGGGCCCTTTCTGCCTTGCAAGCACCACATAGAGCTCCGTTTCAGCTCTTGGACGGTGTACGTATCTGGCCTATAGTCAGTTCAAGGCCTACATCATGCAAACGGTCTACACTCACCTGATGATGTCCCCGTCGCCTTCGATTTCTGCCCGGACATAATGCGCTGAGGTTCACTAGCTTTCTTGGAGATCTCGAACTGTTTGATGCGCGCGTCGTTCCGCAGCGGCTTCTGCGCGTCCGCGCAATCCGTGTAGACAGGTTCATGTTGATGGTTAAAGCGATAGCTCTCAAGAGCACTGACGCATTGCTTGACGTGTTCAAGGCCAACGGTGCTACCGGCGCGCTCTTCGCCATCGGTATGACGCTATAGGAGGGATCAGTATTCTAGCTCGAAGCAGTGACTGAAATAGACGGCCGTACCTTGGGACGCTCACACTCATACTTGAGAAAGATTGCGACCTTGGTCGCCGTGATAGGATGCGGCGGCACATGGACGTGGTCCGGATTTTGCTGAACGCGCGCGTGTTGGTATTGCATCCAATATTTCTCGTATGCGGCTACGTGTCGGTTGTAATTGTTCGAGCTTGCCTTGCCGGCTTTCAGCGCGTCCTGCATCTCCACCCGAGTAGCGTGTGTTTCGTAAGTCTCTGCCTCGGAGATGTGCGAGAGATGGCTCGAGTTCGGAAGAGCGGTGATTGAGCGCGAGAGACCGTTGTAGGAGGACACAGATGGTAAGATTGCTGCAGCAGCGGAGGAGTGCGGAGCAGGCATGAAGAGGTTTGCGAGGGGGTGATTTGAGTACAACGAGTCGGGTGGCATAGTGTACGATGGCATAGGCAAGTATGGTGGCAGTCTGCTGTTGGTGAACTGAGCAGCCTGAGGCCCATCATTCCTGGCGAGACCGATGGAAAGTGCGTCCGTGGTAGTTCGCTGGCGCTTGCTCGCAGGCATACGATCGAAGTTCCCGGACATGGCCTGATAGCGCGCTTGCGCAGGTGTGAGTGAAGGCGGCGGAAGAGCTAATATGAGAGCGTTGAGCGTGCGCTTTTCAAGCTTGCATTATGCTGACGCACCGTTCATACCGGCTCGACTTGCACACTTCGCGCCCATTGTTCAACTTCTTCGGAAATGAATTCGTCAAGGTGATCAAAACTTGACCCTCCTCTCAATGATGGGCTGCGGTACTTCAATACAGTGCTTTGTGCGATGAGGGGCGACGCGAAGGCCCAGAATAATTCATTCATTGTTGGCAGTCGTCTGGCGCGCGAACGCTGCATGAGAACAGAGCGAAAGCCGCGATCAGCGCTATTGATCAGATTTGGCAAGAGCTATGTGGCGTTGTCACGATGACGGCTCCGATGGGCAGCACGCGTATCTTTCCGCGTCGCGCGACGCCTTCAAATCACACACGCCTTTCGGCGTGGCGCGACTCAGGCGCGACTGCGTGTCGTGTATTGAAGTTCAAGAATTGAGATTCCCCTTACTCTACTCGTAAACTAAGCATCTCGGCCTCAATGAACTCATAGTCAAGCCAAACACTGAAGGGAGATATTGGAGAGAGGAAGGCCGCAATAGCGGCTGCGGTGTGGTTGCCTGGCGTGGGCTCGGCGGGGAACAATGGACATCGGGGATCAATGGAGGTGACATCATGCCCTCGGAATGCTAGCCCAGGCTAGCCCGCGGCCGCCCGGGCGGAGGCCAGCGCACGTACACACAAAGGAAAATCGTGTATTTGAGAAGCGAGGTAACCCACCATTGTCTGAGGGGTAACCGACAGGGTAACCGGGCATTTGGTTATGGGTAGGTACACTCTATGTACCAGAACTCTT